>KK351108.1:0-518024 GCA_000671755.1 Glossina brevipalpis
GTGTGTGTGTGTGTGTGTGTGCGCGCGTATAAACATGGCTAGTATAAGGCACTTTTGATAAATTTATGAATTATAATGGGACAAAAATAGAAAATTTCAATAAATTTTTCTTTCTAAAGAGAATATGTCAGAGAGAGCAGCAGCAATTTACTTTAATAGCGAGTCTAACTAGCAAAGATAGGCAAATGCGTCTGCTGCGTGTAGCATTTGCTAATGGAAACTCGAAATAGAAAAACTTCTCCTACAATTAATTAGCACAAGCAACTGAACCGATAAACGAAAATCGCTCTTAACGGCATTATGCTGCTCAGTTTTAGTTTAAATCAATTTCTTTACATAACATCGTTATACTATTACTACGAGTGACTGAATTATTGCTATTTGTTCGTAATCCGTTACTCTAGCAACGGTAAAGACTGACTTTTGATACACAAATATAATGATTAGATAATCAATGACACACACATGTCGAAAGAGAACTAAATTGCGAAAGCAGAAAGTCGTAATAATTATACCGTAAAGTACAAACAAAAAACATGTATAAGTAATGTTTCAAAATAATTCGTAAAATAATTATCAGCTTAAGAATGTAATGTTATACTAAACTACTTTTATATATATTAAGCAGGCAGGCTGCAAGAATTTTATGCTTGAAATTTTCCGTATATAAATGACTGCACGTCTGACCATTTCTCTGATAACTTCCTTTTATCTTTTGTCCATTTCGTTTAAATTAATTTATATTTCGTTTTCCCCAAACAATCTTGACCTCAATTATGAAAATAAAATATATTTAAAAAAATATATAATTTTCTGAACACAACTGTGACCAGCTTATCATACGAACTAAATCTGAATTCATTATTTTTTTTTTCAATTTTTTTTTTATCACTAAATTCAAAGAAATATGATGTTACACAAAAAATCATGTGTAAGAATTTTTGTACAAAAACAGCCAGGGTCGTAGCTAATATTTCTTTGACCATAGAGAGCCTTTTATAAGAAATTATTTTTTTTCTTTTCATCAGAGTTAAGTCAGATAAACAACTCATACACGGATTTTGTCAAGCTAGCGTACCGCTAAATAAGGCAACGACAGTATAATGCCCGTGCATTACATTTCGGGTAGATATGTCATTTTCGAAGATACCTACTGAATGTACTCCAAAGCATAATTATTTTTAATCAACATACAACAACAGAAGTGTCACTATTAAGTCTGTACATTTCGATAAACCATACTTTCAATCTGAAAGGAGCGGCTATCAGGCAAACATCTCCCAAGCTTCAGCCACATTCATTTTATCTATATCTTACCAAACTTTTTTCTGGCTGTCACAACTGTAAGTTATAATCTATAAAAAAGAAAGATCTACAATTTAGCATAGTTAAACGAAAATCAGATCTAAGACCTCCTTATTTGTAAAAATATAGTTTTTACTTTCAAATATTCGTACCCAAGACCCGATCCAAGACTAAAAGTACGTTCTTATATATATTGGTTTGATAACAATGGCGCTATCTGGTAAACAAAAAGTGAGAATAATTGCAGAAACCTGTAATTTCCCATCGACCGTATCAGTCCAATTTATTGTTCCTTATCTCTATCTTCTCTTATTTTCCTGGTTCATAAAAAAGGCTTGACCAGAAAATAGATTAACTGGAACAGCGTATAGTCTTCTTAATTATATTGGAAGATAAAGAAAGGCCTCAAACAACGAAAAAGTTCAAAAAAAATTTTAAAAAAAGTTTAATGTGCCAGCCGTTTTTGAACGTTCAATCTCCCATTAATTAATTATTGCAAATACAGTTTCTTCCGCGTTTCCTTAAATATTCATTTATGTGTAAATTTCTTTTTAATCTCAACTTTCGTTCCTCTTAAATAAAATCGTTCTTTTATCTTTATTTTGGTACGACCCTGGAATGATATATTGACATACACAAATCCATACTTAGACTTCGGTCTATAGTTGTATAACTGACTTTAACTGGAAATCCAGTTTAACGATTTTTCGGAAGAAGCTTTACGTGTAAAACTTGTGTTATGCACTAATGTCAAATATAACTCTCTGAAGCTATATAACATAAAGCGGAGTTTTTATTGTTGTTTTTTATGTTACGGCCCGTTTTATAAGCCAAAACATTATCAGAACTTCTGTCGCCAAGAATGCAATAATGCAATACAAGCTCATCCTTGTCTTTAAAAATTTTGTTGTTCCATTAACTAAACACGAAACTAATAATAATTTGATCACAGTTTTTTTTTCTTATCGATTATACTCAGGCACTAACAGTACCATCAACAAAAATTATTTTATATATATGTGTTATATGCTCTCAAAGTAACACATAGCAGCATCTCTTTAAAATGTTCTCTGTTCTTGTTGGTTTACTTTCTATGGAAAATTGTTAAAGAACTTGTTTCATTACATACGTATGAACAACGTAATCTAAGCGATGGGAGAATGCATAAAATGCGGCATATATATGCACGAAGGTGAATGGATATCAGCTTTTATTTTAAACATGTTTGAGTCTGAGTTTCAGTTCAGTTCGAGTTCGACTTGAATGCGTTGCGATTTTTTTTATTTGTTGCTTGATGTTTATGCAAACGAGTATAAACAAACATTTACGAGGTTTATTAATCAAGGTTAATGTGATTCTTAAAGTGATGTCAACTTTAGTGATTTTTTATCGTAAACAATGAGTTTTTGTTCAATCGTTATATTGCACATAGTACGTAAGAGATGTAGTAAAATGATCGGAAAGAAATTATGATATTTTTCAATATTTTTATATCTATCAACGAAGCACCAGCGTGCGCTTGCTTATATTAATAGTTTACATTCTAAAAAATTCAAAATTTCTTAAAAAATTTCTAAATCAAAAAAAAAAAAGGTTAAGCCTTCTTTAAGAAAAAGCAGCAGACTAACTTAAAAATCATGTAACGTTTCGTTCGCGCGTTTGTATATTATTCTGCCGATTCGATATTGTCGTTCTTAAAGCCATAACTAGAATAATCACACTTGACAGGTGACCTTTAATATAAATACAAAAATTCTATTTTGAAAGTGAACGTGGTCCGCCAACAACAGGTAAAATTCTAAAAAGCTAAAGAAGATAGTAAATCTTTTGAATCTTTATTATCGAGTAATCACTTAAAGCTATAAGAAATTTTCGCATGAAATTTAAGAAAACTCATTGCTAGTAGCCATACAAATTTGCCATAGACAAAGTATCTTTTTTTTTTTTTTCTTTTTTTCTGGACTCTGACTAAATATAAAATAGATAGATATAACACGGTGCTTGTAAAACACGATTTCTTGACAGACATGCAAACCTGATTAAGTCCCTAGCGGAATCTTTAAAAAGGTTTCGAAATCAATTCTCCTTTAGGAAAGGTTTGCAAATATTATAAAAATCTAAAAAAGTTTTGTGCAACATTTTTTCAATTCTTGAAGTTTGGAACTCTTTTGTGATTGAGCGCTATTTGTTCGTCAATACCTCTAACACATAGTTTCGATAGATCAACGGGCGAAGGCACAATATTTCAATTATAAAACATTTATACGATACTTTTGCTTTTCGTACATCCAAACATACAAGTTTTTCGTTACCCTTAATCGTCGCAACACTTAAACACCTTTAAAACTGTAATGATGTCTGCTGGGAAACAAAAAGCCTGACCTTACATGTTACAACATTTAATGAAGTCCTATTGGAAACAGAAATTAATAAAGTTTTGAAGTTTTTCGCAAAATAATTATACAAATCTCTAAAGAAAAAAAATGATGCAAATAAATTTGTGGCTTCTCAAGCTACGTTAAAGGTTAATATTTAATAAGTTTTATATAACAAGTTTTGGTTGCATAATAACAATAACTCTTGTCCCCAGTGTTTTCTTATGCACACATTTTCCCTTTAACAACAGAAGAAAAGAAAATCATCATCATCAGCTTAGCTTTTTATCAAACTCAAATAATCGGGAATAGTTTTTTTTTTCTAAGAAAGAAGCACAGCTTGTCCCACACCTTTATGCAGTAACTTGTTAGACAATGAATCGAAGAGAGTCCTCTTAAAGTTTCATAAGTGCTGGCGAGGTTGTGGTATTTGCCTCCTAATAGCTTTCACTTTCATCTGTGGGATCTTCATTATAATGGGAAAATAAATTATGTAGACTCTACTGCATCACGAATGCACGTGTTACCACAGCTACAAAATGAACGAAGCTGTTGTTGTGCAACAAACTATAGACTGACATTGACTTTAAAGCTAAGGTTGCGTTGAGGATAAACTAATGTGCGAAGCTCTTAAAAACAGGCAATCTGCACCATCGTCGCATTATAATTAATTTCCTCACAAATAGTCCCTGATTTTCTAGTATTTTTCATGAACACATGAAAAAAATTTCATTTCATTAAATACACGATGAACTTTAAAATTTATGTACGGAAGTAATGGAAAGAAAAAAAAAAAAGAAAAGAAAAATTAGTGCTGTTGGACAATATCAACAGAGCCATTACTGAAAGAAAAATAGCAAAAGCTCATCTTCTCTTTAATAATTTTAAAACGTAAATGCTGTAAGTAAACGTTCAACCTGCGGAACGAACTTGCGAAAACTATCAACGTCAGCTTTTAGCATCGTCTGCAATCACTCTGTGCAAACATTGTCAGTATCGTCACCATCGCATTTGTAAAGCGCCGCCGCCACATCACAAACAACATTAATAAATATTTACACGGCAGCTTCACTGACGTTAACTTATGTGTTATCCGTAGTAGACTCTTCTTCATCGACTTCCGTTGTTGTTTTCATCTTGCCCGTTGACCTTTTACAGAAGACCATGCAAAAGAAAATGAAATTTATATTATGAACGTGATTTATTAAAAAGAAATTATTCAACTCGTTTTTTTTTCCTTTTTTTACCCACAACCGCAGTATGGGCGTATATTCATTTTGTCATAATTGTGAAGCACCCAAAAGAAAGCTTCAAATATCCTATAAAAGCATGCATATTCTTGGTCAAATTTTAAATAGATCTAGCCGGGTCTGTCGATCTTCGTTCACACTTATTCAAACTTCTTGTTCTCAAAAATTTTGGTACAAACACTGGAAGTTCTCGCATGCAGGTTGGTATCAAAAATGGTCCAAATTAGTTACAGAACACGCTTACGATGAAGCGTAAATTGGAAGCGCATCTATTCCCCTAAGCAAAAAATTGAAAAGTACTTGTTCATCGCTCATCAATCGCGAAAAATAAAAGACGAATTATCTAAATTCATTTTATGAAGGGCCCTACTATTCATATTCAAAAATGGGAAACAATTAGCCACGCCCTAGCTGTACTGTTACCTATTGCTTAAGCCCAGTGGAGAATCGTCACGTTGAACCAACCGATATACATATTCAACAAAACCTATGTTTATCAAAACATTTTGCAGTTTGAATGCTTTGAAATGGTCTATTACTGGATAACGAAAACTGTTCACATCGCTCAACAAATTAATAGGATCGTCAATTTTTGTTTTTTTTTTTTGCCATTCTGCCATTGTTTTGGTCGGCTTGTGACCTGGATACATTATCTTTGTGTCATGTAATTTCATATACCGTTGTGTACTGCTATGTACTGCTACATACTGTTATAAATTGCTAAATACTGTTATATGCTATTGATTCTTTGTCCCTTCTCAAGACATTATGTGCATCCCAAAACGCGCACGTCTTGAACTTTCCAGCCGACTTTAGAGATTTCGGTGTCTTTGGACGGTTTTCACCGCTTGCGGAGGACTGATGATTTGACTCTAAAGAGGAGTAATGAATCCATGTTTGACCAATTGTCACATATCGCATGAAAAATTCTTTTTATTTGGCCCAAAAGAGCTCCAAATAGAGCTTCGAATCATCAACATATTGATCAAACGTGCTACCCGGTATGAACAGAGATTGAATAATTGTTCATGCAAATACACTGCCTTCTGATAACATTAAAATGTCAGTTACATCAATTTCCGGTTTTCCAAAACGATTTTGTGCACTTTTCATATGTTTTCTAAAACAAATGTCGAATATGTGCTACGGGAACGGTCAGCGTCATTCGTGTCCGTAGGGCCTCGTTTACAATCAGTAAACCACTAATAGACTAGTGTTTTTAACTAAGATGAGTTAATGTAACACTTTTCAAGACGATTCTTGATTTGAATTTGAATTTTTTTTCCTTTAAAAAGCAGTGATTCATTATGTGAACAAACGAAATTCAGATTTTTCCTTTGTTTTTAAAATTACAAAAGAAGCGTCACTGTACCAACTGTATCATGGGAACGAATGGTCGGAATGTCATGAAATGTTCACACATTTCTGTTGAAAGTTGGTACTATCTAAAAAAACATATGGATCCTTCAACAAGGGTGATGTGATTGATGTGTAATTTATTCTTTTATTCTGCAAAGAATCTATAGAATTGTTCTAGAATATTTTTATCAAGAAGAACACATACTTCTTATTGAATAGTTTCCAACTGCTAGCTGGCAGATATTTTGGATGCATTTAAATTTTATCCCTTAATTGAATATTGCCTTCCGAGAAACAGTAAAACTAACGAAACTTTTTTATTTATTCTTAAATCTAAATTGTGTTTGTAATCCTTTTCAATTATGTGATTTCTGCAAATGGAAAGAAAAAAATGTAAATCTTTTTGTTAACCTTTTCCTTTTTTTTTTTTGTTGTATACATCCACTGTAGCCCTTTTTTATGTCTCAATCTCGGTATGTGCTTCTTACATGTTTTGTCTGCTCCCTCTTATTATTTCTAGTTTTCTAATAGAAGAATAAAAAGGACTACACAAAAAAAAATAAAGGGACGTACACGTAATGGAAAGGTGGGCAATGATTGGTCGATTGCTCCTATTAAATGAGTCCCTTTTTATATGAAAATTCAACAAACAACCTTTATATAGTTCGTAGGATTTAAAAGGTTTTAATTAGAGACGAACTTTAAGGCTATTTTAAAATGTTTTTACTTTTCATACTTTCACTTGGTGTTTACAAATTCATTGATTTCCCAAATTAGGCGACTTTTCCCACTGCTTTAATAAAGACAATTTCATCAATAGTTTCCATCTGCCAATCAGAGAAACGGAATTGACATCAATTACAATATTTTCACGCATTTGTCGTCTTTTCTTTTTTTCGTTCAGCATGCAAGTGCACAATATCTTTATTTGCAATAACAAATGCGTAAAAATAAAAAGCGAAAATTCATAAAATGTTATGAAAAACATTCAGAAATATTTTGTACAAACGGAAAACTTGATTAAGACAACATTTACAGTTAATAGTCAATACTAAGCCACCGACGACAACCGTTCAGGTACTAACAATGTAAAAATACATTAATATGATTAACTGCCGCGAATAAATTGCATTTTGCAACTGCAATCAGAAGAAAATACATTTATTTGTGTATGAAATCGCGCATGCGTGCGTGTATTAAAAGAAATTTGTATACATTTGTGAAATTAAAATATTCATCAAGAAATATTTCTATAAAATTAAATGTTTACTTTCTAATATACGTCTGTATATATGTACTTATTTATTTATGAATGAATGTATGTATGGATGTATGTATGAAGGTATGTATGTATTAATGTATGTCTGCACATTATTAATAATACAAAGAAAACCAGAAAGAAGAAGAAGAAAAAAACAAAAGTATATATAACGATAGACAGGCAGACAAACGGTTAGCAGACCGATTAAATCCGATTGACTTAAATAATTGAAGCAACATAAAAATAAACAAACAAAACGCATGAACGCATTATGATTTATATGAACGTATAAATGAGATGCTTTAATTACAATAACAATTACAATAACAATAATAACATAATAATAATAGTAATAATAATACTAATACTTATACAATAACATAGAAAATTTAGAGAAAACTATTTTCGTTTTATTATTTAAACTCAATTCGAACATCTCATGACACACAAAAAACGTTTCAAAAACCATAAACCATGAGTAACTAATGATGATTTTTTTTTTTTTTTTTTTTATCAAAACAAATTTTATAGAAATCTTTAAATTAACTGTTTTAGAAGATAATATACTTACATAAGAGAGAGAAAGAGAGAGAGAAAGAGAGAGCGAGAGAAGCACTGACATTAAGTGACTTTTTTTTTGGTTTCTGCGTTTAGAACCGAAATGAAAATATTCAATTAAAGATAACTGCAGCAATTGTTTGGTTTTCTGTTTTAAGGTTTTACAAAGAATTGATGATGTGTCGTTGATGTGCGATAAACGTATTGCCAGCCTAAAGAAATTAGCTTTAAAACCACCACGACCAGTGCAAACAGTTACTCCAGAACCAGCGGTACCACTGCAACCACCTGGCGGAGCACCACATTTGTTACGCAGAAAACATAAGGTAAGAAGCGTTAAATTCCGTATTGTTTGCGATTTTCAACAAGGAAGATGCAAATGGTAGTTAAAGTAGAAAGTAATGATGTGCTCTCGCGTATGTACATAATTTAATAATTTCATTCGAAACTCCTTGAAAAGACACGAAGTCATATTTTCGTTCGTTTATATTATATATACCTTGTAGGAGCTATCTTGTGTTAAGTGAAAAATACTCAGAGTGCTCGATAATCTACGTGAAATTTAATTACATTTTAAACCTGTGGATTAAAAAAATTTGATATTTTCATAAATTTTGTCTTTATATCCTATACAACTTGTGCTATAGGGTATATTAGGTTTGTGCGAATGTATGGAATATCCGAAAGGACTTTTCTTTTTTTTTTTTTAAATTCATCGAATTACTCAGATATGTCCCCTGTACGTGTAACACGGCGATGATCTCAAAACAGTGGGGAGATCGCAGAAAGTAGTGAGCGCAGTATGGGAAATGTATGACCGATCGGTAATTGTTATGCCTTTGCCGAACGAACACTATAGGTACTGTAGGTACGATCACGCATCAAGCTTAATTAAAGTATAATCTACCGGCCTGGGTATGCTGACTTGATAGTTGCACTTCGTAACAACTTGACTATGAAGTAGCGCAAACTTAAAAAAGGACTTGAAAGAGGTCCATCCTTTACTATATCGATTGATTTAGAAAATTATTCCGATTGTGATTTAAACCTGTCCGCCGGTCTGCTTGATATCGGGACATGAACTTTTGTGTTCAACACAAATGTAGCCTTTTTTTGAGATTTTGTTGAAATCTCTTATAATGATATCTTTTACACTAAAGGCGAACTCTATTGAAAATAGATTTGATCTTAGCAGCTTGACGACCACATCCCATATAATCTATCAATCTATCAGTTTAACGATCATTCCCCATATAACGTTCTATTTAAAAGATACCTCTAAGTGAAACAAATATTTTAATTTACTTCAGTAAAAACCGAAGAAGAACAGATGTACACCTGCATGGAAAATAAATGTGAATAATTCGGTACAGAGGAGGAACAATTTTTTGGATACGTTCCTAAATAAACATTTTTACAAAAAGTACGCCTTTACATCGCAATAAGATCAAGTTTTAGGATTTTATGTTAGAAATTGGCCCAAAAAGAAAGTTTTAGCCAATAAATTCGCTAAAGTATCTTTGGCTTACAAAGGTTGATGATGATCTTGAGCACATAAGGACCTTTTGAAAAGTAACCCTTTATATTGCAATAAAGTCCAACTATAATATTTTATGACAAAAATGGGTAGAGAATCTGATAACTTCTTGGCAAAAATTTACCAAATTTTGTATCTCGTTGGTTCAGGATTCGGACTAACTGCTATATAGAAGTTCCTCTGAAAAATAAGCAAAGTACGTGAAATTTCCCATTAGGTGAATTAGTTTTAATGGTCCCCCTTGCCGGAATATAGTATATGATTTTACTTTCTTTCATTTTTAAATTTGGAATCGTATCTTTTACAACACTGAAGCCAATGTCTTTAGAAGTTCTCTGACGTTTTTACCAAATTTTTTATTCGAATTCTCAGTAGAATTTGACAAAGAAAATCCGGTGAACATAAAAGCGATAAACGAACTTGATTATCTATACGAATTAATAAAAATTTGCATAAATTATTTGTAGATGTAACGGATTCCCGCCTTTGGTTTTAATCCTTAGAAATATTTCGCATTTTAAACACACTCTTGATCAACGTAATATTTTGATTGACGCTTATTGGCCGTTGTGATAAACTGTGGAATAGAGAAAGAAAGTTAAAATATTTTCTGATTTATTTTATTAGGCAAGCGCTTATCAAGGAATTGGCATTGATGCATCTATAAAATTTGAAAAAAGAGCAATTTTGCTTTAGCTTACATTAATGAGAAGAGAACAAAATTGATTAGTGATTCGATTCCCTTTTCTAAAGGACATTTGAAAAGTTATTAAACACTGAACACTGGAAAAAAGCGAATTTTCCTCTACGAAAGAATTCACGCATTCTGTTCTGAAAGACAGTTTTCGTATGCTCGAGTATATACAGAATTTTATTTCAACCTCATTTGTCACGAGCACTTGAACAACACGTCGACTGATAAGGCTAAACCTATTTAGAATCTTACGCTGAGCAAAAGTGCATCCCCAATCCCATACAACGAAAAGATCAAATGTAGCACAATTAAACCTACTTTTTTGCGGAACGAAAATTTATGCATACACTATATGTAAATTTGAAGTAACGTTTAAAAGACTAAAAGACATAACTTCCAGTATATTTCATGGCCAATGAAAAAAGCTTGGCTAACTGATCAAACAACCATCGTCAAAAAAACTTATCACCGACTAGCAAATAATCGAACTTGTTCAAGTTACAAAAGCGATTACAATCCAGTTCATTGCAGAACATGCATGTTTCAGAGTGAATTATGTACGTTTTGAAAATGTCTCTCCATCTTAAGAGTAGGAAAAATTAAAATTTTTTAAAAATGTTTTCATTTGTTATATAATTATTTGTTTTGTTTGTTTCTATATTTGGTAATGATTTTATATATTTTCTGATGGGCACTATATTATGTGGTTCCTCCCTCCACCATATAAAATCGTTCGTTTTGTTCACCTTCTTTGTCGAATTTCCGTACTCCCAAAAATCAAGATAGAAATCTGAAATTTAATAATAAAATTTCATGATCGATAAAGAATTCAATCTTGAAAGATGATTGTAATGCGCCTACATACGCATCAACTCGCATAGAAACTAAAACAGCTTCGAAAAAGCTCCGACAATATTTTCATATTTTTGTCTATATCCCATGAAGATATCGCCTTTTAGTTCACCTTTCTATCTTCATTTGTGCGATTATAGCAGACAAAGAAAATGGAACAAAATAGTCCCTTTTGATGTACGTATATGTCAGCGGCATTCCAAAAACTAGACCAAATAAAGAAAAAGTTATTAAAAGTATTTAGAGATATTTTCATATAATAAAAAGTCATCAAAAAAGTTTGAAACACATCACATGAACATGAATATTTTACAAGTAAGAAAATTATATTCGGCTGTGCTGAATATTTTACACCCACCAATAACTTTATTTAAAAAAAAAAGGGGGAAACTAAATTGTAATAGGTGAACGTGGCAGTGAGAGAACTCCCAATGTTTTTGCCAAATTTGAAGCCGATACCTTCATTTTTCGGCTAGGAGAATGTTTATCACAGACATTATACAGTTAAGCAGCCAAACAGATGGACAAACGTACCGACGGATACGTTTAGGTTAATTCCGAATTTCATACTGATCAAAAATATATATATTTTATGTGGTTCCAGAAGCATTTTTCTTAATGTTATTAACATTTTCGCAATAAAAATTAAAGTTCAATATTCTATTATATGGAGTGGTCGTGGTCGATCATTTCCATTTTTGCACAGAGACTCGCGGATAGCTAGAGCAATATTTTTGAAAATTTTTATAATTCTATCTGGTATAGTTTAGTGAGCAAAAATCGAATTTTTTTTTTGCTTCCTGTTGTTCTAAGTGTTCTAAGTCTACGTCGTACTGTGGGCGTGTACTTTGACCGATTTGGATCATTGCGTTTAAGAACTTCCAATATTTTTGCCAAATTTGAAACCGATAACTTGATTTTTCCGGCTAGAAGAATATTTATCACAGTTATTACACCGTGAGACGGACAGACAGTCATATTTAAATCGATTATAATGTTGGTGCTGGTCAATAACATATATACTTTGTGGGGTCTCCGAAGTTTCCTTTTAGTAGTTACAAACCAAATGACCAAATGAAATATACCCTTCACCTTCGGTGGTGGGTGTGAAAAAGGATCAAAGTGACGTACTCGGTAGTTCTAGTGTTAATTCCATGTGAAACATTGTCTCTTATTTTTTGTTCGGTTGAATATTTGTTTATACGGTTTTTTCCCTTCGGTCGCTATTTATCGTACAAAAATCGGTTTAATATGTATGAACTCATTCTTCGATAATTCGTATAAAAAAGCAATAAAGATGCTTTAGCAAAACAGCCAAATGAATTCGAAGACTTTTTGTTAATACATGAATGATATAAACTTTTCAAATGAAATCATCTCTTGAATGTTACCTGATTTGAAAGACGTATGAACACATGTATTTAGTGTATAATATTCACATATCCTAAGTTTTATATGCAATGTGCATACACTTTTTATTCATATTTTCATGGTTGACTTTCACTGTATGCTCAATAATAATTTGCATATGATTTTTTTAGAATATCAATTAACGAAATAATTTCGTATGTTTTCATATGTGTGTATGTGAGCTAGAGAGAAGGAAAATTATTTCAATTTTCACTCTAATCGCATTAAAATCCCTCTCTCTTATTAATTGCTAACAAATGCCAAATAGCGGTACTTATGTTTCAAGTTCATTTCGTTTAATTGTAGAGAAATAAAAATTTCTCAACATCATTGCTTTTCGTAGATATAGGCCTGAGAGGAATTGAAGACGCAGATAATAAAGTTTTTGTTTTGTTTGGCTTACATTAGGCCTCGAGCGATAGATGTCGTTTGCATTTTATTTAACTTCACTTGAGTGACATTTGATATTCCAAACACTTTGCTATCTCTGAGCACACACATATAACTGAACCTATCTACTGTAAGAAATCTTTACTACATTTCTTGAATAAGTATATTAAAAACATACACACACACAAACATTCATACGCTTATATAAATTAAGATCTATGACAATTGTTTATCAAAACAAAAAAAAAAAAAACAAAACAAAAAAACAAAAAACATTTGTTTTGCTTTATTTGTGTGCTCGTCTCTGCATCATCTACAACTTTATTTTATTCACTTATAAATTTTAACACGCAATTGATGGTTGTTTTTTAAATGTATATCTGCGTATGTGACTGTGTGTATTTATTTATTTTTAAATAAAAACAATTGTCTTGCAAAGGAAAATGTTAGAGAAATAAAAGTTTTCACTTTTACTTTAAATCAAATGAAAACTAAATGTAATGCAGTAATGTTTTCTCAGATCGAAGTACTTCTGATTTCAGATAAAATGTTTAACAGAGATGTAGATATATGTGTGAATATTTATATATATATTTACAAAGGTATAATGTATTGTTGGCAAAGTTTCGTAAACGCTCGAATAAAGAATAATTTAAAATTCGTCAAAATATGATTGGCAATCCAAATGAAACCAACATACATCACCAGAATTTTTTTCTTCTAAAAATTTTTCCTAAATATTAGCTTCTTAATGGTTCACAATAGATTCAATTTCACGCTAAATAATTTCGTGATTATATTTTTTTTGATCTTAGTGTATAACTAATTATAACTAAATAGAAATGAAATTATTCGCGTTACAATTTATGATTTAGATATATGACGCAAAGTGGATGAATTAACGGTCAATTGGTGAACGAGTAATTGCGTAGTTATGTAACCAGTTCTATCAAAAATGCACAATTTGTTCTTCTCTTTTAGTCAGAATTTAACCAAATTGCTTTTTCGTTCATTGAAAACCTGAAACTATCAACTGCCAAATATTATAGTAAGAACGTAACGTGTTATAATAGTTACGCAAATACGATTGGCTTTGACATTTAAAAGGTAAATTAAATAAATCATGATTTGCTTAAACAAAAACCTCTGTAATGCCGCGGTTGTACTCATATCTACTACAAAAACTCGTTAAATGTTTCTTCATGTATTAGTAGAATACGTATAAGACAGAACGTGTACAAAGGTAAATAAATATAAGCTTGATTATCTAATTATCTCATAAAATGTAAAACGAGAGAAAGACCATTGACCGCAACATACACATTTAGGTCATAATCACAAAATTTACGCCTAAACATTCTTTCCCAAGTAAAGTGCACGTGTACAAACTGATCTCTTTATAACGTTTTCTAAAATGTTGTAAAAAGTTTCTCGGTTATTTACGACTGATTGAACTAAATTACATGTCTGAAATGGAATATTTAGAACGTGTTGTATACGATTTTCGAATTTATGTTGAAAAATATTTTTATACCCACCACCGAAAATGAAGGGTACATTTCATTTTGTCATTTGGTTTGTAACTACCAAAAGGAAACTTCGGTGACCCCGCAAAGTGTATATATTCTTGATCAGCATCAAATTTAGAATCGATTTAAGCATGTCCGTCTGTCCGTCTCTCGTGTAATAACTGTGGTAACATTCTCCGGGCCGCAAAAATGAAGTTATCGGCTTCAAATTTGGCAGAAATATTGGAAGTTCTTAATATTTGAAATGCGCCCAATCGGTCCAATGACGCACCAACTATACGACATGGACAAAAAACACCTCTGTTTTTGGAAGCAAAAAAAAAATTAGATTTTTGCTCATCACTCGTAAACTATAGCAGATAGAATTATAAAAATTTCCAAAAATAGTGCGCTAGCTATCCCGTAGTCTTTGTGCAAAAATGGAAATGGCCGACCGCGCCCATTCAATATAATAGTATATTGACCTTTAACTTTTTTTTTGTGAAAATGTTTGTAACATTAAAAAAGATGCTTCTGGAATCACATAAGATATATATATCCTTGATCAGTATAACATTCCGAATCTATCTAAACGTATCCGTCTGTACGTTTGTCCATCTGTCTAGCTGCTTAACTGCTTAATGTCTGTGTTAAAGATTCTCCTAGCCGCAAAAATGAAGATATCGGCTTCAAATTTGGCAAAAACATTGCAGGTTCTTTCGCATATTCTGCTATTAAAAATGGCCAAGACTGATTACAGGCTATGCCTACAGTGTAAGCTGAAAGCACAGGTATTTTTTGGCTATTTTGCTCTGGCTGTTTTTTTAAGTATTTCATGGCTGCCTGTGTTCCAAGGTATTCCATAAAAATAGAAAAACAAGCCACGCCCACCTATTAAAATTTAGTTTCCCCCCATGTTTTTATGATAATGGTGAATATAAAAGATTCGGTACAGTCGAATATAATTTTCTTACTTGTTTCAAGATATAAGTGAGTTCTCTACATACTGTCTGTAGCGAGCGCTACAAGAAATTGAGGCTGAGAATTGGTTATTTATATTCTAAACCTTCTTCAATAAATAAATACATATACTATATATGTATAAAATATATATTATGTACATAAATTACGGTTGTTACTAAGCAAAATATTCTATTTGGAAAGGAGCCGCTAAACGCTTGGAACTTGTCTATCTTACTTCTACTCTAGCGTCTCTTCAAATAAATTAATTTTGTGGTTAACCAATTAAGTACAAAAACAATTATTTACTACTTTTGCTTTTATTGCACTCAATATAAAATTTGCGGTATTTTTCTTTATAATTTTTTTTTATTGTTTCTGCATAACTTACGCAAACTTTGCAAATGATGCCAAGTTCTTGTTTTATGAATAAAAACGATCATGACTATAGTGACGTTTTTTCACACTCTTCTATAGAGAATTGAGCCAATTCTTTATAGAATTCATGTTTGTAAATGATTGCAAGTTTTACGGGTAAAAACAATAATTCCAGTAGTAAACAAAAAACACGTGTTACAAAAGAAAAAGTGAATAAAAAAGGCAATTTATCTTAGATATGAAAAAACTCAGAGAAAGAAAACCAGAACAAGGCAGAAAAAAATACTTTATAAAAAACAATTTGATTGGAAAAAATACAATAAATCTTTATGTTACTAACCTAATTAGTGAGTTCAGTATTTTTTTTTATTCAGAAAGCACAATTTTCTTTACGTTACTTCTATATGTTTTTACTTTGAAATCATATGTTTTACGAAAGTGAAACCAAGTTGCCATAGCATTTTTATTGAAAAATGTATCCAAATTTTATATAATAGATTGAGACGCAAAAACCACTAATAATCAGTATATTTTAAGCTATAATAGAGCTGTGATAAGTTATTAAAATTCAATTTAATAACTAACTAATCGAAAAATCTCATAAATTACCACGAATTTCCTAAGTTACTTTTAGATGATCGTACGGAAATTGGTCTTGTTGCACCTTATAAAAGAAAATAACATAAACTAACTGTCATATTCTGACAACATCTCAGAGAGATCGCACAAGTCAAAAGGTCTTTTTTTTTATTTGCGATTTGCGTGACTTAACGACCTTGTTTTATAACGAAAGTAATATTGGAGGATTATATTTACGGCTATTTGTTCACAATAACAAAACTGATATAATGTCAAAAAAAAAAAACGATGACAAGAAAATACCAATCATCACCAGTATATACACCTAAGTATCTCTATCGGAGTACTTAAATTAAAGCATCAAAATGTTTACATTGCATTTTCCAATCGTCATTCTTACGAATAATAAGACAAATGCTTTACTTATATTTTACTTACCCTATCTCACTACTTTTGTATAAAATTATTTCGTTATTTGATTTTTTTACAATTTTTTCCTTTCACCCATTTGACTCATTAGATGACTACTGTACGTTGGGTAGGTAAAACACCTTCCACGACTAGTCATTTGATAACTCCTCCTTATAATGCATTATATATCATCATTTTTGGAGTCTATTTGCTCACGTATGTTTATGTTTTTATGCTCGCATTTGTTCTTAAAATACTTGAGGCTAATTGGTTGTAAAACATCGATTCAAAGGAATAAAGCAATATTTCCGAAAAAACGCTAAACAAATCGAAAGTTATACTTTGTTTTATTTAATAGAGTAGGCCGAGTATTTGAGCTCAAGAAATGTATGAAAAATTGGTATTCTGTGAAAGTTTCGTAATTCATGATGATAGCGAATGGTATTTCATTCATTAACCACAAAGCACATGGTAGCCTTGCTTAGTTTTTTTCTTTTATTTATTTTTATTTTTATATTTTTTTTTCTTAATATTTCCCTTTGTTATGCATATTTTGACAAAATCGGGTTAATAAATCTCTTAAGTATTTCAAGCTTTTCTCTCTGCATCAATGTCAATAACATGCTGGTATTTTTATGTATAAACCCCTGCCCCCATAGTCTTTAATATATCGACAATTGTGTTAAAGTGAAAATAATTATAAATATATGCAAACAATGAATTAAAAAAAGAAAAAAAAAACGTGAACAAGTAACAAAATAATATTCAAAAGATCAGTGACTGAAATATGTGAGAAATTTTATCTTCACAAGATGTCAGTCAAACTATATGAACGTATTTTTTCAGTGTAATACGTACCAGCATGCCATAGAGTTTTTTTCTTTTGTTTTTGTTCGATTGACTTGCGAATGTTTTTGTGTCAAAGAAACAATTATATTATGTTGGTACTTGCTATTGGCAAATACGTTACGATACCTTACCATCATCATACATACATTACTAGCAGAGGAGAGCATAATGAATTTTTTATCAAAACGTTTCAGTATAACAAAAAAAATTAAGTGATTTAACTGTTGTTTCTAATTCAGATACACACACATTCTCTAATAAAGAGTAACTCTTCGGATTTTCGTTTGAAAAACTGAAAAATTATGTAAAAAGTGAAATAAAACCAGTTTTATATGATGATACGTAAAAGTTTGGTACGTTCAGAAAATATCAAATTTCTTATACATGAACACTTTAAGCATCACAAACTTTCATTTAAAGTCCTTTAAAAGTCATTGAAACAAAATTTATTTTTTACCCTTTAGTTAATTTAAGGAATAACACATTGCTGTAAGGTTGTAAACACACTCAACATTCGCTTATATTCAGATGCCTGGAGGAAAAAAAAATACAAGCATAATGGGCGGCTTCATTGTGTTCGTTTACAATGCTTTTCAAATGTTTGAATTCGTGAGAATATAAGCTTCATTGTGTTGGTTTCTTACAATTTTTCTTCTTTTTGGACGGGACGAAAGTTAATGGCGTAATAATATTTTAGGTGGCTAAGCCTACATTTAAGTACTAAAGAAAACTAAATTTTTAAAAAAAATATTAAATTCTTTTTCAAAAATTAAATTCTTGCGATGCATCTTTAACTTAAGAGGCTCTGCGCTTATTGTTGTATAAACAGTGAAGAGTAAACTTTTAGTGCCAGGCTGTGCAACTTATGATTTAAAGATCACATGTATAGAATACATATTTTGTTTACTTTTCTATTGGTACGCGCCTTTTGGGGGGATCATCATCACCATGGTATCACCTATGATGAATAGTTTATTTTATTTTATAATAATTTTGAAGTAGATTAATTCCCAGCCTCGAGTCAATTCATCAATTTTGTGTCCTATTCTTCACTCATTCAAGTAGGACTTTGCATTCTGAGATAATCGATAAATAACAAGGAAAATCGGTGGCGGAAATCGCATCAGCATTTTGACAAACTGGCAATACATTTGAAGGTGTACATGTTTTAAATCAGAACCCATTGAAGAATATTATCTCTTTTATTTGTAGTCAAAATAATAATTAAAATAGGCTCGTAAGAGTTTACTAAAATAAGCGCGCAATATATTTGGCTCAAATTTTAATTAGCAAAAAAAATCATTTAATTTGCATGCCTAAAGATAGAAAAAGAGGTGGTAGGATTATTCAGAAATATTGACTTTTGTATGATTGGCAAGGGTGTATCTGAAAAAAAAATTACTATTAATAAATAATGTTTAGCTTATAGCTTACCGAAAATATTCTACGACCGTCTCTTTATTTTAAGGGTACTGTAAAAAATTCGAATGAAAAAAAGTCAAATTGATGGAGTCGTGAAATCGTCTTTCAGGAAAAACGCTTCCGAAGTTTTGGAAACTGTTGCAGACCTTTGCCTTTATTACAATAAATAGAATCCCAGCACCATAAAATTGGCCTTTTATTTTCAAATAGAGGCGAATTGTCGGGATCGTGTTCCTCCACGAACAATCAAGAATCGTCGCAAGGGGATCGTTAAAAAGAGCATCTAGGATGTTCAGTATGTTCATATTAATATTTTGTATTGAATATAGTCTTATTTACCCTAAGGAGAGCCAAAAAATTTATGCCTGCTCGAGAGGGAAGGTTATTGTAATCTGGTCTATCTGGAAGGGTTGATTGAGCACAGAAACAACATCGAAATATATCATTATATCACTCGTTACCGTCAAATCCGATATGGGGGAGAATCCAAAAAATTTTTACGTTGGGTTGGCATATATATATATATATATATATATTGGGGGAAAATTGTAATCAAGAATGTCCTTGCGATTCAATTATATTTCCCTAATGATACCAAGTTTTTCCTCGCAGATCTGAGCCATATCTCATATCAGTTTCGCGAAAAAGACGCTGAGTCTTTCTGGCAGGCGAAGTTCGTTTATAGTCTTGCGGAGGGAACAGGACATTAGTTGGCTATAAGTGCAAGATTTAAAAAAAGTTATATCATTTTTTTTTTTAAATTTTTATTTAATTCATAACTGCCTGTAAATTTAAATTTCTTGTTATTTTAATCACAATTCGTTCTTTGCAATATTTTCGATTGCCCTTATATATTTCCTTGATTTCAAAGCATCCGTTTATGAAACGACTCAAATATTTCCTTTCTCTATGGATGGACCCATGAATTCATGACTTGATCCATATTCTTTAAAATGAATTCGTCAGATTTTTGGAAAGAAGAGAAGTCAAAATTGAAAGAAATAAAATAAATTGTCATCCAAAGGAATTAATTCAAGTATCCATTATATGATAAAATCATAAATATGCTAATGAAAGATAAATATTGACAAAAAAATCTGATCAATATTTTCATCAATAATTCAAATGTAACCTCAACAAAATGAGCACAACCTCTTTTTTTATAGCTTTATTTATGATTTATTTAAAAGTCATACTAACCGAATTTGCTGACACATCCACAATTAAAAAGGGAACGAAGAGATTTTTATGTATTGAACTTGGAAGATATATGTATGCAAGAATCATTAAGATAATTAATGGTAAACGTACGGTAGATGCCTGCATGTTGTATCATATATATGTTACACAGAAAGCTAACTACCATTATGTCTTTTTTCAAATAGATACATTTTCCAAAAAAAAAAAAAAAAAATGTATTTTCTTTTCTCCAATAATCAAAAAAAGAAATGAAAGTTTATTTATTATTTTGGTTTCTTAATAAATAAATTTTATTATTATTGTATCATTGCACGCATGTGTACATATATGTTATGTTATTGTGAATATTGTGCTTGTTGCGCAGCGGAACATGCTCATAATAAGACCACATTTGATTCAATTCGTTATCGCCATTATTATGAATTTTTATTAAGACAATCAAGTCTTGATTCCGTTTTAACAAATTCTACGTGTTAAAGCGTTACGACAACAGCGTTATGAATATCAAATTACATATAAACCAAAACAAGGCATTAACTAAGACATTCATTATATTTTGATTACTTTTTTTTACCTTCTTTTTTTCTAGTATCTGATTATTTTTTTTGTTTTTTTTTTCATATTTATGTATGTAAAAATAATTACCTCATTTGAAGTGTTTGATGTTGAAGCTTGAACCCGAAAGTCATTTGTGTACAAATTTCTTTTTTAATTTCTTTTTTAACGAGGAGACAAACTTTATAGTGTCAGATACCTTGAACCTATTGACTGACTGCGTTTGTTGTTCGTATCTTTTCGTTCGTTTCTGCTACCTTCACAAAAATGTTTGAACATGTATATGTACATTAAAAATCGAATAACTATTACTATTTTATTATATAAAACCAATGACTAATGTCGAATTATCAAGCATTTCCATGGGAATTATATTTGAACGAATTACTTACAGATTTCTAGTCAAGATTGTTTTTCATGGATATTTTAGGTAAAATTTTTGAAAGAAGATATAATGCTACTAACAGGGAGTGAGAAGTTAGAAACAAATCATTTCGTTTTTCAATACTTTTTTTCTTTTTTTGTGGAAATGTTTCCAAGAGAAAAAGAGGACAAAAGATGCTTTAGCCGTTTTCCTTTCGCTAATTTTGAAGACCAAAAATGTAATTATACTGGTAAATGATAGGTTGTAGTGGACAACATTCTGGAAAATGTAAAGTAACACCGGAGTCAAATATTCATCGTTAGACACGATATTAAGTCATTTAAAGAAAGCTGACACACAAAGCCCACTCTTAAGTTTCAGGATCACATAATTTCTACTTCTTATTACGTCTCTTAAGTTCTTTTGTATAACAAAATTACACTACTTTCGAAACAAATGATGACAATAAAAATTGGTAAGAATAATGGGCGAGAAATATAGAGTTTAAAGAAAAAGGAAAACCTCACAGTCTAAGGCGAAGCATTTAACACCACATAAGAAATCTTGTCTTCATAGAATCAAGACAAAATAGAAAGTAAAAGAAAGCTCCAGACACTAAGACTCTTCAAGACTTCCACAATGACAAGCTTAGGTATACCAGGTGGGCTGAAAAGTTCATAGGCTAACATAGAAAAATTCTTTTTTTTTTTTTGATAGAATTTGATTGTTTATTCAATGTAGTTGCCTTCGAGGGCGATACAACGATTATAGGGGTTATACAATTTTTCGATACCATTTTTATAGTACGATTTGTCTTTACCCTTAAAATAGGCTTCAGTTCCACTCGATTGACTCTAGATTGGAATTTGGTGTGAAATGATGGAGCCATGTTTCATCCATTGTCACCTGTCGACGCAAACATTCGGGTTAATTACGATTGAACAGCTCCAAACACTGCTTAGAATCATTAATTCGATGTTGTCTTTGGTCGATTTTGAGCTCACGCGCCATCCACTTTGAACAAAGTTTTCGCATATCCAAATATT
This sequence comes from Glossina brevipalpis, assembly GCA_000671755.1. Lineage (NCBI taxonomy): Eukaryota > Metazoa > Arthropoda > Insecta > Diptera > Glossinidae > Glossina > Glossina brevipalpis. The sequence continues at coordinate 22,264 of KK351108.1, forward strand.
CATTCACGATATGTTCAACATGTTCCTGTGATATCTTTAGGGTCTCAGCTATCTCAATCAACTTCACTTCATGGTTATCCGAAATTATTTTGTGGACTTTTTGATGTTTTCGTCGCCAATAGTCCCTTTGGGATATCCATGCCTGGTCCTCGGTGCTCATTTCACATACTAATAGTGCAACACCTGTCAAATTAATACACGTATCTTTTGAAGTTGATGGCTAACTAAAAATCATATGAATTTAATACTAGTAGGCGAAAGAAATCGATGCTGTTAGTATATTTCCAAGAAATTCACAGAAAGTCATTGAACAGAATTTTATTTTTGTCTTTTCGCAAAACAATTTTTCGAAAACAAAAGATTTAGATTCCCTTTTTATGTCCGAAAATGCAATACTTTCTAGACATGCAGCTTTAAAAATGAGCTTAACTAATTAATTATTTTTTAGGGGGGTAGGTATATAGGCTTGTGTTAACGGCCTACCTAAGAACAAGTCTACAAAGGGGTCGAGATGTTGTCAATTTCTTTCGTGAAAATTTATATTGAAAACGCTTAAATAGCGGAAACTAGAATAGCTATCTAAAGTCTTTAAAGGATTATATTGGTTTATGAACATGAAAATACTTACCCTTGTTTCCGAAATGCTAATCAATATATTGCAACTATTTTTTATTACAAATATTTGCCCATTTGTTAGGGTAGAGCAAAGTGCCAAAAAAATTTCTGAAATATTATTCAATGCAAGTTTATTCAGTGCAAGATTAGGTACGCAGAATGATTTGAAAACTTTAATTTTAAAATGTGATTTGGCTATTAGGTAAATGACTTTCTATTTTTCAAAAAATATCTGCTATAAGATGGATTAAGATATCATTTCAAACTATCAAAAAATTCTTACATCCTTCACTAAGAAATTTCATTATGAATGAAACTAGGTGTACATTGAAATCAATTGGTCTGGAATTGAAGGCTTCGGGAAATCGGCATGAAGAACACGGTCTCAAAAAAAAAATTTTTTTACTTATTTTCATACCGACCACCGAAGGTGAAGGGTATATTTCATTTTATCATTTTGTTTGCAACTACTAAAAGGAAACTTCGGAAATCTCACAAACTATATATATCCTTGATCAGTTTTTCCGTCTGTCTGGGTGATGGGTATGAAAGATTCGGCACAGCCGAATGTAACTTTCTTACTTGTTTTCTTTCATTTTAATCTTCATACATATGTAAATAAATTTTCAGCATAGGATCGAAGGCGCGCGGCAACATACAGCTTAAGCGCCTTTGTTGGCATTTTTACCAACTCTACCGTAATAGGATTTGAACCCACCAATGCTGACTTGCTAGTGGAACTTTTTGACAATTCAGCTACGGTTGCTGATAAAGAAAAAAAAAAAGGATTTAAATTTATGTCTCAGTTCTTAGTAGTGACTTCACTGGAAAATAAAACGGATTTTCAGCCACATTTGTCTAATTTTCTGAACGCCCAAAAAATTGTATAAATAATTTGAAAAAATATCAATACACACTAATAAATCTGCTGATGAGAGAAAAGCTTAGTCAAATAGCTAAGTCGTACAATCGTACTCATCTTTGAAGGCGCTTTGCCCAAACGTACAGTGAACCTCTTAATAAAAACAATAAAAACGTAAATCTTTTTTCGTGCGTGAATCATGTGATAAATGTAGATTGAATTTATAGCTATAAAATGTTTAACTCTACACAGCCGAACTAAAAAAAGCTTTTCTCATTTATTAGCTGTAACTTAACAGCATAGTGGGATAAGATAAACATTTTTAAGCGCGATATGACAAATTTCATATCATTATGTGAATTTGTTCGCACACAATTCAAAGCATTCTTTTTCAATGCGATTATTTTTAAATTAAAAAAAAAAATTATTTACTTGAAAACGTATAAATTTTTATACAATTTCGAAGGCAGCTTAACAAGAGCTAAAGATAAGATTTCGAAAAAAAATTAATAAAATCTTCCTACACTTTTTATTCCAATTAATTATGGGCTTTTATTTTATTTTTTTGTTTTATTTTTTGTTATTTTTTTTTTTTTGGTTTTTGGTTATGCTTACATTATCGACGCAACTCATTACAAAAGGCGTACATTGAACTGTTAATGATTATCAATAAATTTGTATTTTTGCTATTGTTGCTTTTCGCCTTTACATAAATATACGAAATGCATTTTTAAATTTTTATGATAAAATGTTTGATATTTTGTTTGTTTGTGATTTTTAATTTTTCATGAATTTTACTTACGTACATTTTTCAAATACACTTTCATATCGAACGTGAATAAAATGTAAATTGAAAAAAAAAGAATGACTTTTAAGTTTGTTGTACAGTGAAACCTTTTCTTTTTTTTTTTTTTCTATATGTTGAAACACTCAAAGCAGTTTTAATGCGGCTTTTTCCAAATATGTCATCTGCATTGTGTTTTACATATGAATTGAATTTTTGTATTTATTTTTTCTCGAAAAACTACATTTTAGCAGATTTTTATATCCATCAGTGAAAGATGGGGATATATTCCAGTTGTTGTGTTGTTTGCAACACGAAGAAGGAAGCTTCAGAAATCCCACAAATTATATATATTCTTGACCAGGATCAAACTTAGAATCAATTTAAGCATGTTCGTCTCTAATGTCTGTGGTAATGACTCTACCGGTCGCTTTTTAGCTTTAAATTCGGCAGAAACATTGGAAGTTCTTGCCGGAAGGTTAGTAACGAAAATGTACCAAATCGTTTGAGGGGCATGGCTGCAGTAGAATATAAATTGAGAGCACTTATGCTTTCTAAGTTTTGTGGTTATTACTCATACGCAACACAGAATACAAATTTCCATAAAAATTCCATAAAAATGCAAAAAAATTTGCCACGCCTACCCGATATTATAGAACATCGCAATTTCTTTTTTTTCGATTTTTTTTCTTTTTTTTTTTTTTTGGAATAAAGTGGTGGATATAAAAGATTCGGAATAGTTTTCTGACTTGTCTGTATTACCAATCAACAACACGTGTACACAATGTTGGTCAGTAAGTAGTGGGGAAAAGGAAAGAGATAGTGAGTAACTTCTGCTAAATCAATGTATGCTCGATTGGTAAGTGTTATATATTCATCACCGACTAAGCATTTACTATAGCTACGACCAAGCATGGTCTATCGCAGTAAAATTTGAAGTCTCCGAGATAAATAGTTTTAATTCCTGAAATTTGAGATAACATTTTTTCTATATATTTTTTTTTTTGAAATATACATTATAGGTAATTCAAAATTCAACACTAAACAGAACTAATCCGCATTCGAATTCGAGAACGTTGACTTGACCGGAATTTCGAATCTAATCAAGGCAACAGCGGAAAAAACAAATTTGAAATCAAGTTTGTATGTTCAGAAGAGCAATTTTGGCTAAATCCTACTGACCTGGATTGTATATTTAGTTTATAAAGATCCAAACTCGTATTTCTTTCGTTTTTCATATAGGATGTAAGAGAAGCGCACAAAAAGTTTAACTTGATTTGACTCGAAGAATAAAAAAAAATTTTTTTTTGTCCGTTGATTATATATTTCACTGTACTTGTTTCTTGCTTGCATCTGTATAATGCATTATTGACCGCATTATTACAACGGACAGGTCAGGGCCATTTTATGGTTATCTACGTGATACGTACAAGCGGTTGAAAGAAAAAAAAATTTTTTTTAAATTTTAATTACTTTCAAATGTTGTTTTAAAATTATTAAAGAAAAAAACAATTTTTTGATGTAATTGTTTATGTTAATTAGATGACAAAATACGTATAGTTTTTATTAATTGAATAAATTTAGTTATTTTAGTGAACTTTTTCGCAAAATTTGTTATGTAAACGTTACTTACAACATTAAGGGCTGTAGTTCAAAAGATGTATACATTCGTATAATACTTCCTTATTATCTTATGATGCCGATGTTACCATAATTTCTCCTCGTGTTGTGAAAAAAAAAGCATCTTCAATAGCGTATACCTACACAAACATTGAAGAATGAAAGAAAAAAGTCATTTTTTTATTGTCATTATTCAGCGACAAATGAAGACAAATAACGAACGAGAAAAAAAAAACGAAAGAAAAAAAAAAGACGCAAAAAACAGCAACCGAAAAAGAGACAGTAAAGATGCAATGAGAAAAAAAAAAATTTCTATAAAAAAACAGTCTTACGAAATCAAAAGTAATAGTCGAGTGAAAAAGTAAGTGACTATAATGATGAACATAATAAATACACAGAAACACATTCGCTAACATTAAAATGCCAGTGAACGTGACCTCTTTGGTGACATTTCAGTTTTCTTTCTATATATTAACCCAAAAGGGAATGTATTTACAGTTACTCAAAATGTCTAAGATAAGAGAAAACAAAAAAAAAATTGAAAAGTTATGCTTCATCTGAAATGAATCTTTACGTGTCCATCTTATCCCAAACGAACATACAGAAAATGCAGTATTTTGCTAAACAAGAGTTTGTCAGTCCATTACGATGAATCTTAAAGGTCCTCATTTCTAGCCTGTATATAAAAAATATAGTATTTTGTTAAAAAATGCTTTGTCTATTCATAATCAAAATCCTTTTTCATAATTACTGCAAAAATTTACGACAAACTTTTTATCGATAGTTTTTATAACACATAACTCAACATGTTCGTAGAATCGCAAAACAAACCTTCAATTATTGAAAGATTCCCAAGAAACCAATTATTTGTCCAAAAATCTTAGAATTGCTAAGAAAAAGCACCAATAAAACAGATGAAAAAACCGCATATAAATGATAAAAATCACTTTTTTCACAAATAGTTTTCGTTTGAGATTTGTTCGATTATCAATCTCAAAGTATGATGTTTTTGAAAACTTCGAAACATCTAAAGGTTGAATGCAAAATATATGGCCATACATCGGACAAACAGAGACTCGACAAACTTAATTTATACACGGTACTACAAGTGGTGTCAGGTATAAAAAATGTTATCAGTCATTTAAAATGCTAAATGAATTTTTTAATTTCACTTCAAAATTTCTGAAAAATACTAGCATGTCAACCTTTTTACAATTTAATAGAATTATAATCGTCCTTATGTTCCTGCTCAATTAAGCCTAAGACTTTAGATGCGAAAGTTTCCTTATAATTTAAATTTTAATAAATAAACAAAATTATCCGTAAAAATAAAAAACAAATGTTTCTGAATAAATCTATTACTGACAATAACGGATAACCTTCGGCTTCGCTTAAAGCTAAATAAAATTTTTATTTCTTTTCCTCTGCAGCCATTCGGTTGCGAAATGAAGTTTTCGAATGACTTGTGCAGAATTTAAATTCAGTCAAATGATTAAAACGTGCTACGAATTTGCGGAAATAAAAACGATTGTTTCAGACTCTGCTTTGTTCTTGCAATTCGTTTGTCCCGAACTATTATGACAATAGAAGAACAAGAGAGTATATGAATCGTTTAGTATTTATTTAAGAAGTTTTCTTAGTTATGTAGAGATTTTCTTAACTGTATTGTGTGCTCCCGTCATATTTCTAGTTGCAGTTAAGTGAACTAAGAAAACAACTATTAACTGATTTGCAACAATTTAATATAAAGTTATCAGGTATATGGTTATGTATACACTTTGTATATAATTATACCCTACACCACTTATAGAACAAGTTATATTAATTTCATGCGTATGTATGTATTACCCGGAAGAGGTTAAAATAGTCTCAGTCCTTTTTTGTACTAATCTATACAAAATTACTTTCTGAATCGATCTAAACTTGTCTGTCTGTTCGTCCGTGTGTTCATGTATTTTTTTGTTAAACTTACATGTCGGAAAGTTTTGAGATATTTTGACGAAATTTGGTACACTGACAAGTTTTGCTCCAAGGACGAAAATAGAATTAATCGGACCTTTAAAAAGAGTCTTTATATGAAAAAATTTGAAATTTTAGTATTTTTCAACAAAAATCCATAGAAATTAATGTTTTAGTATATGAAATAAATGAGAAAAGTTTGGACCGGATGAGACTATTTTCTGAACTACTTTCCGCATAAAAATTGATATCACAAGTGAGATTTTCTATGGAAAAAAGGCTAATTTTTGTAATATTTTATGACTCAAATGCGTTCTTAATAAGAATTTGATATAAAAATTCATTAAGATTTGGACCATCTAGATAAATTTTTTGGAACCTTAGCCGTCACGAATATTCTCATAGAAAGCAAGCCTTTATATGAAAACAAAATGAAATTTTTAGTACTTTATGTACTAAAGTAACTGATCTTTAGGTTCCTTTCACAGTAAGGGCTTCCATGACTGGAAACAAGACAAATTTTTCCCAACAATAAATGAAAGGCAAAGTGACGTTGGGGTATCTAATGGTTGGCTTTGCTCCGACCATAACGTTTTAATTGTTTTTTCTTTTATATTGTGGCTTTAACCACAAGTTGACTTTCTCATCAAAAATGTTTTTAAACATAAAGGATAACTCTCGTAAAACGTTACTTGTTATAATAGTGATCGAAGAAGAAACTCTTGATATTAAATGAAAAATACATTTCGAATATTTCATAAGATTTTATTAAATAATAAATTAAAATAAAAATTGTTTGCAGATGCATACATTCGATGCGTATAATGGAATGGAATTCGTCGTTTTAAAGACGAGCACAGAAAATATAGCATGAATCTTTTTTCCCTCTATATTAGAAGGCTGCCTGTCTTGGGCCAATTCACGAAAATTGAAACAATAATATAAAGTATTCAATCGCATCCAAGTACTAATCGTTAAGCTATCAACTGAGAAACAGGTTTTGTAAATTAATGTAAAAACATTATAGAATCAACTCCAGAAGTAAACTTATCTACTAAGACTTCTCATGATATTTGAATTAATATTTTGGTTACAAGAAGCATCGCCATACAATTGATGCAAAATGAATTTTTCCATTCTTCCGTCTATCCGCCTGTTTATCTATCTATTTGCTTATAGCTGTAATGTCTGCGATAACCATTTTCCCGATCGTAAAAATTAAGTAATCCTGGATGAAAAATAAACATTAAAAATTTTTTCACATACGTTAGTACTGAAAATGGACCAAATCGCTTACAGGTTACGCTTATGGTATAACATAAGTTGAAAACAACTCCATTTTCTGGGTATTTTTATCAGCACACGTAGATTACACAAAAAAAATTTTTACTGTACTCGATAAAAATAGAAAAAAATTTGCCACGCCCACCTTTTAAAATTTAGTTTTCTTAACCTTTTTTCAACATAAAAATGAAAGGTATAAAAAAGTCGACACCATCGAATATAATTTTCTTATTATTACTGAAAGGAAGACCTTTGCTAGCATTGAAAAAGTAAAAAATGAATCTAAACACGTACTATCTATGGAAGACACAAATGAGTTTACCATGCTTTGTGAAAGAGAAAAAGTAATAAAAGAATACAGAGCAGAAAGCAGTCTCAACTTAAAAGAACACATGCGGCACGCTTTGCCTTTTTATTTTAGGGATCGCAATTAAGAAAATACCTCCAATAAGTGAAGCAGAACCTTAAACTGAACAAACATGTATCTAACTGGTGGTAGATCTCATATTTTTTTTTTACTTATTGCAAAGACAAAGAAAAAATTAAAAAAGTTACGTTTCATCCCTTTCAATGCCTTGCATTGAAAAACTCGATAACAGATTTACTTTGAATTTTCCTCTTCGTACAGTGAATTTAGCTAATCATCATATGAGCATTAAATAAAAGTAAGTTGGAATACGTTTTCACTTACTTTTCAGTTTCGCTAAGTGAGACAAATGATTAATGAGATGATCTTGAAAAACTTTGTTCCGCGACATCTGTCAACAGTTTTACAAAAAAGTGATGCACGATAATTATTATTGTGGAAATTGTTAACAACAAGTAGAGCGTAATACCACATATGTAGGAGAGTTGAAAACGCTCTGTTCATTGCGTATCTGCGCATAGTACTGCACATGCTTAGATCGTAATCTTTTTAGTATTTTCTTCTATTTTTCTTCTTTTTTCTTTTTTTTTTTCTACCAATCCTTGTCATTCCCAATTAGTGCATTTTCAATGAAACTAACGACCGACCCATCATAGAATGTTCAAAATAAAGAAAAATAGAAATTAAAACATTTCATATTGAATTTAAGTTTTTAATACACATTCACACGTACATGTACGTATGCAGCGGATGGGCAATACGTGAGACATAAACAGAAAAAAAAAATCGTAAAAATAATTTATGCAGCGCTTAAATCCTACATATTTTTAAACACTTGCTAATTATGTTATTTATGCATTTTTAAATGGCGAATTTCTTCAGCTGCTTTCACACTTTAGCTCATTTAAAAACACATAACTGTCAGCATTTATAATTACTCTTGAAAACAAAATACTAATAAACTAGTGCTTAATAATTATTGTTATGTTCATATTTTGTTAAAACGTTTAAAACTCTGCCATTATTTCGTCATTGTAAACGTTAAAGAAATCGTAAATATGTGAAAATTTTAATTGATTTTCTGTTTTATTTGCAGTTTTTATTTTAGCGTTTTGTAAACCACTTGCTGTTTTGTAAACCAACACTCGTTTCCGAAACAGTAGCTGCTTAGTGAAAAGAACACAAATTTAACTAAGTAGGCTTTAGGGCAGACACACACACAAAAGGAAATAAACTCTTCACAATAAACTTGAAATTTTATATTTTCTATTGGCTGGTGGCTGGTGGCACTCTTCTTAATAAAAACATTTTCAGTATTATTACCTTCATTTTACATTTAGCCCAGAGTTGCTTATTACATTTGAATATTAAATCTATTAGTTAAAACTTTATGTTTTTTTATACTTTTTTTTTTCATATAAAAACGGTCTACTCTTAGCGTTCATTCTTAGGCCATCAAATTTCATCAAAATATCCCATGAGCGGACTTAAACTTAAAACGATTCAGAAAGCTGTTTCAATTCAATTTTTACAATAAAAGATAGGTCTTTCTGAAAACCTGAGGAACTTATTGGAAGTACACAATTAATTCGCTCCATTTTTCATTTTTTAGTCAAAAATATATTTATTTCAGAACAAATTGAGGTAAAAGATTAATCAAAATATTGTCCTTCATTGGCTATTACTTTCTTCTACGTTTGAAAAAAAATATGAATTCTGTAAGGCAAAGGCAACAGGTGCTTTATGGCTGTGCAAGAAACGACGTACTTTTTGGGTATCTTTTGTAAGAACTGAAGCCCCGCTCAACTCTACAAAAAGTAATCGATTGAATCTGGTGTTAATCAGAAGGAGTAATGTCTGGTAATGTAGAGAGTAGCGCAGGCACATTCCAAGTTAGTACTGCTAAAGTTTTCTGGACCCATTTTACTATATGGAATCCAATGCCACGGTACTGAAATCGTTACTATAACCTTACCACGATTGTTGTTGGATATGAAATTAAAGTTAGAAATATTATAAACTTAAGACTTAAAGTTCAGTCTTGTTTTTCTTTCAAAGGAATTAGATAAGAATCTTTCGACAAAAAGGAATCTAGGTTTTTGTAGGAAAAATAATTGAAGGTGTGAAGCCGTATCATTAAGCTTTACTCACGATCGTTTTAAAGATTGAAAGTAAAACGGCCCAACAACTAATATATCATCTTTTTTAATAAGTTTTTATCACAAAACGATTAAAAAAAAATACATTTAAAAAATTACAATCGACCACAACCGACAGCTAAATACCCTAAACCACTTGCCCTAATAAAGTTCTTCTTTTATTTTTAAGATAAAATACCAATAATTGGACTGTGTTTCCATATAAAAGCATAGCGTTCATAGGACATGTAGACGAGTTTAAATCTATGTGGAAAACGATTCTGAATCGGTCGGTGTAATAAAAAATGGATCTATCTCGTTGTTACTTAATATATCTTGTACCATATAAGTGATATAGGATATATTATAAAAACTTTACGAAAACTTTATGAACTTACATCTCTCCTAATAATTCTTTCATGTTTTAATGATGCATAACAGCTTTTTTTTAGCTCCAAACAAGAATTTATACTATGAATAAAAGTCAAAGTGTGTTAAGACATGTTTGAGAAGTAAAGCTATGTTCAATTTTAATGATTTTTATTGCAATCATTTAGTGTTACACGTCGTCCATTTCGGTATCGGTAAACTTTTATTTGCAATAAGTAAGAAAAGAATGAAGACCTAAAAATTGTTGTTAATGAGAACTTTTTTACACTAACTTTTTATACATCTCTGGAAAATGTCTTCATCAATTTTTGCTTCAATATCTCCTTTATGTCGTATTGGGAGAGTACTTGCAAATTAATTGTGACTATCATTGACCAACAATTTTAATTGGTCTTAATAAATACTTGAAAAGCGAGATCATTCCAAAAAAAAAAAAGAAAAAATTAAATTGTCGACGACGGGACCGTCTTAATTTGACTCTCAATGTCAATAACATGAAAATACATATATCTAATAATCGGAACGTCATAAAATTTTGTAAAATTTCCTTTGTCAATTGGTAGCATCTAAAATTCATAAGGATTCCGCAATATTGGCGATATCTATATGTCATCCCACGAACTTATTGAATGATGCGTTATATTGTAAGTTTGTAATAAATCGTGAGCTTTATACAAATAGAAGGATATACTGAATAAAAGCATATACACTGTTAAAGAAGGCAATCATAACATGGAACAATTATTTTAATATAATAAAATCTTTCATTTTCAATCAATTTTAAGATCTTGTTAGATGAGTTTACAGTATCAGTAAGCAGTCAGTCATGTAGAAAAAAGGTTTTTGAACCAAGTTGTCTGCAGTACTATATCTAACGTTAAATAATCGATAATATGATGTATGATGTATATATATATATATATATATGATATATATATGACATGATACCATACGTATATGTATCACATGGTATATATATGATACGATATCATATATGATATCATATAATTAACAGGTTTTTAATCGACATAATATTTTATTTGATCGATTATTCAACTTTAGATATAGTAGTTATATATTATATATCATATATTATATCATATATGATATATCATAAACAAAGAATTGATACCAGCGTATAGGACGCCATAGGTCAAGCAAACCCAGGTTTTTTTTTATTAAGTTTTTGTTCATAAAGTATTTTGTTTTCGATTTTGTTTTGTTTGCTCAGTGAATAGATCTTATTATGCGTCATACAATAACTATTAGGTCAATATTTTCTCTTAAATTGTGTGTCTGCAGCATTACATTTTTAATGTCTGCAATTATTTGCTTTAAAAAAAAATAATAAAATAATAGTAATTTCTCTAGATCAAAAATACTAACTATAACAACAACAAATTTTAATTATCCTTTATATATAAAGCTTTCCAAAATTAAGCGAAGTAAATAGCAAAAGTAAATCTTAATGATAATTGATTAATAGTTGTTTTGTCAAATTCAGCGTTAGCTTTCATTTTCATTATGCTAACGTGCTAACGGTCTGCTAAAAACGCCTCTTGACATTAACGTAACAAAAATCTCATACTTACCATACAAGTCGCAAGTCACAAGTCACAAGTCACAAGTATAAAATGATGAAGTTTTCTCTTCATTTAAAAGAAAAAAACTAAACGCAAATCTTCACTTTTATTTTCTTGATGCCAACAAAATTGAAATTTGAAATGAAAATGAAAATTGAAATCGCGTATTAACGCTTTACATAGAATATAATTGGTGGCAAACGTCATTTCTCTAAATGCAGACAGACACACTTTCATAGCGCATAATTAAGTATTTATCACTTGTTTTTGTTGAGTTCGTATAGTACTTGACTGACTTAACTAATTATGTGGTAGTAAATGTTTGCTGTTGAAAGAAGGAGAAGAAAAGAAGTCATGCTGATGTGTACTTGTGCATATTTAGAAAATATTGTAGCAGCATGACAACAACAGCAACGACAACAACCACACGATCGCAACCTTGACAAGATCTGTGTTGTACAATAAAAACATATTATTAGAGATCTTGTGATATTCGCCACGCATGCAGCTTTCGCGTTAATGCATTTCATAGTCAAAATAGAAATCAGACAGACCGACAGTTAGATAGAGAGAGGCAGCATCATCATCGAGCTTAATTCGTAAATCAATGTTTCTGAATTTTAAGATTTCATTTATTCGTATGTGTTGTTGCAAACTTAGCAAACTTACCGCAGCTTGTATGCATGCATTACAAGCATACGGTTTTGGTTTTCTAATTGCAAATCAATTAGTTTCCTTTGCTATCTCGATTGTAATCTATAACCGAAACTAAATTGTTGTTGTTGTAACAATGAAAATTTCTAATAATTTGTAAACAAAAGAAAAATAAAAATTTAATTAACCAAATATTAGACTCACATAGAAAAGCAATTGTTTTCCAGAAAAGTTTCTTAAACAGTCTCTACAGTATTCTCTAAATAATGTTCTATCAAAATAATCTATTACTTTTTTGCAAGTGTTCGTTAAGTAGATAAATGACCGAAAGAGTATCTGGTTGCTTAATTAATTTAGACGAACGGAGGCGTAACCAAAATTTTCTCTCTAATTCACAATCAGCATGCAAAGATTCGTTATGTACATGGAAAGCAGTGGTAATCAATTATTCTTTTTTATGCAAAGCCATGGCTAACGAATTTCAAAATCTTCACTTCTAACATATGCTGCACTTCCATACACATGCTCCGATGCTTGGTAAGCGCTTTCATAGCGTTTAATAAAATCTGCTTTGCCGCCACAAACGCCGCAACTGCTTAATCCTATCAGTAGTAGTAGTGTTATCAAATGAGCGGTCAGCAAAAGATTAATACAATTTTTGAAAACCTGAGTGATTCTTCTGGTAAAAGTTAAATGAGATATTCGTCCAAAAGCAAAGCAGCTGCAATTCAGGTTCAACATGATCTGATATCACCATGACGTTCAATACAAATTGAAGGATCGGAAGGCGTAAATCTTAGACAAGTATTCGATAAAACCGTTATAGAATTAATTAATATATCAGTATTATGAGTAATTGAAACTTTAAACGCGCTTTTAAGGAAACATGATTTTTCAGAATTGTGCGATACATAGTTGCAACAGCAATAGTTTTCTTCCCCGCCCGTATTTTATACTAGCTGCTCATTAATTGACTTTTCTGTTAGATTCAACTTTGCACCAGCTATTGGTCGCAGAGCCTTGCTAGAATGCATTTTTTAGTTATAATATTTTAATGCTTTTAGCGGCCATACCATTGCAACACTTCAATAGATACTTAAGAAATCTTCCACTCAAATCTGCAGTTGTGACCAAATTTTTTACAGCAAGACACCTTCTTCGCGACTGCGTAAACCTTTCACTGATTAGAAGAATTGCCTTTGAATTAAGTAATCCTATGGATATCCTGAAATTGGCTACCGAATATAATATCAATTTAATATATTACTTTATTAAAACTACTGGGGTTAGTATCTAATCTTTGGTTTTTAAAAAAAAAAAGCCGATACCCTAGTGGTCAATTCATTTCTCTAGTCTAAAAATTCATTTCATCACTCTAGGAATTATAATAATAATAATAATAATAAAAAGTATTTGTTTTTAGACACTTAAATATAACGTATCACTCAATAAATTCGTAGGATGAGATCACCATTATCAACGAAAGCATATGCTTCTTGGATAAATCAACTTTCAAACGAAATATGCCAATATTTCATGACATTCCGCTTAGTAATTTTTCTGAATATTATTATCCTATTTTACCGTTCCTTTCGTCCCAAAATAGAAAAAAAGTTTTTGTAAAGTCTCCCCTTTAAGTATAAATTTTCGAAGGATCAAAGGATGGTACAATAAATATTTACTTAAGGACTTCAATTCCAGGATTAATTTTCACGGCCTCTTCGTATATTCCTATCTGACAGCTTTAAACTATTAACTCGCGATGGATAATTGCTATTATCGCTCATTCGCAGATAGTATGACAAAGAGATATTTACTTTACATTTACTCGAAAATATTTACAATTTTAATATTGATTATGTAATAACCTGATGAAAAGTGGGAATCTTGCTTCGAGAGGAAGACTGATATCAAAGTGCGAGTGTTTGAACTGACTAAAAACTTAGAAAATTTTTTGAACATTAACCCAAAACCTAAAAAATCCTATATTACCTGTGCGCGGTATATTTGCATCAATATATTACAACAAAAAAATCGTTCCAGAATTATTCAGATATCCGTTTTAGTCCAAATATTCTTTTCTTAAATAAAGAATTACAACAACTTCTCTGGATTTCTCTTCATAAATCTTTCCCATTTACTCTTCATGCATACGACGTTTAGAATTTGAATTGATTTTGAATTACATTTAAGGCATGACATTTAATACATGATAAGATGTTTCGTATGCTGCGATATTACAATAGAATGCTTACGTTTACATACTATGTTAAATTTACAATGTTTTCATATAGATTTAAAGAAGCAATTTTCAATATTTTCGAAATATATATTTTCTAAAATAATACACAGAAAACTAAGCAAATGATGTCTATTTGTCCAAGCGTAACACACAGTTTTTCACATTTCTGCCAAACACTACGCTGTTTCTTCCATCCAAAATCGATCTGGATGGTGGTGTGCTTGGGTCTTTGAATTTTCGAACTTGAAATTCTCAAGACAAATCCACTTTTTCATCACTAATAACAATACGGTGCAAAGACAATTTTCTTTTGTATCGTTCGAACGAAAAAAAAGTGTTTTACGCAAATACTTTGTTTTTTCTTCTTTACAAAAATTTCAACATCTTGAATACAGAAGCAAAACTGTACGCTGCAAATCCTTTGACACTAATTGAAATGTCAAATATTTGAAGTCTTTACATTATAAATAGCATTGTTGGGGCATTTGTTTCTCAAATATAACCACATTTCATACTTATACACCTGGCGCATGTAACTGTAAAATATCAAAAGTTGTATCGACAACATCGAAATTGTTGTGATAACTTAGTGAATAAGTCATGATTTTTTCAATCGCCAACATATCCAAGAAATGTTACTCTTTGCTCTTTGAAATAATAAGATACATATGTGCCACGTTTTTTTTTTTTAATTTTGCTGAAAAATCTTTTTCTGTGTGTGAATATCAAGCGCTAAGGTCAACCAGTTTTTCGGCTTAATGTGAACCGTAATCATGAAGGTTCTTAGAAGTCAAAACCTTGATTGTGTTGATCTAAAAATGACAAAAAAGGTATATTTGTTTTTAATTGAATTTTTGTTTTTTCATTTTTACTTTATTTCTAGGTACGCAAAGCAAAAATTCACAAAAGCATTTAGACAGAACTTATATAAGGTAAGTGATATAATTCCTTAAATGCATGTGTGCTCAGCATTTGATAGCGTCATTGATGTCGGATCTACGAATTAAACTCTTTATTGTTATCGTTTATAAAATTATTAAACTATTTTGCTTTTGTAGTAAGAGCAAGTTAGTGTCCGCGTTATCAAGAATTACCAAAAAAAAAAAGTCAAACGTGTCCATATTATCTGTAAGTACCGGGCTTTAAATTCAGATATTAATTAAACCAAGTCAATCCGGACGACCTATTTGATCTGATTTCAAAAAAAAAAAAAAAGAATCAAATCATGTTGACATAGGACAAAGGAAGATCTAACCCTAAAGGACACTGAGAATAATTGTTTTTATACGTTTCACGACTCTTAAATAATCAATAGTGTCTCCTCTTATTATTACAACTAAAAGAGCGCTTCATTTTTTGAGATTAGATCGTTGCATTTCTTGCAATTATTTCTGTGATCCCTTTTAAGATAAATCACTGGCTTTTTTGGCATACGTTGCGTAAAGCCTGTTTTCTACTTGCATACAGAATAGTAATTTGGAAGGCACGAACAACTAACGTGAGGCTTATCTCTTACATACAGGTGCTAGATCACTAATAAAGTTAAAGTTAGCTTCTCAAAATCATTACTAATGATGAAGTCATTTTTCTCAATGATTTCATTAATTAACAAAATTTGGGACTGGTTAGGTCCCGCATTTCAAAGTCTTATCCTTTTTTCAATAATACACGGCTACTGCGGCGTCGCGGGGACATGCTTTTCGTACAGATTGTAAAATCATATATTACCCACGTAAAGATTCAATAGAACGGTGATACAGGTCGTTTAAGGCGTCGCTTTGTTGAAAGTAAAGTCTGATGATGAGGAGCTTTAGCAGAGAACGTTGCTTGAGGTAATAAGTATTAAGTAACCGGCGACGTTGTAGAGCCACGTCATGTCTTTTTTTTCTTGAACCATTGAAGCCCGATTCCGCTTCGCGTGAATCATTTACTTTTGAGACAACTTAAGGAATCTAATTGTCTCTAAGGTAAAGGTTCAACAAGAACTTTCACATTTTGAAAAGATATTACAGAGCAATGCTGCAGGCCCTAAACAGAGTTACTTTATCAAAAACCAGGCATGGCGTAGAGAAACATTAAGTTTATAAATATTATGTAATTGGCGGCCACAACTGCTTGCCCAATAAACTAGACCAATTTGTAGCAGTCATTGAAGATCGATGGTGAACATCTACGTTTGAGGCAAATGAAGGGAATCAATTATTTCTTACGTAAAAGTTCTTAATAAACATGGATGACGGTGTAGGTACAGAACAAGAACGGTTGGGAGCAAATTGTTATCGTTAAGTTATCTAATATGATATCATTTCATAAAAGAAAATTTGGCGAAAAAGAATCCGTCCCCTAGTGCTTATTTGCAGTACGCAATTAAGGGAATTGAATAATAAAGAATTTTAAAAAAAGGCCAGAGTTCATAACCAAACTAGAAGACAGGCTAAGAGCCGAAAATTGTTCAATGTTTTTAAAACAAATTCTTAATAATTTTTATCCGTATCGCATATGCCTTTTTGGACGCATAGTTTTTCATTAACTTTATTTTGTTTAGTATTGCGTTCGGAGTGAGCGGTAATGAAAGGAAAGAAACTAATAACAGAAACAGTGTACAATAACAAAACATTCGATCTAAGTCTTGTATAATTCTTTTCGTTTTTTATTTTTTGTATTAACGAAAATGATTTAGTGAAGCAAGCGGAAAAAAGATAATAAAAGTTATTCATATAGAAAATACGCGTATGCGTAATGAAAGCAAAAAAACAAAAAATTGTTTTTTAATAAGCAGAAATGTATACACACACATATACATCCAAGTACACTAATTAAAAAACGTGAACATGCGCATGCGCAACTTTATAGTGAATTGAACTCCAACTGAAAATTAAATGTTTGAAAGCGACTTTCAAACAATAGATACCAAATGGAAGTTTGAAAGTTATAAGAGTTAGTTTTAAACGAACTTCTGACGGATAAACAACGTGAAAACGGAAGACGAGCTTTTCATAGTAAAACCAACATTTTATAAAGCAAAATGAATGAATACAAAGTGAAGACAAAGTAAGTGATTCGCCCACACGTTGTTCGGGTAGAAATTGAATAGCTTAAGCGAGCAATGTACAACGTGAGGTGATAATGAATGATTGAGCTTCAAAAGAAAAAATTACTTATCCAAAAAATTAAAATCAAAAAAAAAAAAAAATCTATTAAAAATGAAATTGCTTTTAAGAAAAACAAACAAAAGTGTTGTTAAAAACTTCCTATTCACGTCTGCAGAGAAATACAAAATTATATGTAAACCAGACCTTGAACGATATTAAGTGCCTCTGTGTGTTTGTATATTAAATGTAAACTTTTCGCGGTCCATATATGTAAACTAAACAGAAAATCATGTCTGTTCTCCCAATCCAACGTAAACCTTCGAATGAGACTTTATGTACGATCGGTACAGACAGTACTTTGGACTCTCGTATGTCCAGTACTGATGTGCCACAAATGGAATTACTTAAGGTAAACTACGTCCATCAATGCAAAGAAGCCTTTATGCCGAAAATCGAAACAATCTCCAATTATAAATATCTGGATTTAAAAAATCCTCCCTTAATACACAGCAGTGCGAATAATGTTGCACGTATATCGATCAATCGAGCAATGGCATCGAATAAACCGTTACCACCAGCACCACCACCACCTACCATAGAATCTTGGCAATTTTTGCAAAATTCTAAACGTTATTCCAGCTCTCCGACAGTTATAAAGGATAACGGAATAAGCTCGTCATTTTGCCAAGGAATGCCAGGATGCGAAATAAACGATGGCACGATTACTGGCAAAGAAATGCAGGCAAGTGAAGGTATTAAATCGAATAGTTGGAATTATCATAATAAAATATCCACTTGCGATATAAAACGAGACATAGCAAAGGCGGGAATGAAATCCCGGGCCGATCGAATAGCGAATATAGAGAAAACGGAATGTGAACATCGGCAAGCGGCTTTATCAACGTCCCCTTCTGTATTGGCCGTTAAAAAAATCAATGAAATGTTTGAGGCTCAAAAGAAAAAACTAACTAACGACCTGCCACCTCAACCTCAAAGACCAGCTCCTTTACCTCACAAGGAACCAAACAGACGATTAAGAGCCTTCTCATCAGGTCTAAGTGTAGCTAATGAAGAATTTACAAAACGTATAAATTCTTCAAAGTTGCAATTAAATAGCTCCGAATGCTTGTGTAATAATGAAAAAATTTCAGAATATTTGGACAACGTCAGCCCACCACCACCACTTGAAATATCTCATATACCTAAGATACTGCCAGCAAAAAATAGAAAATATTTCAACGATAAATTTACTAAACACGAAAAACACGAAGAGGAGAACTCATTGAGTCGCTTAACTATCAAAAATCTTGAAAAGCAAAAATCTAACGAATCTTCTGCCGATTCTTTGGCAGTAATAGATGAGAGAATTTTACGTAATTCTCGTGCAATAGCTGGTAATTATCATAAAGCGAAAGTTGAGCGAATCCATATACGTAAAAAACGTCAACCGTTGCTAATCATAAATCAAAAAAATACCGAAGAACTTGAAAAACCATCTCACGGAGAATCCAAACAAACATCTTTAGCAATTTCTGAAAACGAATGCAATAAACTGAAAAGATTATCGCTGGAAAGTAATTCCGATTCGGGTATATCTTCAGCACACGATCACAAAGAGACTGAATTAAATGACGGAAGCAATTTAAAAAATGTTGATGAGTGCTCGGATTGTATAAAATTCAATTACGAGGATGAACGATCTCAATGCGGGATAACAGAATCCGAGCACTTGAACCAATATTCTGCCCTCTGCAATAAGAACAAAACTTCTTCAATCGCGACCAATAAAGTCAATGAACAGGAATTTCTCTCAAAGACGTACGGATCACAAATTAAGATTGAAGTGGGAAAGTCATGCAGCAATACAGAGTCCGGCGATTTCTCATCTTTGATGACCGCTGGTGATCCAAATGATTTGCAAAATTTTTCTAATAAAAATCTTACGAAACCAACTACAGCGGAAGCCTTGAATAGCTCGATAACAAGGCTGACGTTCACTAAACCATTCAAGCAATGCAACATTGAGAACGAACAGCAGCGTTTGAAATTTAATAACACTTGGCGCAGTAGCTGTAGCAGTTACGGTACAACCAGTATTTGCATTGAAGAAGATTGGAAAAGACATGATAAACGACAACAAGAAAACAATGATGAAGATTTCATTGAAACTGATTCGTTAATGATAAACGAGCAGTTAACAGAAAGAAAACCGATCAATTGCGATGATAATTGTGTGAAAATATTTGTAAGAAGCTCAGTGGAATGCAACAACAGTTGTCGAGCTTCTTGCAAGTCGGCCAATTCGTTTATTTCTCAGACATCGATACGCACAAATAGTTCAGCTAAAGCATCAGTTTGCTCAAATTCATCGACTTCATCAGCTTCGCTAACTTCGTCCAGTTCGGTTTGTTTTAGTTCAAGTGCTGACAATCAATCCATTTGTAATTCGGTGAACACATGCTGCTGCCAATACAACGAACGTTCAGTTTCTTCATTAAGTGAAAATAACAGAAATTCCAGTTGTTCTCCAGTGTCTTCCTCGAATTCTGCTACTGCTGATGCTATGAGTGAGATTAGTTGTGTGACTTGCAATCAAGAACAAAAGCAAGAACGATTACAGCCAACATCAATAGCAAAATGTCCAGCACCAATCAATTTCGAAACAACATGTTGCAATGCGGCCGATGGAGTATTCTGGAATAGTTCCTACTTTATAAACGATCGTCACCGGCAGCACGGCGACGACTACGAGGAAAATGAAGAAAACGCTCCTTGTTGCTGTTGTAGTCTAAGCAGTTGTGATGACGATTGTTCGCTTTATGAAGAGGAAATAGAGTGTAATGGCAACTGTGCTAATGCAACAAATGGCAAACATTTTTTCCCAAACGATTACGTACAGTTACGTAGCGGTCCGTTTAAAGTAGATGCAATAACAACAAATATAGCAAATGGACGAAATACACGCAACAGTAGTGCGGAAGAGATTTTATTACGCAATCGAAAATTTCCATGGAAGGTAAGAGATATTCTGACGTAAAATATAAAATATTCTGTTCCTTGTTATACGAAAAACGAAAAAGTTGAAAGGATGGGGTTGTCTTAAATCCCTTAAAATAACATGATTTATATACGGTGTGAGGTAATATTTGTTTGCTTGTTTTGTGTGTACTTCATTGCAATTTTTCAAGTTCCTTGCCGGAGAAAGTAAGCATTGGTTTCCTAATATTCCAGTTTTTCGTTATCGAAATTATTTTAGCAGCACTATCGCTTAATTCTTGCCGTTATAATATTCGCGATGAAAGAGCAGACGACATTTTTATACCCACCACCGAAGGATCGGGGTAAATTAATTCTGTCAAGTTGTTTGCATTACCCAGATAAAAGCTTCAGAGACCCCACAAAGTATATATAGTACATTGATCAGCATCAAGTTTAGATTAAGCATATCTATGGTAAACATTCTCCTGGCCGCAAAAATGAAATTATCGCCATCAATTTTGACAGGAACAATAGAAGTTGGTATTGAAAATGGACTAAGTCGGTCGAAGGACCTTTGGTTTTAAAAAAATGAAAAATATGTTGTGCTTTTTACTTATTACTCATAAAAACCATACCAGGCACGTCTATAAAAATTTTCACTTTTGCTGAGCTACCGATCCTCTAGTGGTTGGACAAAGTTTGGATACTCGATATAGTAGAATATTGGAATTAATTTTTTTGTGACAACGTTTGTCACTAAATAAAAAGCTTCAGAAGCACCATAAAGTGCATATATTCTTGATCAGCATCAAATTCGGAATTAAACTAGACGTACTCGATCATCCGTCTGTCTGCTTGACCATTTTTCCGCTCGTACAAATTGAGGTATCTGAATGAAATTTGGCGAAAACATTGAAAGTTCTTTCACGTACATTGGTATTGAAAATGGACCAAATCGGTCATAGACAACGTTTACTAACCGAAAACACCTCTGTTTTCTGAATGTTTTTTCAAGGATAAACATCTCCATGCAAAAATAGAAAAAATGCCACTCCTACCTATTAAAATCTAGTCTTTTTCACCATTTTTAAGATAAAGATGGTGCGTATAAAAGATTCTGCCGAATATAATTTTCTTACTTGTTTTTCTTAATTGTGGTACGTTTACATACTACTGAGAGCAAAACGTAACGAGGACGTATCTTTTTTATATTCCCGTACTATTAAAGCGAAGTGTATATGTTATGGTAGGGTGGTATGATTGTTATGAACAACATAACATAAGCGATATCAAATCCAGAATCCATCTAGGCTTGCCCACCTATCTATCTGCCTACCTACTGTATAATATAAAATGATAAACATTCTCCCGATTGCAAAAATTAAGACATCAGCAAAAACGTTCGGGATCCTTGCTTCAGGTTAATGTTGAAAATAGGCCAAACTGATCAAAAAACACGCCTACATTGCAATATAAAAAACACCTCTTCTTTCTGGATTTTGTGTTCATTACTCATAAACTGCAATAAATAAGTGATAAAAATTTTTTGAAAATGGGAATACTAGCCACGCCTACTTACTGTTTTAGAGTATTGAAATGTATTTTTTCCCGGTTCTGCTTTTTTTTTACACGAATATAAAATTCCGGTATAAACGGTATATATGCGAGACCGGCTTAACCAAATATAATTTTCTTATTCGTCTTAAACTAAATTTCTCCGACATCTTGTTACAATAAAATGTTACACCAATACAAAGATTTCTGAAAAGATGGCATAACTAATAGATTTTCATACTGGATAATACAGTAATCTCTTCTTGCTAAAATGTTACATTCAGACTTTACGTTACACTATAAGTTATAACGCTGAACGCTGAACGCTGAAGTGTAAAAAAGAAAACAAAAATCATTGTAAACTCTCTTTATATAACGCATCATAGCTGGCAACTTTAAGGAAATCAATCAACTGACCAAGCTGTAAAATTTGAAAATAAAATCCAAGTCAATAAAATTATATTAAAATAGATCGAAAATAAAGTTGACTTTACGTGTTTTCTTTGACTACTTTGTGATGATGTGAAACACTTAAAATGACTTCCGGTATATACCATATAGGAGAGTGTGTAGAGTAAATAAAATATAGCGTACGTTATACGATATTGAAAAAATATCTCCATATTTTTACGTTAACGATCATGCACCACTGCTAAGGAATGCAGTGATGCAAGAATGATTTTCTTCTCAAAAAATTCTATGAATATTACCGATCGGGAATAATAGCGATAGCACGATAGCACAAGGCAAAAGTGTAGATTATCTAATCTATGGGTACATCTTAAAAATAAAATGTTTCGAAATGATTGACCGATTAGTATTGAAATTTCCCGCCGAATACCAATCGGCAACAATTGAAGTTTTCATTTGATCGACAATGATCGGCCAAAGCGAGATCACCAGAACAAATACAAAACAAACCAGTTTATTCAAATATGAACCTCTATTCTGGTGGCCGTACACCTGCGTAAATACGATCGTATGCAAAATATCACCATGGCTTGGAAAGTGTTTACTTGAACGGCTTTACAGAGGCGTCAAGCATTCCACTGTAAGCTGCAGTCACAAGACAATCGTCTTCAAACTATGGTCTACCGTATAAGGAATTGAATGATAAATAATTCTTTAAGAGCTTGCGCCTTATTTTTATCGTTTCGGGGGGGAAAAAGTGTGAGTTGAAGCAATAATACACATCTTTTCGATTTGTGCTAAAAATGCGATTACATTTATTTTTGTGCAACCTTCGATAATTGTTTTTAGAAAATGTTGATAGAAATTTTGGCGTTCCGTTTTTTATGTTCGATCCATAGAAAAGCAGGAGACGGGACACTTAATATTAGCATCAATCAAAATTACACAGAAACAGAACACATGTTTATGGTCTTCACTTCATTGATGACACACAAGAGAAAATTGAAACGAGAAGAATTCATGTCATAAAATATATAGAAAGTACTTCGACAACGGTTGTTAAATACTCACATAAATTTATTTTTCGATTGCTTTATAAAAGATCTCTTTCTATTTAAGCTCCCGCTACTTTTTTGACTTGATTATATGTGACGTCAAAAATGCGGAAGTTTATTTTATGATATAATATTAAGGAATTCGAATTTAATTTTCGAGGTTTATCCCACTTAATGCACAGCTTTAAACCAAAGGAAAGACGATTACGTTACTATTGAAGCTTAAGACTCGAACACATTTCATTCATATGTTTACTAACATGGAATTTACAGTAGCGATTAATGTTTAACAACGATGTGTTAATTATAAGATGTTTTGAAGTTTATACCATAATGTATTCGTTTCCGTTTTTCTCATACCTGTCTTGTGGACGTTGTTGTTGTAAAGTTTGTTTTTACAATTATCACTAGTAATGTAACAGTTTCAAAATGCAAATGTTGCTTGAGGCATATGGCGAGAAGCAAATGTATTAAGCATTGAATATTTCAAATAATTATTATTTTAGCACTATTCAGAAAACGAAGATGGCAAAACTTTGCCTCCTTCGGTTTCGATAATTCAAATGTACACGTGATGTGTTTTTAACAGCAACTAACCAAAAGCAAATCAACAAAAACAAGTAAAAAAACTGTATTTGGCTGTGCCGAATCTTTTATATCCACCACCTTTATCTCAAAAAAGGAAAAATACTACATTTTATTAGGTGCGCGTGGCAGATTTTTTCCTATTTTATTGGAATACCATCGAAATTTTTATTTTGCAATCAAAGAGTGCTGAATAAGACAGCCGGAAAACAGACGTATTTTCAACTTATTTTATACTGTACGTGTGGCCTATGATCAATTTAGTCCACGTTCACGTTTCACGTGGGTTCACATTTGTGAAGAAACTTCCAATGTTTCTCCCAAACTTGCAGCCGATATCTTCATTTTTCCCTTCAGAAGCACGTGTACCGCAGATGTTACACAGACGGGCTGACTGCCATGCTTAAATCCATACTAAATTTGATGCAGATCAAAAATATGTACACTTTATGGGACCTTTGGGCATTACAAACAATATGACAAAATGAATAAGCAATTTTTATCGGATATATGGAACGATTTGTTTGTCAGTGTATATTTTTCTGCTTCTACTTGAATTATTCAGCGAATAACGACAGACAATTCGTTATGTTAAGGTAGAAAAGGTTCAAGGTTCAAGGTGAACACGAAGTAGTTTGCCTGAGCGTTAACAAAGTCATCGGTTAAAGTAATTCAGTCGGTAAATAACAGCTGATTCGAGGTATTAGTTTTCGATTTGTTGATTTGTCGCATGTCTTTGCTTTTTATCTCTTCTTTGCTTCCTGTGTTTTGTGTCAGTGAATCTTCTATAAATATTTCTTATGAAGTTTCGAAGCAAATATTCTCAATTTTTATTTCATTAAAGTTGAAGTGTCAAATGCGTTTGAAAACTTCTTTATATCTTACTTCAATGATTGGTCCCTGGTTTGATAAATTGTTCATTGCTATTGATAGAAGCAATTCAGCGCACAGCCAATAGGTCTATTTCAAGCAGATCTTCGTTAGATATGATAACAATATCACAGATGGGCAGACGAACAAACAAATATATTTATATGGATACCAATGCTGGTGCGAAGAGGTTTTCGTGTCATTTTGTAACCGGATGTTACATTATCGGACACTCCACGTTTTACCACGTTTTGGTTTCACAACTCATGATGTGTCAATAACAACCCCCAACTCATTCACTATCACAAGATGTTTAATGACGAAACTCAGTCGTATAATTGATCCTTCCATGAGCTTGATGATATTGACAAAAAAAAAATTCAAAGAGGCGGGAAACCAACTGCAGTTATAATACTCTTACCATACAAAGAATAAAAGAGGATCAATTATGATGATTGCTTTATAATTAGTTGGGATGAATAAAAGGGAAAGTTTACATCTCTTCGATGATTAAAAGAAAACTATAGGTTTTAATATGGAATTCCTTTGAAAACAAGCGATTGGAATAGTAACGACGTTTAAACTACTAAACTGCTATATACAATGGGGATTAATTGGAATAGTGAAGGCACAGGTGGACTGTGAAACTGAAAGTCCATGTTTCTCCATTAACATACATCAACATAGGAGGTGGATTAAAACTTTTTCAAAGTATGTTTTCGAATTAAAAGAATTCGAAAAAGATGTTGCAAAAAGCAGTGGAACAAGGAACATGTTTTCTGCAATCCTTTGCATCTTGATTGATGTTTACAAAACACTTCATTTGAAATTACTTAAGCCCATTGTAATAGAAATTTCTATAAAACCCGAACAGGTTAACAGAGAGCTGCGTTCATATCAGAATCATTCTAAATCGACGCAATTTCAATAATTGTGGATATTGGACGCTCCGATGAGAAGAATAACTATTTGAAAAACATTTTCTTTTTCTAATTGTTCTCCATTATCCTCGAAGAGATAGAAGCTGTACATTCGTCATTCACGCAAATATAATAAGATGTAGGTAAGACTTCTGCTTTAAAACTATTGATTATTGGCTGGTTTTTTGAATTCCAAGAAAAGTAATAAACTTTACAATAAATTAGTATATTGGTACCGTATACTGGCAAAGCTTACCCATATTCATTTGCTTCACATTTATTTCCACTTTTCCCAAATACATATTAGTTGGCTCATTATCCATATATTGCTGCTGTTATTCTGTTCATACAATTAGCTGAAAATGAAAAATAAACCAAATTTCTCACAATCATAATATAAGTAAACTACTGATTCAAAATGGAAACCTAATTAAAACCGACAATTAAAGTTTTCCATACGTATGTATTTGTCTTTAACACCATGACTATAAAGTATAAAAGCTGGAAAAACTATTTTAACTATTGTTTGAACCGCACAGAAAACGGAAAAGAAAAATCTTTATAAGTTTCGAAATCTCGTAGCTAATCAAACACCAAAATAATTTAAAATTATGGTAAGCAAAGTAACTGTTTTTCCTTTTCCCCGTTTAAATCAATTGTTAAGATTTGATGCCGAAATTCTTAAGCTCGTCTTAAAAAAGGGATATAATTTTTCATTTTCTTTCTTTTTTTTTGTTAAAGACATATCGGAACTGAAACGAATAAGAAAGCTATATATATTCCACTGACACAAGATTTTATAGATTGAAAATACGATTAAACGATTATGTTCTCTAAAGATGAAATTTCGAATATTAATTACTTCAGACGACACCTTCTTCTTAAGCCGCTCAGGAGACTAGGAGACATCCATCATAAATATCAAAATATAGTTTTAAACCTAAAAGGAAGGGTGTGAAAATAGATTCGAATTTAACTAGCGAAGGCATTTACCTACTACCTTTACAGAGAGAACAGTGGACATCCTAATATAGCTCTTTTTGCATCAAGCTTTGGTTGGACAGAGGGACAGGCAGCCACACAAGTGTATGCCGAACCTGATACTGATCAGGAATATATACTCTTTATTAGGTCCTTGAAGTTTCCTTCTTGGTGTTTCAAAGGTTTCCACACAAAGCTGCAACTTCAATACTCTTTTGTATGGAATGGCCATGGTCGTATTTTCCATTTTGGTTCAGGTAGCACAGTCTAACCGACACAATACATATGGGAATTTCCATAATTCTATCTACTATAGTTTACGAGTAACGAACGAAAACCCCAACTAGTTTATCCATGGGACGCACTATCGCCATTCAAAGCAAAATCATGTCTGTTATCTAAATACTCGTTGTGTGAACTGTTTTCACTCACTTTTATTAAAGTTCTTCTTCGAATACGTTCTTTCCTTCAATAATAAATTAAGTCACAATTTCATAACGATCAAAAAAAGAGTTCGGATTATTCCTTAAAAGCTCAGATAATGATGGGGAACAACAAATTGTTTTGTTACAATTCTTTTCTTTTCTCTTTGACTCGGCCAATTAAAAATCTATGCATTCGTGTCGAGTTCAAATATTTTTTTTCAATTATGGCAACTATGTAAGAACGATTATAGACCAAAACAAAACATTTTCGAACATACACATTTTCTTTGGTGAGTGCGTGCGGCAATACACATTTATGTGATGTGCAGGTAAGCAAAATGTTAACCTTGCTGAATTAGCGCGTTGTGGGTGAAAAAAGTAAGGAGTAAAATTTATACAACTCTTTTGTCGAATTTCACTACTTTTTACTTTTAGTAAACTTATTTAAATAGAATAAAATAGAAAGAAACTGCAATTGCAAACAAGAGAAAATTGTGCTCCTTCTAATGTTTCTAATGCTCTTCTTCTTCCGGTGATGGACATAAATATTAATATAAATAGAAAATAGCACCTAACCTATTTGTTTTTATTTCACCAATCATTTATCTTCAGCTAAAATGAAAAAAACGTGCAACGAATTAATTTTGAGTTCTGATATTAAAATTCGTCATTTACTTCTAACATTAGATACCTTGGCCTTATTAACGGTGATATTTAATATGGCTACATCATATGTATGTATTTATTAAGACTTTTTCAGTCTTGCGGGCAAATTTTGCTCAATTCTTTGTTCTTATTTCATTGCACATTTGCACCTAATTAATACTCGCTCTAAACACAAATTCTTTCTTTACGCGACATTTCTTTATGTGTTGCTTTTGTCCATTTTCATAGTTAAGTAGATTTATTTGAATTTTAAAAATAATTACTTTCGTTAACCTGTACTAATTCCAATATCACTTTTTACGAAAAAAAAATACGAATGCAGATCGAGAATTCACTCCTTTCACATGATTCATCTTGAGTTTTCTATTTTAGTTTTCTATTTAAGACGCTTAATTAATCTTTTCCTTTTGTTCGATGTCTAAATGTCATTTCATTGTAATTTTGAAGCTTTAAGGGAATACAATACAATGAAAACGGAGCGCATTGTTTAAAAAATCAACCTTAAATTTTTATTTGATATGTACCACGAAGGCTGCTTTGTTAATCTTTTAATAGCAGTGCTAAAAATGTATAGTTTTTGTGTGGCTTAATTATATCCTCTATTTAGAAGCATTGCAAGCATTCTTTTATTTAGTTTTGATATCTTTGATTCATATCGACAGGTCAGAAAAAGTAAAAAAGTGTCTTTCTCAGTAAAATTATATGAAAATATTTTAAATATCGTATATTAATCTTTTTTATGAATACACCATATTTACATGTCCAGCAACAAAAAATATCAAGAACATGAATATAATTCTTTTCTTTTTTAATGTAAATGATCTGAGCTTCTTATCTTCTTCTTCTTCTTGTTAAAATTAAGTGAATCAACGACAAATACTTCGCCGTGCCGAGATGGTTCAGTGCGCGATGTTCTCTGCTTGAACCTTAATAAAGTAGAGGATTAGGTTAGATTTTAAAGTTTTTTCTCCCTTTTTTGTTTTTAATATTTTTTGGGTTTTGTAGATAATTGATCGTTGCGTTACGTTTTCAAGCTATCAAATTCCTATTTGACAATTGAAAAAACAAAGTAAAAAACAAATCAGCTGATAAGCTTCTAACTGAAATGGTCGTATTTTGAGCAAAATGCTTCAATGTTAAAATAAAAAAAATTGTATAAAATTTTTACGTTAGATTCCGTTTAAATAAATCTAAAGTTTAATGTTTAATAATATATTCATTTGTAGTTGAATTACGCGCTATGTTCTGCTTAAATTATTTTGACTTTATTATGAAAAATAAAAGAGGGTTCAAGTTTGTTAAGAAAGTTATCGACATTCCCGATATACAAATCAGTGTGGAGAACTTCAAAGTAAGTCTTTAGTGAGTTGCGTATAATTTAATATTTGCAAATTCTCGTTATCTATTTAAGCTTTTAATAATTTTTAGAAAAATCATGAATATAAAATCGCATTAAAATGCATAAAGTAATATATTGGCACTTTAATTGCTAAGAGAAAAAATGAAGCGCGTAACTTGTATCGGAGCTACACAATTTGAAGGCAATCAGTTTTCCCATTCTTCTTCTTGAAGACGTCATATGTGTAGTCGTTGCTTTTTCGAGTTTGTGATCTTTATCATATCATTTTTATTAAATTTTTGTTACTTTTATTCCCAAATATCTATTTAGTGGAATGCATTCATAAATGCATGTATGTGTATGGTGGTAGCCTAGAATTCCTACTATTAGTCCTCTAAAAAAGAATATACAATATTTATTATATACATATATATTTACAAGATTTTGAATCAATCGATGTATGTGTATAAGTACTTTTTGCTGTTAAAAAGCTCTCAGTTGTTAAAATTCTAATAAAAAACTAAAAGTGAGTCGAAATTCTAGATTCTCTAGCAACCCAGAAACTGTAACGTATTATTTTCAGCAGCTATTGAAAAAAAATTTAGATAAAAATATATTTATTAGTAATTCAGGATAAATATGATTGGATACAGTTGTTCCTAAATAACAAATATAACAAACATGAATGCAACATCCTTTGTATCTTCTTCGAATCTATTCTAATCCTTCATAAACTAACTATTCATAATCGTAAGAAAATATATAAATATTGCAACATACTGTCGTAACATTTACCACACATACTAAGTATTTTTAGGTACTGTTAGTCTCGGTGAATTAAGTAAATTTGTGATGAATTGTGCTGACGCATTTGCTAATATTAAAATATTTCCATATTATTTATAATTTACTTCCACGAAGTGATGCTTCCTGGGAAAAGCTCTCATAATAAACAATTTTTCTGTTATTAAAATTATGTCTGTTAACATCGTCTCACCTTTCGTTCGTGTAAAAAGTGCATTTGAAAAAAAAAAACAACTTATAAACCGCCTTCCTTACAAACCCATTGAACGAACGACCTTATGATAGTCATAAGACCAATTGACTTCCTTTAGTTATTTGATTGTTATCCAAGAAAGAGGAATTAAAAAAGCACGAATGTGTGCTTGAAAAAAAAACAATGAAATTTCCGCTCAGGTAATGGGATTAGTAGAGCTTTATGCAAAAATAAGGAAAAATTAATAACTTTATGGCGAATTTTGCATACTCCTCACTACAAATGCATCACGATACCAAAGATTTTGTGTTCACCATCCATGTGCTAAAATTACAATTTCGACATCAAAACTTCATCTAGAAGAGTCATCTTTTCATTAAGTTGATTTTGCAAGTCACAACTCTGATCATTTTTTTCCAAATGATTTAACTTAGCGTTAAAGCTTCACCTTGGTTAAATACGAATTTTTTTAATTCTTTTAATAAAATCTTTTTCTTCCGTCCTTAACATCAGCTGTGGGCCTTAATTTTAAAAGTTTCAAAAGAGGATATATACTAGTTATACGTTGCACTGCAAATACGACATAGCAAGGTACTATATTTATATCTTACGCCACAATATATATAAAAAAAAGATAGTTTTTTCCGGCATTGAAGTGGAAGAAACTTCGAAGTTTGAAGTTCTTGTATCAAAATTTGCAGAACACGTCAAGAATAAAAATATTTAGCTAAGACTTCCCATCCCAAATACATTCTATTCTATCTTAGCCAGTAAATCTTTCTCTGGCCGTAGAATAATTCTGTTCTTATGACGATACCCAAAAATACCTGTGATTAGCTTAAAGAAAAAAGGACACGGAACTCAACAGCAAATGACAGATAAGAGCACGTAAATAAGTCAACTCAAAGTTTTACGGTTATTAAGAATATATATATTTTATATTATATCCATATTACATAATTTTTTTGTAACTAATAATCATTCTTCAAGGTAATAAGGAGTTTACGCAAATGCATTGGCATGGTTAGCATACCTTTTCCAAAACAATAGATACAAGTAATAAAATTATCATTCAGTTTGAAGAAACAGTAATAAGTCACAGAAAATAAATCCAGAAGAGAGTAATGATAGAACGAATTACTTTCTCCAAGACACACAAAACTCAATTTAAAATTGATGCAAGACACCAAAAAAAAATAAAAATAAAATTTGGCATAAGGCAATGTCCGTATACTAAACTAGAAATTAGGTCTACAATCCAAAACTCCTGTTTAAACTTCAACAGCTTAATAATTGGAAACATTATAATCAATTTCACAGGGGAATGATTACTATTATTATATAGTGTTGCGGAATGTGAGTTAGTGGCGCTGTCATTGTAAACGGAAAGCTGTTTTCTCTTTCACTCCATCTATTTATCTTCACAATCAGGAAATTCATCCGGAAATTTGGCCAACATATGAATTATAGTTTGCAAAAAAGATTAACTCATACCAACAAAACGACAGCAAAATAATTAACACAAACTCTTCTTGCTTCTACACGCTATTATTTTTGCAATTTCGTGTAAAACCCCCCAAAAAAAACATCAAAATTCACTTTTACTTACTTCGAATACTGTTTATAACATGAAATATTCATATTCCATCATATTTTGGATTGATTACGAATTACTTTTTATTGCATACATTACATGGCTTTAGATGTACATGAAGGCTGTAATACAGAGATTCTCAATTATTTAAATAGGGCTTTCTTTTATCCGAGACCTATTTATCAATCTTAACTTTACTTCTTCTTTACTTCTGCTGTAAATATAGAAACAATGAGTTTTTCAGCATGCGTAACTCTTGGAAGATTTAGTAATCATTGGAAGCGTAGCGCAATATATCGGCAAACAAAAAGATTTATAAAATCTCCAGGCACAGCACTCAAGCTACTAGAACTAAGAAGAAGCGACCTAGGTAAGGTCATTTCTATACCAGTTATAATTTCCTCAGATACAATAATTCCCTCAATACCGATTTATGCAGATTTTTTCAAGGAACGATGGAAACGTCCGTTCATATCCGATATGAATGCACAACCAAATCCAGTGTTTGGCGAACACTTTATAGTGTCAGACAGGGTATGGTGCTCCGAACCAAAGGATTCATAAGAATCCTAACGCTAGAGGGCTGATGGCATGGGCAAGTACAATAGATCTCTTATGTCGCGATGCGGGTTACGCATTAGGCAGATGTAAATATTAGTTTATGTTCATGATATAAGCATCTGAAGTATGTATATGAATTCGGACCTTCTGAAGTTGCAGTACTATTTATGCTACTTAAGATAAGTTCTTTCAACAGAGGGTGTGCCATTTTTTATTCCTCACAATTTTTGATTTATCGCTACACAATTGCCATTTCCATGACATTTGACAAGTTAAAAGAAGGAAGTTATCAAATACATTTACTATACATTGGTTGCTAGAAATTTATGAATAAGATCATGATCTTTTACATAAAATTATTCTATATGATAGTGGACAATCATTTCAAAAACGAGAAAAGGAGCTGCCGAACAACGATTCCAATGACAATTTTTGACAGTTTGGTGACAGCGTAATTTGTTTTGCAAACGCTGCTGGCTTCACTTTTACAATGATTGAATATCAAAAGATTTCCGATCATTTTCTTTGATTTGAAATAGATTCTACGAATGTGTTTACTTTCACTTGGCCAACGCCACCTGCTACATAGCTCGTGACGCAATTATTTTACTCCCTGACTGAGGAAAAATAGCACATCCTGTTGAAACATATGCGACAATTTTGTCTTCCTACATGTTCTTGATACTTATACTTTTCCTTTTATTGATTTTCATTCATTGATTCGAATAACTTAACCTGGATATTTTAATAATCAAAAATTTAAAGTTCCAGAAAAAATTAATATAGTCTTCTTATTAATTCGGGACGGATCTAAATTTTTAGTTAAATCTGAGTACAATGAAAAGGATGTGGCCGCAGCTGTAGCGGCGAATGCCATGAAGGCATAAGATTTCCAGATCAATTATACACTTGCCACATTGCGGCCTCGCTCCCTCCCCCTCTTTCTATTCCTAGGCTATATCCCCTATCCCTTATACACATATCGGATATAACCCTATCTTCACCCTACCCGCATATCTGCAGATATACTGTATTCGCATCATATTAAATAATCGTTTAAGACGAAATAAGAGAATAAACCATATTCCAAGAGTTTTACGTTAAAGTAAAACATAGGTCTGCCAAATATTCTTTTTAATATTTTAATTGTTGTCGATGCTAATGTATTAAAAGTTTCTTTTCAATATTTTATGATTTTTTTAGCGCCGAGTAATTGGTTTCAAAATCCTAATGTATGGATAATTTAAATTTCCAACAACACACAGATAAGACGAATATCCGTCCATTCTAACTAAACTTGTTTTCGTGTTTGTATATATTTATTCTGCCACATATTTCTCAGTGCGATGAAGTAAATGTAACTGGCATTAAAATATTGAGAAATTCTGCTTTTTATGCATTGTATGTACACATCATCATAATTGATCAGGTTTGCTGACTTTATCAGAGTAGCAGGCGTATATATGCATTCGTGTATGTATGTGCGTCCAGTATTTCATAATTTACTTTTTTTATTATGTAATCAAACCCGCAAACAACTACTGTCGAATTTAATTGCTTTCATTACAACATGATCGCATCAGCTTTCTTTCAAATTTATAACTACTTTCATAAAGTAATCAGCAAACATTGTAGAACTAGTTATCACGACAATATTTGCTCGAACAAAGGCTAAGATAAGAGCTAAAACAAAATAATTAAATTTAATATTTTTCTCGAACTAAATAAAAATTGTTGATATACAATTATATTAGCGCGCACTCATTCCAAGCGTAGTCTAGGGCAAATTCACATTTATTATTGGAGTGTGCAGAAAGAAAGTGATGAAAGTTAAGCAATTTTTTGTTAGATGTAATAAACGAAAAGTATATAGACAGTTATGTCTTACTTTGTTTATGTGTTTGCTTGTACGGAGCAAGGCCAAATCTATGCGAGCCAATTTCCCAGACAATGTACAGCAAATTTTTATGACGGAATTATTTCTTTTAACTCTTGGTTACTTCTCAAATATTTTTAATCGACCATTTAAGCAAAATGCTTTGCTTATAAACCCTACGGAAATCACAAATTCTACGTCTCTTTCTGCGATACCTGTGAATACGTAGTTTCATTAATCCCATTCTTGTCGGATTTCGAGGAAATTCTTTGCCAATCTTTGATTTTATTGCTAGCTGCAAATGTGTCTTTTTATGACCGCGGTAGGTATCACATTCAAAGGAATTTCCTTTCCATCAAATTGTTGTAATTGTTTTATTAGTCGGTGATTTTCGTAACATTATATGTCTCAAGATGTAATACTTAACGGCAATTTAGAGATTACAGACAGACGTACGAGGAATTTTCAATTGCAATTCCCACCCTGATCTTGGGTTTTATATGATTCAACCCTCCTTAAAAAAACCCTACGCACAAACAATGTGGGCTTTGAACAGTTACAGCCGTTTTGGATCACGACTTTGTTCGCCTATTATTGCTGTATATAAAAATCTTGCCGTTCTTTATCCATCTATTAAAAAGTGGTCCGATTTCTTTTCATTTCAATAATGATTTGTAAATAGAAATTCGGTTTATTAAATTTTCCACTATTAACTGGTGTATATCTAGCTGCTCTTTGCTAACAGTCTTGCACAAAAATATACAACAAAACTTTTATTTGGTCACTAAATAATTTAGGAGTTTTGTCGTAGAATTAAATGTTCTCGTGGAATGCCACGAGCTTTTTCCTTTTGACGTATAAAAATTTCAAGACTGCTTTTTTGGCTGTCGTAAACCAAACAAACTTTTTCTTAAATACCCATATTCTGCGACAACAATACTCGGGCGAACTTAATTGCCGAGCCTGGTAATAAACAGAAAATTTATAAACACATATTTTACTTACCTTACCTTAAACGATTGCTTCTGATTATTTCGAATAAATGAAGTTCTTAAAAATACTTTTCTAAATATATGCTCTAAGCTGCAAGCATCCAATGACGTATTTGCAAGATCAGAAAATATATCTGTACCCAAAAGTACTTATAGAATTACTGCGGAATGTTTCTTTCAGACTTGCTCCTAATTGCCATTGTTATTGGAGAAAGCGGCTTGAATGTCTGTGCAAACTATTCATTTCTGTTAGGATGAACAGCGTGGTCGAGCATAGTCGCACAACCCGTAGCGCTATTTGCTTCTTAAAGAATGCAATGTGTTCATATATATACTATGTACTAATCTAAGAGTGTATTTTTTATTTTTTAAATACAAGGTACATTTGCAATACTCTTATTATGTGAGCGATTAGTTTAAAGTAATTATATGGAAGAGTTTGAAAACTTATTTTAGGTAAATATTTTTAGCAATTATTTCAAACTTAAAACTTTTTCAAAAAAAAAAAAAACTAAAATTTAATAGAAATCCAGGTTCTATTAAATTAGTTAGCAGTTATAACACATAAAATGGAATGAAAATGAATTAATAATGCTTCACAAAAGTAGATATAAATTAAGAAATAGAACGTATTAAAAAATCCTTGCGAAGATTCGTTAAATATTTTTCCAAACTGAATTTAGAGACATGTTCGGTATTCGATACGTCATGTGGAGACACAGGTTACTAGCAAGTTATCCTATAACGATGAAATCCTTTTGAAATATGTTTAGAAATTCATCCCGTTGATTCTCTACTGATTTCATAAGCAATAAATTTACGGTTGAAATAAGGAACTCATTTAAGCATTTTCTTCAATGAATAGAACGATACGGCTTTAGAGGGATAATTCGTGCATCTTAAATTGAATAAATCGTTTCAACTGAAAAAAATTTCAATAATTTGTTAAAGCAATTTGTTCGAACATGTTACCTTGACAGCCTTATGAAAGTACTTACCTTTAAACAAAGGAGCGAAGTAAAACTTAACTACTATTAACGCAACTACTATTTTGATTCAAAAATTAAATATGAATAATTTTTTAAATAAAAGAGTCCATGCTTTTCAAATCTCGCTGCGTCACTTGATGTTACTTAAATGAGTTGGACGAAGTTGTATCTAAATAAAAAAATGTATAGAAATGAGTAAAAAAAAGTAATATTTATGTCGATTTATGACATTAGAAAAGTTATTAAACTGATTTTTTTTACTTACATGTTATATGAGGATAACAGAGTCTTCTTCTAGAAAAGGTACAGAAGGCACTTTGAATATTTTGGTTCGTTTTTATAGAGATTGGTTTACATTTTTCAAGTCTTTACTTTCGTTTCATATTTTTTTGTGGTTGTTGTTGCTTATAATTTTTTTTTTATTAATAAGTTTGTTTCAAATTATTGTGACGATTTCCCTTGTTCAATGATACAGGTATAATATAAAGTTTTGAGTAGAAGGAAAATCGAACATTTTTTTTGTTTTATTTTTTCTATTTTGTCGAATTAAAGTTAGTCCACATAATCCCAAGTATCGTTTTCGTAACCTTCGTACACATGGTGCAGAAGGACTTTGCGTCGGGTCTCACAATATCTATATTTATCTAGAACGTCGACTTTGACTTTAGCTAACGTTTCTGTTATGACGCGACGTTCCAAGCAATCGGATAAGCTCTCCGTTGCAATCTCTAAGTCTGTTTGATTAGTTTCAAATATTATCGATTGATTACTCTTTTTTAAATAATAGGCAAATACATAGGTGTACATAAGAGTCTGGCGACACTGACATAATATCTTCACTGCTTTTTTCAGAAACTCTGTTTCAACGTACGATATTTCAAATTCACAATTTTCTTCCAGTTGTGCCTTGATAGTAATATGTAAGTTATTTTCATATTTCAATGAACGCATATGATTTTCATAGCGATTGTAATAATGCTTATATTTTTCTAATGATGTAACCAAATCCTCTAGTGGTGTTGTAGGCTCTTTGTTGAAAATATTGCAAGAAGCACCATGGCCATGACATTTCATACATACCCAACAGAATTCTTGTGAACAATTTCTGCATATCATAATGTTGCATCCGCCATTTTTCTCGATTTGCGCCTTGCACTTAGGACATGGCTTACTATGGGTCGCCATCCAATAACAATTCTCTAAGTCTTCATGACTCTTTTCAATCCATTTTTTTAGCCAGTGACATTTGACAGGATCATGCCAATCGTTGTTGCAAATAAAACAAAACTGATGGCCACATTTACAACGAACTAGGCGCGTTTCTCCATAAATAACTTTAATAGAATAAGTGCAATTAGGGGACGGGCACCAACGTAGCAATTCATTGGACTGAACAAATTTGTTAGTAATCAGTTGCCAATATCTCGAACGAACATCGGGGTCATCCAATAGTTCAATAACTTTAATGTCATCCATTAGCATGTTACAACGATGCTCCGCACACACTATTGATTGATCCAATCCTTCATGAATAATTTTTCCCTTCACATATTCACGCCAGCACATCAAACAAAAACGATGACCGCACTCTAATCCCATCATTGAATCTGAGGATAAGTTTGAAAAACAAATTTTACATTCTTCACCAGAACCATTTTCGCAAATCATTTCACATTTATTATTAAGGGGATTAGTGAATAGATTTGTCATATTAATGCATTTGAAAAGATGTTCGGCACTGTTCTCAAAATATTTTTCCAGAAGTTTCTCTTTATCCCATTTAAAATAATTCAATAGCATGCGCAATATAGTCGGTGATAAATTTAAAATGTTGTTAACTTCGTCAATAATCTCACGTTGATATCGTCCAAGTTGTTCTGTAGTTAAAACTTCATAGCGATAATCTTCTGTTTTAGTTGGATATTCACGGGACATTGGCGGGATATCAACTTCCAAAGTAGGATCATCTCTATCATCTGAAGACTCATCAACGAAAGATTCATCAACGAGAGACTCATCAACGAAAGACTCATTATCTGAATTGGCCATATTCGAATGTATTAAATCTTCATCGGAATCCATTCTTTCATGAATATAAATTAAATCACAATTTTGTAGGAATCAAACAAAGGAACTATGTTACTTTAGTATATAAAAAACTAAGGTTATGATGAAGAAAATAAATTTCTTTGTTACAATTCTCTTCTTTTATGGCACCTTCCAAAAATGTATATGAACTAAAGCAACTATTCCGCTTTATGACTCGACCAGCTAGAAATGTACGCACTCGCGTCGAGTTTAAATGAAATTGTTTAAATTATGGCAACTATGTAAGAGTGATTAGGCAAAAACAAAAACATTTGTTTTGTAATAAAACGCGTGCCGGAATATACATACAGAGTAAAAGAAAAGAAGAGAAATACTCAAAAATATTTGAAGTATGGTAATGGGAGCGAAAAAATAAAAGAGAAGAATTATTAATTCTCTCTAACTTTCATCAATATTAATGTAAAGCATCTTTTTACTTATTATAAATGTATTTAAACAGAATCGTTCACTTATAATTGCAAACAAAGTAAGACAACCGTATTCAGATTTCTTGTACATCCCCCATCTTTATCAAAAAAAAAAGAGAACAAAAGAAACTTCAAATTTTAGTCTCTTAAAATGTAGGTGTTTTTGTTGCAATCTATTTATGCTGAGCAAATACAAATTCCGCAATTAAATTAATTCTCTCTAGAAATACATTCATTCCTGTACAGCCCTGTAAAATATGTAAATGTATGTATATAAACGGGGTTATGCCAATAGTAAACAAAAAACATGTGTTATTAAGAAAAGACAGACTGAAGGGAAAAAGGATATTTATGAAAGATATGAATGACAGTATATGGAAGATGGATTAGAATAAAATAGAGGAAGCTTTTGTTACTAAAAAGTATTTAGATAAAAGTGATAAGCACAATAAATATTCATGTTAGAAATTTATTCAGTGATAAAAAACAGAATTTTCTATATTTATTGCTTTTGTTTATTTACGCTTTAAAATTCAAAACATCATAAATTTTGCGAAAGTGAAGCCAAGTTAAAAACGCTACTTTGTCAAATTTTATATAGAAGGCGACAAATACAGTATAAATATTGAATAAGAGTGACCGTTTTTAGTTATTTCCTGACAGATGAAGTACGTTGAAGCACATTTTCAGTCAAATATTTTGCATGTTTGCACATTTTTAGTCAAATATCCGTGGAGTTTCCTTCTCCATGTTTCGGTGACAGATAGAAATAGAATATAGCAATAACTTATGCTAGGAATTATTAATGGCTTTTATTGATATAAAGAAAACTTATGAATTAATTTTGTCACTCAAAAAGAATTTTTTAATCTCATTTCTTCACATTTGCTGTCAGTTAAGACAGTTCGAAATTTTGACATTCTAACTCTTTCTTCATAAAAACATGAATTAAGTTCCATTTTTATAATCATTTATTTGCATTTCCTCTTTCTCCTATTTTCTTCAAATTGCGCATATGCTACAGTAATCTGACGACGAAATAAAGAAATTCTTGAGAGAATGGTTCAGACCGTCTAGGGACAGAAAAATTAAATATGCAGAATTAGTCAGTTCGCGTTTTAGGCTATCTTCTTAAAAGCATGTCCTAACATGGAAACAAGTTTATAATTTTTGATAACTTATCGCGACCTTGCTCGACTATAATATTTTTACATTTAGAGGGACTCATATATTATAAGTCAAAGATTGCTGCTTATTGTAAAGACGTGTTACATTCATTTTCGAATTGAAATTTTACATCTGTCCTTACAAACATTTATATAAAGAACTTTATCACATTGTGAGATACTGTCGTTTGCCATTTAAGAATACATACATATTCGTTGTAGTATCTCTGTTGGTCATTTGTTGGTGTTATAGAGGCAAGCAGAAAACTTATTATTATCCGATTTCCAATGGTTGATTTAATAATGGATATAAAAATATATGAAAATGAAGCGCGATCTTCTGCCAGATCTATCTTTTATGAAGTAGCAATATCGGGTCAAATAAAAAGTCTCCGCGGTTTTTGCCATTATATGGCGTTGATACCTATATATCTGTGACAACACTCACTTAATTGTCTCAAATCAACATATAACAAGGTGACATTTCAACTTACATTTTTTCCGAAGGTAGTTTTGCAATAAATATATATGGATTTGAAATTGAATGAAATATCTGAAGAAGTACGCCATGTGATGGTTTTTTACTACAAAAAGATAAAAAAAAGGTAAAAAGAAAATTGTGAAACGTACGATGAGAGCACTGTAAGTAAACGAAGGACCCAGGAGTGGGTTGCTCAATTCCATTCAGGAAATTTTGATATCAAAGATACACTTCGCTCGTTACTGAAAAGTTGAACTGGCATGCAAGCTGTCAGGAAATAGCGGAAGTACTAAACATCAACCATATGAGAGTTTGAAATCATTTAAAAAGAGCATTCTACTAAAAGAAGTTCAAAATCTACAAAAAAAAACGCAGATAATTAATATATCACATATTATAGAACGAATAGCATGAATATATACATTTTTAATTAATTTGCCAAAGTTGATTAGCAAGTAGTCTTCTTTCCAAGTCATTCATATGGATGAAGGCACTCTACAAAGTGAGACAAAACTTTTTTTCTTGTTTTGTTCGCACACACGAATTTCGAAAAAGAAAGTAGGCAGGCATTTAGTTATAATTATATATCATCACAAAACTATAAAATTAAATCAATGTAAATAAAAGAAATAAATAAAAGAAACCATCAAAAATTTGTTTATTCATTGTCGTCTTCAAAATACTTTAGTAGACTGGAAAAGTAAATAAGTTTATATGAAAGAATATAAAAAATATTGCTTTCAAATGGAATAAATTTTATTGACAAGATATTTAAAAAAATCTCATTTTTTAATATTTCTCTTCTTGCACGCAGACTGATGTTATACACGAGTTACGTCCACGATCTATGGATGGCATTGTGGATGCGGGAATTTCATTAAATGGCGACAACACTTGCAATATGGATAGTGGTGATCACATACAAAATCAACAGGTTAGTCTTAACATTTATTCCCTAAAAATTTCATAACATAAACTGAAACAAGAAATAGGTACACAGAACTATATACGGTCTTCTAATCGGCAAAAACAATCAATTTTCTTCTTTTTTTTTTTTTTTAGTATGCATGCATATAAGTCTTTATATTTAATATAAATATTCTCATGGGCAATTGCATGAAATAAAGCAAATTTATAACTTTCCTAATTTTTGTTTGTTTTTGATATCTTAATAAATTCAGAATCTAATACAGAATACAGAACATAAGTTATTCATATAAGCTTAAAATAGCAAAGAAAATGTAACATCTTTCAGTAAGAGGGAGAGATATTTTTTTAAATTTGAAAGAAAAAAAACATTTCAATTTATTTTACAGTAAATGGTGCTTTATTTTAAAGCTTAGGCAGACATTGAAGTTATGTTGTGAACTAAAATCGTTCACCACGGCGCTGAACACACTACTGACACCGCAATCGTCTAGATTTGACACTTTTGACTTTCCTTCAATACTGGCCGCTACTGTTGTGATATTTTCTTCAAATCGCTTATTACATTGTCTTCTTGGTTCTTGGTTCGTTAGCTTCTGATCCCGCTTGTCCACAGCGCGGTACAAAACCTGGACAGGTTCTTCCTCTATTCCTTTATGTCGATCAAACTAAGCTATCACTTTGCGAAAATTCTTCAGTGATTTTTAAACGCTTGATCACAGCGCACCATATATCCTCATTAGGTCCCCTACTCAGATGACATCAACCCATCAAACGATAAGTATCCATAACTGAGCTGCCGCTTTGCTAAAATTTCTTAATGATTTTTCAACGTCCGTCAGTTGCTCCATAATGAAACTGGAAACTTTAATGGATATTTTCACGCCTGGAAGCACACAAAAAATGTGTTTAAAACTAGAAATTATAGTTTTAAAAAGGATTACTTTTAAAAAGTAACATTCGTAATGAAAGACCTTCTACAACGTCTTCATTATATTTTCTTTTCATCTCGTCAGATGGAAATATATGACTTCTTTCCTTCTGCTTGTTAGATACTTGCAACTTATGGCAGGTAGCATGCATCGAACGTTGCAAAACTGTATTACATCGTGACTAGTTCAAATTGAGAATTCGTTATACATCTAATAGCTGCATTTTCCATTAAAATCGAAATTTTCAAGAGATTCAATTTCGTGTATTTGTTTCGTTTATTTCTATTCATGGTCTTTCGGACTAATGAGCATTATTTCCATTATATTTCTTATACGACATCATTTGTTACTGAAAATGTATTAGAACGTCGAAGCAAATATTGTCTAATTTACTAGTTGTTTGCTACATTTGCCGAATGCCAGCAAGTCATTGAAATATAAATCAGAGGCAACACAAAATATATTTCTTCCCTTGTTAGTAGTGGAATCGATTTGGGCAGATGTGCCTGTCACAATTACGAACTTACAAAGACGAATATGACAAGTTTTTTCTTATCGTCCTCTTCAACGCAAGTTCTAATATCCATGGTCAGTTCCACATTTACCAAAAAAGGTACTATTTTTATTTTTCTATTAAATGTCCGCTTTAAAATTTGCAGAGTTTTTATGTTAAGCCTTCAAGTACAGTCCGCAATTTTTATAGCCATTACCGAAAGCGAGGGATGTATTCATTTTATCATTTGGCTTGTATCTGCCAGAAGGACACTTCGGAGATCAAGCATCAAATTTAGGAACGTTTTAAGCAAGTCCGTCTGTCCGTCTGTGTATTGTCTGTAGTAGACATATTCCTGGCCGCAAAAATGGAGATATCGGGCTCAAATTTTGTCAGTAAGAGAAAAGTTGACCGCAGGCTCCACGCCTACAGTATAAGCCGTAGCTATTTTGCTCTGGGTGTTTTTCACGTTATTCCGTGGTTGGCAGATACTTGACGATCTTTTGAGCGAGCCGATTTGAAAATTTCTATAAAAATGGAAAAAATTCAATTGTCGGGTTGTTATCAAATATTTGTTTTTAACGGACAATAGACCTGTACAAATTAAGGAAAGTTGGACGCTTTATACGGGAACTCTACATCATCGTTTTCTCAATCACATAGTTTGGGTAACTGAATTAAAACACTAAGTTTTGCGTGGCATTAATCGTTTGAGATTTTCGAAAATTATACGAAAACTAAACGAAAACATTGCTCAGGTTCACCGAATTGTGCTGAATGACCTTCGAATTAAGGTTATAGAGATAGTTGCACGTATAAACTAAGTACATCAAGATTTACGCAATGAGAAAGCTGATTCCACATTGGATGCAGCGTTTTCGTTTTATAATAGAACGATAATAGCAATAGCAAAATTGTACG
The DNA here is from genome assembly GCA_000671755.1 of Glossina brevipalpis. Classification (NCBI taxonomy): domain Eukaryota; kingdom Metazoa; phylum Arthropoda; class Insecta; order Diptera; family Glossinidae; genus Glossina; species Glossina brevipalpis. The sequence continues at coordinate 66,084 of KK351108.1, forward strand.
AATGGAAATTCGACTTCCTGCACCACCTACTAACATTTGGATCAAGTGATAAGGCCATTGTTGTAAGTTTTGACGTTCAGTTTCTATAAAATAGGTGCCAAAATATGAGATTAGATGAATTATATCATTCTTGAAGAAATCTGCGTTTTACAAAACGCAGCTTTTCAGATGGAACCTCCCCATAAATAAGAGGGTTATGTTAATATAGTTTTTAGCTCAGAAAGAATTGTGAAATTGTGTAGATATGTGATTGCAAATATATAAGACAACTGAATATGTATTTTGTCGATCCTTCAATTAAGTATTGTACTGCTAGCGGCGGGTCGACTGAAACTGCATATAATTTTTTTTTTCTTACTTTAATTCGCTTAACTGAAGTGATTTTCACAGTGAAGCTCTGTTGCCTAATTTCTTTTATTCTTTAATTTTTTCAATTTAAGGATTTGGACGCAAGGCGTCTAAAGCGTGGTCATGTTCTCACCGAACTTTTAGAAACTGAAAGAATCTATGTGCATGAAATGAGTTCAATACTTAAGGTAAGTGGATGAATTATGAAAAATAAAGAATTCGTTTAGTACTGTACTTCTCTATTCATACTTAGCTTAGAAGTAAGTTTAGAAACAGCAAAAATTATGGAATAACTGTTTGTTATGTATTTTCCAAAATGAATGCAAACAATGAATGGCTAACGATAACCATTGACCATGAAGCATTATTTCTAGATCTTTTCTATATGGTTTGCTTAGTTAACTGAAGTGTGTAGTTGTACATGAGAACACTTATATTTATCATAATAAAGAAATTCATAGCATTATAGAGCAAGAGCGAAAAATAAATATATTTAGAAGCAAAAAAAAAAAATAGAAAAGAAAAGAAAAGCACAAAAAATGAGAATTTTCCTCAGTTGAATGCTTCGAATTTTAATTAGTGCATTAAATACTTAGTACGTTTTACCGCTTTTTCGAATCCATCTCCCAATACGTGGATAAAGCGGCACTTGAAGAGATTTTAGTTTAGCATTAGTTCATTACTAGCCAAGAAAGACATCGCTTTACGGAATATACAAAGCATGCGTTACGGTGGCTATGATTTACGCAAAGCTTCCAAATCACAAACGCCGTCCTCGTCGCAGGGATCGTTTCGTTTGAAAAAAATGCAATGCAGCGCATACAATATTGTTGGAAAAGTTCATACGAGATTACACGATTCACTGAAACGCTTCTATACGAGCAGAAGGTGCACGGATTCTCCTTGCAGTTCGCCTATATCGTTTCGTGATTCTCTGTTCGATTGTGACGCTTCGCCGGGTTACATAAAACGTATTAATTCGTTCAGTTATACAACAAATGATTTTCGCCATCATTTCGATTTACAAGAGTGCAAAGACCGCCCGAATTATATATTCGGCACTAATGTCTACAATATATCGGCTCGAAATATTTTAAACGGCAAGTCGACAATTAAAATTTTAAATACCTTTAAAGAAATTGAACAAAGCAATTCTGTGGAGTCCTTTAAAACGGCCAAAAATAGTTTACAACGTTTAAAAGAAGAACGCAAAACGATTTTTAAAGAACTCTTAGAATTATCGAGCTGTGATGAATCTCTGGAGTATCGTCTAATTAAGGATTATTTGGAATGCAACAGTTATTCAGAAATAGAAAACGATAACGAATTTAAAGACTATTTGCAGCGTAAAAAATACATGGATATCTTGAGTTATTTGAACGATGGCAATGAACCAAAAAGTTTAATGTCGATTTCTTCATCCTTGGCTCGGGCTCAGTCACCCATAAGCAAAGGTTCATGGAATAGTAAAAAATTACTGTCAACACCGAAAAAATTGAAAGAACCTAAGAAAACTCCTGAACTGGCCAGTCATGTTTGTCAATCATGTCGTTCTACTTTAAATAATAGAACTTGGAAGCCTTCACCCAGTCAATTAAAAATACCCAAACGGCGCGATATTAAAGTCAAAACCAGAACAAGCAATATATTCTCTTCTTCATATCGTGAAGTTGTGAAATTCTGTCAAGAATTTTTTGAAGATAGTTTCGAAAGCAACGCTATCGAAATGCCAAAATTCACTTTTAATAAATTCAAGGAACAAAAATATGAGAAATTGATTAAAGATTTCGTCTGTCAACAAGGTTACGATCAAGTAGAGGAATATGTCGATGATAAATTTGGTCAATTCATTGATGTAGAATTAGCGAGTTATTGTACCAGTGGTGATAGTAATGGTGGCCAAAACGGTACAACAGCGAATTATATTAAAAAATCCGGATCTTCATGTTCTCACTCCACCACCATTGCTAACAGTAACAGTGAATGTGTAAATTGAAGTGATAACATTAGTGAATCATATATTATTTTAGTTGTTTGTTGTTTTCTTTTCAGGGTTATTGCGATCAAATGCATTCAGAGGAAATGATACATTTAGTGCCGGCTAGCCTCCAGGGTAAAGAGGATATTCTGTTCGGAAATTTACATGAACTTTATACGTTTCATAATGAAGTTTTTCTTAAAGACTTGGAAAATTGTATATCGACCACAGAATTGGTGGCTTTATGTTTTGTACAAAGGGTATGTAAATAAAAAGTCAAGATACACACACACACTTCTATTTTCTCCCAAAAATATTGTGTTAACTATTGTTTTTTTTCTTTCAGCGAGATACATTTTATCGTTTGTATTCGTTTTACTGTCAAAACATACCTCGTTCGGAACGTTTACGTGAGACTTTGGTTGATACACATCTCTTTTTGCAAGAATGTCAAAAACGTTTAGGTCACAAATTACCGCTAGCCGCTTATCTACTAAAACCTGTGCAACGTATAACGAAATACCAGTTATTATTGAAAGACCTGTTACGCTTTAGCGATAGCGGCAGTTGTACCAAAGAATTACAAAAAGCCTTAGATTGTATGTTGATCGTATTGAAGTGTGTCAACGATTCTATGCATCAAGTGGCTATAACCGGTTTTCCGGTAATGTGTTTGAAATCTTTACTTAATTTTTATCGCGTTTCAATTAGTTTATCTATTAATCTGCTTTCAGACCGATCTCGCTCAACAAGGTGAACTATTATTGCAGGATTCTTTTCAAGTCTGGTCCGAATCGAAACGAGATATACGCTTACGCATCAAACCGCAACAAAGGCATATATTTTTATACCAAAAATCTATGTTGTTCTGTAAACAAACTTCAAAACCTGGCCACAATAAAAGCACCTATCAGTTCAAACATTATTTAAAGGTAAACTAAGAAAAAACATTAAAAAAAAAAATAAAAGGACAATTTAAATATTGTGCAGTAAAAATGTAGAAGTGAAAGCTCCTAGAAAGCATGTAAGTTAAGTTAGGTACCACTGAGTTAGATTAAGGCAGCGGTTAAGTACTAAACGGACAAACAGAGTAAGAGGAAGAAATAAGAAATTAAAGCTGAATAATCCTAAATTTATATTCGAATCCCTATCGCATACGCTTAGAAATAAATATAGCGACAAAATGTATTTCACGCTTCTTGCTAAACAAGAAAAGTTGATTTGTGCTCGTTTCTTTCGGGATCGCTCCGTTATGTCCCGTGTGTTTTTGTTTTTTGCAATTAAGCGGGCATCAAACCTTCGGAAAATTTTTCTCTCCAATAGTAGAACACAGGAGTGAAACTGGACTGATGTTACTAATAGTTAATAAATTTACGGTTTAATAAGCACTTCTAACACAAAGTTTTCGCTCTTGAGCATTGAATAATTTGCACGAACTCTGATATCGTTTTTACGACTCTCTAGCCAACAAGTGAAATAAAAACCTATATATAAGACAAGCAAACTGAAATTTTATTGCTATAATATGCTCTTTTAAGATGGACTGTTCCGAAAAAATGCCCCTAAGTGAATGGAACTTTTTTTTTATTTATTTATTTTTTTTTTTTACAAAGAAAGGAAGAGGAATCTTTTAACAGTTAAAATACGAAAAAAGCTCAATAAATTTAATGTTTTTCGATGAGTAAATTTTACACTGATATTTATTGAAAGTAAATGCTTATACAACATATCAAACTAATATTTTTCAGATGTCACAAATTGGTCTTACCGAGTCGGTGCGTGGTGACAATAGACGTTTTGAGGTTTGGCTACAGGGGCGTCAAGAAGTCCATACACTGCAAGCGCCAACAATTGAAATCAAAAATAAATGGGTAGCAGAAATCAAGAGAGTATTACTCAATCAATTAGAGGAACTGAAAGGCGAGAAAATCAAGCAGTATGGCTTAAATCATCGAGGCTTAAGGCAAACTACTTCTTGGGATACACCCAATATACTGTTAGGCACAACGCAACGCACTGTTAGTTGTGATGCCTCATCCGAATCATCGAATCGTAATTCGAATTGTAGCAGTAGCGACGATAATTGTATATCATCGGCTATAATTAGTACGAACAACGTAACGACCAGTAATAGTACGGTGGATAAAGATCACAACGAAGCTTGTGGTTGGAGTTCAGATTACTCAAATAGCGAGGACGAAATGTCAACAATTGAGGATAACAGTACACCGGTAAGTCAAAAGAATAAAAAGAAAAAATTTTAATTCTTTTTTTTTAGTTTCTTTAGTTTTTTTATTATTAATTTGATAGAAATTCTAAATTTTTTTTTTTATTATGTTGTATGTAGTTTTGATCAATTATTATTATTTTGTTTTTTTTTTTATTTTATTTGTTTTTTATAACTAATCTTTGTTTGTCATTTGTCTTATTCTGTTTTCTGTTTTTGGGTTCTTTTGTTTCTTTTTTTATTTCCATGCACCGTTTGAAAAAATAAAAAAAATCAAACACCACTACATTGAAAAATATGTATCCCAACAACAACAAAATCAACTTTTAAATGTATAAACAAAAAAAAAAAACCAAACTCTATGTAAAATATTTATATTGTCTGCCCAAAACAACTAAAATCTGATCACGTTTTTTGAACGGGAATTGTTAATAATTGAATATTTTAAATGAACGGTATGTCCTTTTTATATCGATTAGCGGTTCATAAATTTCCTAGCACCCTGGTCTATCAGTCATCATAATAATACTAGTAGCGCAAAAACACATCATCATCACCAACAACAACAACAAAATCAAAACCATCACCAAAACCATCACAACAGCAGTGGCTCATATCCACGCCAAAATAAACCCAATTCCAAATTCTATGTATCCGTTGAGCACTAAATTTTAATCCCTGCTAAATTAATGGTTCGTTACCGCTTAATAAACGAATTCTAATAATATAAATAATAAAATTTTATATATATAGTTAGAAAAAAAAAGCGTAAGAGACGACGGAAAAGGAAAAAAATTTCTAGTACAAGTTGTGTGCAATTATAAAAATACCTTTAAAATTTATAAGAAGTGTAGTATAATTTTAATTAAAATATAAAATCTAATTGTTTTAGTATTTGTTTTTCTTTCTTTAGAGCAGTATTTATTTCTATTCCAATTTTGAATTCATTTCAAAATTATTTAAACAAAAAAACTACAACGGCCATAAAAATACTCATTTATGTAAATGCATAATTTTGGAATAAAAAATCGAACGTTACGACTAAAAACAACGAAGAAAAAAAAACTGATTTATAGGTTTTTTCATTAAATCGCGCACTCATTGTATTTTAAAGTCGTTTAGTGAGGTTCGTTATTACGATAAAATATTTATTTGCAAAATTTTATAACGAGACTGACCTTTTTTGAACTAGAAAGTTGAATTATAGGATTTTTCACATTATGAACGCAGTGACCCATTCTTTGCAGTAAAGTCCCACATTCCCAAAGGCATATAGACTTTAATGGTATTTCTAAGCATAGTTGTAGACGCTTTTAAATAAAATTAACGGGACTGGCTCGTTTTCGAATTTTAAGTAACAACCTTTTTCGCCCTCATTGTAGGCGAACATCACCAAACTATCGTCGGTTTTGCGGTATACGACTTAGTAGCGAGACGTGTGGGTGAGATCGTTTGAAAAGAAGTTATGGAAAATGGCGTTACTTTATTAGAAAACCTTAATTTTTTTAAAGAAAATTGTAAGCCTTAGTCTGTTGTCTTAATCAAATGCGATAATTTTGTTGATTAACAACGAAACCATTGAAACAATGATCACTTTAACGTTTCAATATGATTTTGCAATGAAAACCATCTTTCAGCTTTTACCGCCATTTTTGGTCCACACAATAAAGTTATTTGACTTCTGATTTATTCAGGGTCTCATTCTTAAGACAAGTTGATCCAAGTTTTTAGCGCAAAATATCCCAAAAGCGAGACATAGAAATACTTAATACTTAATAGTGTCATAGAATCAATGAACTCCTTTACTGTGTCATGCTTATGACTCCTTACATCGTCCATCATATCATGCAAAATAAGCACTGTAAACTAAATGGGACGCTATGAATTTTTTTTGCAAGCCAATAAATCACTTATATTGTAATGGAAAAGCGAACTTGGGTGTAGGGCACATATAAAATTGCGGTAACCTAAAGCAGATTAATCAAAAAAAGCCGCGCATTGTCCTACGCGATAGAAATTATAACAAATTGTTGCGATATAACCTAAAAGACAAGACGCGAAAGCTCGACTATGAAGGAACCTATCTTTTTCAGTCAATTTTAAGATCGCATTTCATAACACATAACAATAAATCATTACATGAGTATGAACACCGTACTGGGGTGTGTGTATGCTTTTGATATTTGTACCTTATGTTTGTTTACCAATCAAACAAAATATTTTATGTGTTTTTACAAAAAAAAAAAATTAAAAAAATAAAAAATAAATATTAATGTTTTAAATTTGTGTTTATTGCATATTCTTTGCTCTGTGTATTCTCCTTACGCTGGCAGTTAGTTTTCATCTCTTCACATTTTGATCGCTGTTTAACAAATCTTTTCTCTATACTGTTTCTTTTTCGAAATCTATTTTTCGCTTATATTTATTTCATCTTGTTGTTATTGTTGTTGTTGTGAATTATTTCAAAAAATTTAAAAAAAAAAAAATCCAACCGAAAAAAACAACAATCGATTCTGCAAAAATCTTCAAAAAAAAAAAAACAAATGCTCATCAATTTCTATACAATAAAACATCGTTTCAAATGGTTCGATTTAATTCGTTCATGGAGCCAGTTAATCCATCATTTATCTTCTACGTAAGTCTATTAAATTGATTGAGTTTATATGTATTCATGTATGCATAAGTGTGTATGCGTTTGCCTTTATTTTATGATAGAGTTTAGATTTTCTGAACACAATTTTCAGCAAAGCACTTGTGTATGTGTTTGCGTGCGCGTTTGTGTGTGTGTGTGTGCGTGCATAACTATGCGTGGGATGTATGCCTGCAACTATTTATGTAGCGATCGCAATCTTTTTTCGCGCTTAAGTATAATGTGTGCTATTCATTCACTCCATCTAACTGTGGCGTTAATTTACTTAAATTAATCATTTTATTTGTTTATTCGTTATTAATTTTTTTTTTTTTTTGATATTTACTTAACTAACTAAAAATACAAATAATCAAACTACGTTGGCTGGCATTAGGACGGGTATTGAATTCCCACACATCACTTATTATCACCCAACATTTCTTCTCAAAGGATCCAATTGATTATACATTTTCTTATAAAAATGATATCAATGAATACACTTTAGGAGATCGACTAAAGTATATATATTCTTGATCAGAAAAAGACATTGACGCTAAAAAGCTCCCGTCGACAAAATAAACATCTCAAACTTGGCATGTGCATAACTCAGAGATTTCGTTTGAGAAATGACTCTATCGTATCGTAATTATCTAGGAAGGGCTAACAAAACGACATGGTGATCATGATAGATAGTGGCTTGAATCCTTTTATGATATTTAGAATAGCTACCTAAATCTTCAGTGAAGAAGAAAGAAAGTAGTCCAGTTGCAAACATGCGCGCAAGCTAAACAAAAAACTATAACTTATTACTCATAAAGAGAAAAAGATCTCTAAAATCCAATACAAATATTTCCAAAGCTTAATTAATACCCCTGCGTAAAATTAACTACAGCAATTTCGAAAATGAAATGGTAGTAACTTTCCACATTGTTCTTATGCGATAAAACGCTTACAGCATATTGATAAACTTAGCTATGTTTTAAGCACAAACTCTACTACTGTGAGGCACTCTTGTGATTGCACTTGTATTGTATTATAATGTTATGGGTACTCCATTGTACTTGCCCATGTTTTCCTAGCCGTCTTTAGGCTAGCTTCAGGATTCTTATGAATGTTGCCACTCTTTTTGGTTAGAAGCATCATGCTATGTCAGGTGTTATGAAGTGTTCATCAAACGCTTGATGTCTAATTCTGCAAATGGCTGCACACTCAAACAGCAAGTGATGTAACATTTCCATCGCTACTTCACAAAACCTGCATATATGGGTGTTGACTGACTGCACCTAGTGCGTCTACAAATATTTTCTCGGATTAGTCTTCCTATTCCAATTATCATAAGTATGCAAATTTGAAACAAACAAAGAACTAAATATAGAGACATTGTGTGTGTGAGGAGAATTTTTATTACACCACCTCATCTTGTCCCGACAAAGCTTAATTTCATTCACTTAACTCATATCTTTGCTGAATGTTAAAAAAAGATAGCAGCGAACTCTGTTTAATCAACTGCAAGCACTTAAGCATGATTTCAATTAAATAAGTACAACAAATCACAAACCTTTATCAATAACTCCCGGCCAACTAGCGCACTGTATATATGAACTTGATTCCTATTGTGTTTTTATTTTTATATTTTAATCTTATTTTTTCCTTTTGTTCCCCGTGAAGTCGTTTGCGTTTAATTACACTTTAAACAACTGGCAGTTGTTGATGTGATTCAAATAAAAATTGATATATAAAATTCAATATTCAATAACCAAAGTTGCTAGCGTTATCTAATATTATCCATTTACAAGCAAGAAACTCTTATTACTTAGAACGAAATGATAAATATTTAGAAGCTGGTAACACCTGAAAAGTAATATGTAAACAAACAAGAATTAGTAGAATTATTAGCTCATTAAAAGTGAATATTATTAACAGGCAAGGCAGTTTTCTTCGCTTTTCGAAAGGGCACATAGAAAAACAAATCAAACTAAAATTTCATCGACTAATATAAAATAGAAACGACCATCTCTTGAATGCAATGACGGATTAATTAATAAGAAAACCTAAGAGATCATATTAATAAATTGCCGGATAAGGTATGTGGCCGCGTATCGACAAAGAACTCTATGGCCTTGCTGTGAAGACTAGTTTAAAAAAAAATTCTTATAAATTCTTAAAACCGATCTTATACCGGAGAAAAGAAGTCTTCATAATATGCATGTCGAAAATGTTTTCTTACAATAGATGCAAGTTTTTCAATACTGAAAACCGAAAATATCCATTAAAGTTCCTGTGTATTTGTCCGTTCTTTAATTAGCATTTGCATAGTTTTGAAGATCGCAAGAGAGACGGATAAGTCAGCAATACAAGTCCGTTAAAAATGTGATTTGAAGTAAAAATTTAATTCCCGCCTGTTTTTTTTTTTAGTTAAACATGTATAATTTCAGCATAAAACGAATAAACGAAGTAATCCAAGTATTGTTAGCTACTATGGCTACTACTTCCTCTCACCTTTAGATAAAATATAGATTCCGAAAAACTGTTGGCACTTTGGGGCTGTGCAAAAATGTACACAGCTTTTGGGTTGCGTTATAAAAGTGGAAGCTCCGCTCGATCCGAAAATAAATAATCGATCATTAATCAGAAGAAGTAGTGCCCGTTGATAACAGCGTGGAGGTAAAATATTTCAGGTCAGTGTTGCTAAAGTTTTTTGTTTGTTGTTGGGTGAGTTTTTTACTATAAGGAGATCGAATTTCGTCGTATTGAAAACTCATGATATCAAAACTTTTGACACTTTATGCCATGTTTTCGTCGCAACTGGATCAATTATGGTTGCTAACGTTCCAGTTGATTGACCATAGTACACCACGCACCTTAGTGACCATCGAAGTGGTAAATGGTAAAATGCAAATAGAAAAAGTAAAGCAAGATTAGGAAAAATTTCTATTTAAACTAATAACGGTTAAGAGTCGAATAACGTCAAAAGTATGTATACTACAAAGAGCCTAAAATGTAGACGCGAACGTTGCCCTTTATTATATAAATTTAAGAAAAAGTTCGTAATCTTCAGGTACACAAAATATTCGCCGAGCGTATGTTCACAGCGATATAATAGAATAGCGAACTTTAATTTTATTTGTGGAAATGTTTGTAAAATTAAGAAAGTTCGAGCAAAATGATGAAAGTTCGTATAACTTAGATGTGCCTGCTGTCTTACTAAGTGTAGCAGCGATGATGATCAAACGTCAGACTTTTAATAAATCAATAATCAATTGCCGGATGATAACGTTTTGTATTTTTGAAAATTAAATCTTAATTTGCGAAATCCTATCATAAACAGTAATTGTTCACTTAGTATATATGTTCACGATGCTCTATCTAATCTAATCAAGAAAATATAAGAACTTAGGTTTATATTTTATATATAATTTATATATATATATATATATATATATATATATAAATATATATACATAAATTATATACACATTATAGCCGTTACCTGTATTCGCAATATTGAGTTTTAGCTCGGCAAACAAATTTATTTTAGGAAAAATATTCCTATGTACATATATATACATATATATATATATATTATAAGAGTTACTGCAAATTTCAATTTGTTAGATAATTACCTGTGCACACATACATTGTTATTTTATATAGGTAATATTATTGAGAAATATATTTGTTCAAAGTCCCCATTTGCAGCACTGTCCTCTCACTCACATTGGTTTATATAACTTGGCTCGGCATTCACATTTAAACATCTAACTAATCGCACACATATATATATCTCGAGAATTATTTAGTTCATTATTTGAATGCTTGGTTTAAACATTCATTATTTAAATATTTTTTGATTTTGTATAATGATAACGAATTTTATTTAGTTGATTTTCTAACGAATGCAAAAACGTAAAGTGGAAAGAGCTAATAATTAAACATTTGCTTGTCAGAAATACATACAAGTCGAACTAATCAATCACAAAAAATTAAACTTTAAAAAAATAATACAAAATAATTATTTTCTACGCCATTTGTACAACGCTCAGAATAACTAAGCTTAAGAATAACTACGCTTAAGAACAACTACGCTTAAGAACAACTACGCTTAAGAATAACTACGCTTAAGAACAACTACGCTTAAGAATAACTACGCTTAAGAACAACTACGCTTAAGAATAACTAGACTTCCCTCTTTTTAGCCCAAACAATTCAGAATTATTTTCTGAATCGATTTAAGCCTTTCAGCTCATCCGTCTTTCCGATCTCTGTCCATTCTTACCTGACTTTAATCTCCAGGTCACAATGTTCGATATATATTATTATGATTTAATACACTAACATGGTATGATTCCATGAAAGATAGCATTAAAAATTAATTCGTTGAGATAAGTTTTATGGACGCTCTCCACCTATATAATCAAGATTCTTTTTGGAAAAAGTCGTTGTCAAATGGTGTAGCTTGTTTAACGATCGGATTTGCCCGGTTGTAACATTTTAGCTTGTTTTTAAGTATTTATTAAAATCAATAACACATCAAGATAATATAAATATATATACATATATATATTTATATACATATTTGTGTATATGTTTGGCTTATTTCTAACACTTGAAACCACAGGGCAGTAAATATGTAGCTCTAGCCGATTATGTGGCGGTGGGTCATTCGGAAGTCTCCATGCACGAAGGCGATACAGTCGAATTACTCAAAGTGGGTTGTGCCGGCTGGTGGTATGTTCGCATTTTAGGTAATCTATAATATCCATCCACTTACTATACATATAACCACAAATAAAATTTTATTTGTCTCGCAGGAAGTCTTGGGTAGTTTCAACTCCATTAAAAGCATACGTAAAATATTATAAAAAATATTAAATTTCACAAAAGATAGAATTCCGATATTATATAGTATCACAAATCAAGTGCCAGTGGACAGGAACAAGTTATTTTGAGTCAAGTTGCAGAGGTTCTTGAAATATTTGCTCAGAATTTTCTCGAAATTTCCATTTTTTTAATTATTTTCAATTTTTTAGCTATATTTGTGGGTGGGTTACTTTAAACTTGATAAATAATAAATTCACGATAAAAATGTTTATGACGTAGCACAAACTTAAAAAAAAACTGACAGATAAAAGGATGCAGTTCGAACGACTAAAATCTGTCCTTGAAACATTGGCTACCAACAAGACATCGTTTCAAAATTTCAACGCCATATTAAGAACATTATGTGCAGTTATAATTTTCGAAACTATTTTTTGCAATGTGTATCACAGTGGCCGGGAAAAAATATCGGTCCCCTCTACTACTTCTCTAGACGAAAAACATTCATGGAAGTGTACGAAATAATATAAGAAGTTTCTTTGTGAAAGCTTAAAACATTTTGCAGCGAGAATTGGAAAGTTTTTTTGAAACGAGCAATTTTGAAATCTGAAATAAACTAAACAAAATCCGTTCCGAAAAAGAAAATTGACTTTTAGTTTCTAAAAATGGATCATGGCATGTCAATCAAATTTTCATACGAACATGTCTGCTAGGACGTAACAAAATAATTTCATGTAACAGAATAATTTTTTAATTGACTGATAAAGAATGAAGAAAAACAGATAATGAGCAATATCAACCATAGCAAAGCGTAATACCTTGTTGTTGTCGTTGTTGAGCAAAAGCTCAAATTGATCCATGAAAAATAAAATCGAGGAGGTACCACACGCATCAAGAACTGCAGTCGTGAGGTAGCGCGGAGTTTATCTTGCAGGTAATTGAACTTAGATTCGAAAGAGTAACGATCACAACTTGATACGGTACCACACATGTTTAAGTATCTGCCTCAAATGGGATTAAAAGAATTTAGATGGAAGAATGGACCACAAAATCTTACGTTACCATTTTTTTTTTTTGCCTTTACAAACTCATTGGCTTTAGGAGAGTAACTTCACAGTTTTCGAGCAAAAATCGCAGAAATTTAGTGGTAGTGAAACGAAAGAGATTCGATGACTGTGCTATATTCAAACGACGACAAATGTATTCTCAATTTTGAGCACTAGACTGATTAGTCTTTGATACACTTTTAGAAGTTAGAGAAATGATTAACTAGGCCGACCCTTTTTCTTAAGGTTTTTGGAAGCAATAAGTACTTGTTCAATTATTTAGAAAATAGAGGTGTTTCCTGCCGAAGATTGTAAATATTCATTGAGATTTAAACACGTTTCGGTGTAAGAAAATATTTTTTTAACTTCTATTCCTTTATTTAGATGGCAACTGTGAAGGTTGGACACCAGCGGCCTACTTGGAGTCTATTAATCGGAAATCTTCTCGATCTTCTAGCCGCAACCAAGAACGTTTAAACTTAAACCTTCAAAAACCAAACGAATAAAAGAAAATTATATTCTCTGAAACAGTTGCACCTCTTTTCCCTTTCTATCTCTATCACTATCTTTCTTAATATACTAACTAAACACTATGTCTAATCGTAATGATGACGAATACAGAAGAAAACATTCGAATTTTATAAATTTTTATCTCAATCACAAAAAGCACGCTTTGTTATAACAAAAGGAAAATATGGATCAATATATTTTTTAATCGTTACATAAATTACAGCACAAAACAGATATAACTTTTTGGCCTTTCAAATATAAAATTGAACCAATCGAACACATAAGCTTAACCAGAAGATATTCGAAATTATTGTTTGTTCTTTTTTCTATTTATTTAATTATATATTTATTCATTTTTTTAATTTACAAACACTCATATATATATAGTGCTTATATTCTAAAATAAAGAAATCCCCAAACTTTATTCCAATTGACCTTTTCTAAGAGTTTACTTAAACAAAACACAATTCATGTAAACGAATCTACAAAAAAAAAAACAAATAATTTTAATAAAATTTAAATATATTTTAAAACATTTTATAAACGCTTTTGCTCAAAACGCTCAATCAATAATAAATGAAGACACAAATAATAAATTAATTAAATAATAAATTATATTTAAAAAATTTAATTTGTAGCTAAAAATAGTTTGCGGCTTAAAAATAATTTATTTATAAAAATTTATTCAACTCATCTTTTTCGATGGTACTTTATGTTTTTGTTTTCATCTCATATGCACCAATTTTAATATGAATTCATTTAATTAGTCATTAGATCAGTTAAGAGTTTTCTCCAAAGATTTTGTTCTTGAAAGCAATTATCTTATTTTTTTATTGTTATTATGAAATAAATCATGCAACATACAAATTATATAGGATTCTACACTAGATGTATTCACCGAGTGGACTAAGAGAATACTTTTTATCACGAGCATCAACTGCAGCCATTCGGAAAGCTAAGTCACATCCAGTGTCCTTAATGTGACCTCGTGAACTATCAAAATAATTAGATTTTCCACAACACTGATTTGCGATTTACAATTTTATCCTCTTAAACTAAGAACAACAATTGTTCAATCGATCTCCTTTAGAAAATCGTTAGAAAAAATAGTTATGCTGACAAAAATTGAATCAAATGCCGACGAAATCATTTGAAGAAAACTAAGTAAAAAAAACGAAAGTACGACGCTCAGCCTATTATCGAAGAAATGTATTCAAATCAATTTTAAATAACCTAACGATTCCGAACCTTTTAGGTTGCAGTTGATAGCGAGGCCCGAGAGATAAACCGAAAAGATCACTTTCGAAACGAATAGAAAACAGTTTGTAATAAAAAGTTAACATCAACCTACAAGATGTTTTAGTTTGAAATTAATTTTTAAACAGTTAAAACTTGTTGTGTGTTTTGTTTTAGATCGCTTGTTACACGTTACAGAAATGATCAATAAATTGTATATAATGGCCTCACATTTCAAGTGCTTTAGTCCATCAAACTATAAATACCAATAAAAAATAATTGCTACGCAGCTTGCGTCATTGTATCGTTGATAATACGAAAGAAACTGAATTTATCAACATAAAGAGTTACTTAATCAAGTCTCAATGTATGGCCATTACTGACTACGAGCTTATAGCCGAACAATTCAAAAATTTTTTCATAAAGGTCTAAAGAGTCGGCTTGCAATTAAACACACCTATGAAATTTGCCTGAGAGTCTTAGTACAAAAAATTAAGAAATTCAAAGAACATGGCCGTCCATAGGAAAGAAAACATTACAAATGTCCTAAGAAGACCTCAATTTTACATACATACAACATACACACATGTTATGATTCTATCGCACCGCCTTTATGCCAATAGCAAACTGGAAAATATTGGAAAAGTTTTTCAAATGCATCCGGCTCAAGCCGTATGAAATCTTTGTCCTTTTTAGATATTAATTTGAAAATGTTTTGTATTATTTAGCATTTGTAGCTGAGCTGTTTTTATGATACACAACATATTTATTCCTATAAAATGATGGAAGCACATAAAATTGTACACACCCCTTTGTATGTAACATTATATGAAAACGGCTACAAATTCTTAATCGAAATAAACATAAATAAATTTAATAAAAAATCGTAGTTGTTTGCTTTAATTGAAATTTCAGAAAGAAAGCTTTTAGTAAGTACTCTGCTACTGACACAGTAATGATACTCTATCTTTATTTTAAAATTTATTTATTATTTGTCTTAAAACAATGAGAGTTTTGGCAAAAAAAAGGTTTAAAAAATCTTTCTATAGAAAGTATCAAACCAATAAGTTGAATGCTCGATTATTCTTCCTTGTGCTGTTACTGTGAACGTTTTTCTGCATTTTCTTTTTATGAAAAATCTTCAAGTTGGAAGAATTCATACCTGGCCAAGATGATAAACGAAATTTTGATAGAATTCTTATACGAAATCTTAATATGAACATTCACTAGCAAAATGATTAGCAAACAGAGTAGGATTTAACAATCGGCCTCCCTAGCAAATAAGTTGTAAACAACACTATAAATTCAGGTTTTCCAAAAGTTGCTCTGAGTATGTGTTAAAAGTCCAAAGAAATTGCAGGCATTAACGCTGTGTCGAGGTTGTTCTTGGATAATTTGTATCGCGGGCTAAAAGATCTCTTCTACTCGCAATCGTTGTTAATATAAACGATTCATTCACATAATTGACACTAAATGACCAAGAATTTTGCGCTAAAGACCCTTTATCTTTAATACCGTAATTAACATTTCTTAGATTATAGAATACCACGTTATAAATTGCTGTAATAATGCTTCCTCTGTAATAAATAAAATCACACTTTTTTCGATTATTAAAGTAAAATTTTCTCACATGTACAATAATCGATCAAAACTGTTATATTTTTCGTTAAATATACATATGTTTAGAATAATTTTAACGCTTAATAATATAATAATAATAATAATTTACAAAAGAAAACTTTTACACACTTGAAGAGCTTTTCGATAATGGAAATAATTAACAAATACTAATAATATTGAAGGAAAATAAAGGCAAAAAATTCACAAACGTTATGAACAATGGATAAGGGAACTATTTTCGAAATGATTTGCAGCCAAAGATATAAACTAACGCAAAAAAGATTTAAAAAAAAACTACAGACGAGGAATAAGGAATAAATCTTTTTAAGATGAAGGGGAATAATAATTTAAATACATTGAAAATTATGCAAAGAAATAGAAACCAAATCAATCTAAAACTGTAGTATTCTCATATATATTATATATTTGCAAAAAAATAAAAAGCGAATAATAAATCAAAAATATTTTGCTAATTTTTCAGCAACCGTTCAGGAAATTCATAGAATATACAATTAGATCATAATATTGTTTGTATGGGGATGGGGCTGCTATAGTTGCTGTATACGACGGACGTTTGCTCAATAATCCAAACTATAGGATGATTTTACCATATACATAATTAAATCCTTATAAAGATAATCAACAATTGCAGCACTTGCTTTCCTTGCTTAGTTTTCTTTTTCTCTTTTTTGCTTATCTATAAAGACATAGAAATAGTTTACTTTTCCAATGCTGCAATTCGTTCAAAGCTAGTATTGAGAATGTGTAACATGTTTGTTAACTAAGAAAAGTTTTAATTGGCAGTCGTGCGACTATTCACATAAAATTGCTGAGCAGAGAATAATAATGTTAAGACATAAATACAGGCAGCGATCCAACAATTGTAAGCATTCTGAAAGTGTAAGAAGGAACAACAATCGCTGTAAGGGAACGCGTCATAAATACATTCTTTCTTACCTGATTATACGCAGCATTAGCTGCAGCATAGAAATCCTCAACGGAATGATATTCTTCCTCTAAAGGCAAATCCTCTATCAGTGCCACACTATGTATATAGAAAAATAGGCCCATCAAAACCTTACGAAAAAAATATTACTTTAATAAATGCGTTGGAGATTTATGGTAAATGCCTTGCTTGTCATTTATTTTTTATCTGACCTCCACTCTTATGTAGGATCTTTTCTCTAGAATCAACTACATGGTAAGCATTGATCTAAATAACTTACCAACTGAATTACACCCCAAATGGAAATAATCAATCCGCAAAGCGATAATTTAGGACCACAGATTTTCATTTTGTATCTTTTTTAAAAATTACAACAATTTCGCTTTAAATCTTTCAAAAATAAGTAATTTTATTTAATCTACTTGTCGTCAAAGTAAATTTTGCGATGATAAATGTCAGTCAGGTGAAAATCATGTGACAGCTGTACTTGCCAGGGTTGAGGAGTAATCCATTCGGATACGTATTAATAGCGGATAAAAAGAATTTGGAATATGAAAAAATGGTGTACAGGAAAAATGAAGGAATATATAGAATATTAAATTGAAAAGCTAATCTAATACCAAAAATTTTAATAGATAAACATTTAAGAGACTTTACATACAAGAAAAACAGAGCGCTTGCAAGTAATTTTGAGGCGATTATCAACTCAATAACAACAATCAAAATAATTGCCTCAAATCTAGAACTTAATCTTATAATAATTCAGGAATTAATCTTTTAATACAAATCCTTCTCTTATATAGGGAAATAAGAATGCCTTTTTAATAAATAATAAAATTAAAAACAAAATAATTGAGAAATATAAACTATGGGAATACAAATATTTGTACATGATTATGAAATTGTTGGATACCGTATGCCTCCGTAAGAGCTTAGGGATCTAACATATTTTCACAACGAAAACTATCAATACTTTTCATATAGCATATATTTATATATTTATTGCAGGCTTCCCATTAAATCAATTGAATTCCCATTAGAACAATAATTTTATTTAATGACTTGGCAGTCCTATAGTGATATCTGTGAAGCATTTCAAGGCAACAATAATAATTTTTTTTATTACAACTGTAAACATTATTATTTCGCTGGCTATTTTTTATTTAGTAGTTAGATATTTAGCTTAAATACCTAAAAATTTCAGTTTATTTAGATGGTCGTGAATTCCAATGAAATGTCCGCGTTAAACACTTCAAAAATCTACCATGAAAGGCAAACACGTCAACTGTGCGCTTTGCATACTCTAAATAACTTGTTTCAATGTAAGAATTCTTTCACCAAAGAACAACTCGATGAAATTTGCACAAACTTAAATCCTAGCGTGTGGCTAAATCCTCATCGTTCTATGCTAGGCTTGGGTAATTACGACATTAACGTTATCATGCAAGCGTTGCAACTGCGCAAATGTGAAGCATCTTGGTTTGATAAACGGAAGTAAATAGGACATGTTTTAAATTCTTCTAAGGAAAAACTAATCAGCTGAATTGTTTAATTTTTAGAGATCCAGCCTGCATCGATTTACAAGCCATTGTTGGTCTAATATTAAACGTGCCTTCAGATTATAAGCTAGGTTTTATTACTCTACCTCTGCATAGAAGACATTGGATAGCAATTCGAGAAATTGATGGAAAATTCTACAATCTAGATTCAAAATTACAAATGCCAGAATGTCTAGGCAATCAAGATCAATTATTCAACTATTTACGACAACAATTGCAGACAAACGACAGAGAATTATTTGTTATTATTGAAAATGGCAGTGCCAATGATAGTGATACATCTAAAAAATGGCTTAAGACCAGCAATGACATCTTAACGCCGCCCTCTTCTATGAATGGACACGTTTCGTGAATTTCGTAATAGTTTGACGAAAACAAAAAATAGACTTGAATGACGTCTTAGGTTGTACCATTGTATTTAAATCTTTTGAAATCTAGTCGCGACGTATGGAATCATGGTTATCCATATAAAAAAAATTGCAGTTATATACTTAAGCAAAATTCTCTAATAAGATTAAGAAATACTTTACTGTTAATTTAAATGTCTCGGTTTAATAAAAAGAAAATTTTCCGTTTTTCTTTGTTTATATAAATTATACACAAATATTCCCGTTTTTAATATGTAGCTGTTCATAGAAATTAGAAATATACAGAAACCGGAAGAAATACGTGATGTTAAAAAGCGTACATACGGAATATATCTATCAAATAGAAAATTTATATAAAAACAATTTTTAGAGGGCCTTAATACATAAAAATGCTAATGCTAATACAATATTAATACATAGACATACATAATAGCCATGCATGTGCTTAAAAGTTAAAAAATTATTTCTTTTTGATTTTGTCATATAGTTGGAGATTAGAGCGAAGGACGGATATGTTTAAAAACAGAAAGTATGTAGAAACTGTCACTTCGAGACGCTGATTTATATATAATTTATATGTCTGTTTGAATACCACCGCCACTCGTAGTGGGAATACTTGAAGTGCGTTGACCAGGTGGTGGACGTCTTGGTCGACTGGGTTCGGGTGCGAAATATTGCTGGGCAGCTTGCTGTTGTTGATAGTAATCGTCACCTCCACCATACTCACTTATAGCTTCTCGATTACTTATCTCATTTAAGCGACGATAGCGTTCCCTCCGTGCTTCCACTATATACATACAACCAGAAGGCATAAGAAATGCTGATCCTATCACCGCCAGAGCAAACGACCAACCCATATCATTGTTCTGCCAATGTGGCATCCAATCCCGTGAATCACCCTTGGCCCCAAATATTATCACTGCCAGCAAACCGAAAAACGAAGCCAACACTTGGAATGATCCTATTGTGAGCAACAAGAATACGTAGCGATCATCATCTCTAGAAGTCCGTAGAAACGATAAAGTCAACGGCAAAGCGATTAGACATGTTACAAGGCACAAGGTCGAGAACAATTGAACGGCTATGTAAAATCCAGGCAACAAAAAATCATGAATAATGTAATATTCCTCTTCGAAGACCCACATACAGCCTCTGAATACTGTATCATAGAAACGATGAATATCTTGAAAATTATTAAAGCACACTTCCCATAAACCCAAATTGGTGAACCGCGGATCTTCCAAACGGCCATCGGTAACTAGCCAATATGGTGTCGCAAATGCTATCAGAAAAAGGCTGAACGCGACAGCTGACAGAACTATCGCCGTGATTGTGTTACGATTGCTAGCTCCCATGGCTTTCTTGTTTTCTTCGTTGGTGTTAATTTTATAAAAGACAAATTTATTTACTTTGAACCGAAAAACGATGTCCTTTTTTGTTCTTAAATGATTTAAAGGGCTGGCTTTACTTTTAAAAAATAAATTTATTTACTTTAAACCGAAAAACGCGATATTTTCCAATGCGTTTATAAACAACGCGAACAAAAATTCCCACGCCCAAACAATTGCTCTCTTCTTCCTTAATATTTAATAAATTCCACTGACAGAATAAAGGTCTAGTTACGGTTAATGTCATTTAAGCTTAAAAAATGATTCATTTTTTTTTTCGAAATCGATTATGACATGATTTTTTCTGGGATTATGAAAAACAGATCCAGTTTTACTTTTTCAAGTAAAAATTATTTAATAAGAACTTTTATTTTTAAAATTATAATTCTTCAGGTGAAAAGTGAAAATTTATGGCAAACAAGGGAGAAAAGGACTTATCGGTTTCGGGTTTTCTCGTTAAAAATGCTATCCTTGCGTTGTCCTTTCAAGCAAACATCATTCAGTTGATTGGCTAACATTAATATTTATTTTTCATTAATAGAATAGCTAGATCCATTTAGATCCATTATGTGGGGGCATTGATTGCATAGATACCCAAATTTTTTCTATTCTTTTTTATCGGTAGTCTTGGCAACAATACTAACATAAAAGACGAAAATCAAAAACTTGTTTGGCTGCAAAAAATGCAGATTAATTTACGGAAGTATTAAACATTTGTAAAAATTTTTGTTTAAAGTTAAACAAAACGCAGAAATATAATCCACAAATGAAGAACATGCATTTGATTGACGGGCTTGCGTAAATGAACGAAATAAAACAATTTCTAGTTCTCGCGGAAACAAGACGAAACCTTTTCAACCGACAGCAGAAACGCTGGCAGACATAATTTTGGCTCAAACGCCTGTTTTTTTTTCTCTACCTTTTTGACCGGATAAAAAGCAGCTAATACAATGTCGGCACCTGAAATCGAAGTGGTCAATATTAATAATTTCGAGAAAATACAAAATTTTCTTAATGATTCGGCATATAAGGAAATTTTAGAGAATAGCGAAACCTATAATACTCGTTTATGCATAGAAAGACGTTTGCGTATGCCATTCTTGGATCCACAGACAGGTGTTGCACAAACACATTCCATGTTGTTTGTAAAGCAAAAGCAACGTATGCCGGGTTTTCGTGAGGGACAAATTTACACGTATCCGTCTGCCCGTTGGCGCAAACCGAAAAGACAGTATTTATTAAATCATCATCATAGCTATCGAGCCTATCAGTATCGTGAGACAAGTCATCATCATCATCATCATTCCTCAGGGGCGGGAACAGGAACCTCTAATCGCGACCATCACCAAACTGAAAATGCAGGTGAAAAATCTTTGCTTGTAATATTTCTAAATTTTAATTAGCATTTTCGTATGAAGCTTTAACTGCCGATGGAAATTCAATGAGTGCTTCAGGTGACAACGACAGCAAAGATTCTCATGCTAATGCTGAAAAGGAATGGTTTCATGAGGATATGGAAATGTCCTATCACCACCATGTAGATGATTTTGAAGATGATTTTGAATCAGACAATGAATATGACGAGTCTTATAATAGCAGGGGTAAACGCAAGCGTGCCACGCGTTGGCGTAAAAGCAATGTTAGTGTTGATGGCACTGCCAAGAGGGGACGCAAAGGAGGAGGTATGAAATACACTTTGCTTTAAACTTTCTTAAAACCTACAACATATTTGTAATATATATATAAATATAAATATATATATACATATACACATATATAATTCGTAGGCACTCGGCGTCGGGGTGGAGCTATTGAAGGAGAAGTTTCTGGGGAGCCAACACGTCGCCGGCGAGGTGGAGGAGCTGGAGGTGGTAATTCAGCGGCCGCAGTTGCAGCAGCTGCTGCTGTTGCGGCTGCAGCCAATGTTGCGGCATCAAGTGTAAGTCATTCCAATTCAGCTTCTCCCATTACCAACACAGACGATAATTCTCAACCTGGCGTAACCATGCCTTCCTCAAACAACTCCTCGTCTGCTACGAGCACCATCGGGAATGCCCAACCGGAAAGCTCAGTTTCTACAACACTCGCTGCCGATGTTTCATCAGGCTCGACAACAGCAACGGTTGACAACAGTACCGTAGCAGCACCTCCCGCTGCTGCGGCTGCAGCGGCAGCGGTTGTGGCAGCTGCAGCCGCCACTGCATCCTCTACATCACAGGCTGTTGCTTCTGGTGCTATACCTCAAAAAAGTGCCACTAAAACGAAAATGCGTTCGGTTGATCGTGAAGTAGCTCAGCCATCACCCTATTGTGATTTTTGCTTAGGTGATCAACGCGAAAATAAGAAAACCAATCTTCCCGAAGAGTTAGTTTCTTGTTCGGACTGTGGTCGTTCAGGTCACCCGTCGTGTTTGCAATTTACGCCCAATATGATCATTTCCGTGAAACGCTATCGCTGGCAATGCATTGAATGCAAGTTTTGCTCCATCTGCGGTACTTCAGATAATGATGATCAATTGCTTTTCTGTGACGATTGCGATCGCGGTTATCATATGTACTGTTTGTCGCCACCACTTGTTACGCCGCCCGAAGGATCGTGGAGTTGTAAATTGTGTATGAATGAATTTCACAAAGGCGTTGCTTCTGCTGCTCCCTCTGCTTCTGAAGCAAATTAAACTGTTCACTGATAGTATTTATTTTGCATTTCCCGTTCATCATTCATATATTTATTAATTTTTTTCATTTTGATATCCACTACCAAGAGAGTGAGTATTAATGTTGCCATTCCTTTTCGAGAACAAAAGTAGATACTGTAGGCCTTACAAACGATTTCTAAATCTTAATTAAGTGTGACATTCTATTTCGACGCGGCCAAAAATTTCAAGGCCACGAATACCAAAATCTAAGAATATCGAATCTCAGCAGAAAATTTTTTCCGAATTCTAGAAATTAGTTTTTAAAATATCCCCTAACTCGAAGCCAGCACTTCTAGAATATACCGAAAGCCGAAACACCCTTGGAAAATAAATGAAAATTTTAACATGTTCTTCTTAATGACTTATGACATCAATCTGTAAAGAGGGATATAAACGTTTTGTATTTGAATGTTATAAATTTGGCTGAGATTATGAGCTCACAACTTATGAAAAAACCGTATATTTGTATATTTTGTTTACGTGGTGGATATCTTTGATTTGCCTTAAAGCGAATATAGTTTCGTATTTGTTTTATTTTGTTTATCGGCTTTCTTTTCATGTACTTTTTTTTGCCATTGCACATGCGTAGTGGAATTTCTTTTAAAGTGTAACTTTATTGCGAAGTTATCTTGATTTTATTTTGAAAAATATATATTTTTTTTTTTTATATTTTTACCTAAAGCAAATACGTTTATTTTTTTTATTTATAATGCGAAAAAATTCTATACACACGAACAAAAAAAAAGTAAGAGAGTAATTTAAAAGGCCCTGATAATATTCGCGTTGATAAAACATTATAGTATTTAAAGGATGCGTTCTTTTCTTGAAACTTCCAAATTTAAGAAATAAAAGTAACAAATAATTTTGCGTTCCCTTCAAAATAATGTTCGTTTTCTTGCTGTTGGAGTTATTATTTCTAACAATTCCTTTGCTCATAGACTTGCTTTGCCTGCAATAACAGCGTCCCAATTAACTCTTTTTGGAAATCTTTTATTTTCATACCTGTTCCTCCTCTGTCTTTAGATCGGTCTGATGCATCTGCAATTTCCAAGCATCATTTATTTTAAATACATCAACTCGTTTATGAAATTTGACAGATTTCGTTGATTTTTTCTTAAAATTATTTTTAAGGCACTTCTTCTTGATTTTATTTGAAGTTAGATGATTGGATTGAGAATCCATTTATTGGTAATAAAATAAAAATTTGGCAAACGGACGATAAACTAAATGAAATAATACTACAAATTGAATGAAAAAATTAACGAAAATTTCGTATTGACAAGTCGACAGAAATCAACTACCAAGCAATTTGACTTTTTCTAATAAATTAATAGATTACTGTGTTTTTAGGAATAGAAAAAATTTAAATATCTCTGAGAAGCTTAAGCTAAGAAAGAACTATGTCTAATAAGCCATTCTTATACATTTGTATAGTATTATGAATTTCTGTTTGAAAATTTAATTGGATTTTATTTAGCTTCATATGAGATTTTTAAAATTAATCAGCGGATACATCAAAAAAAACTTTGTTAAGTCATTGTCTCATACTGCTATACTGCAATGAAGCATCTTGAAGAAAGACATAAATTTTTCTAAGCATTTTCCTTTTTTCACGCTTTCAGGGTCTCAAGTTTAAATTGCTTCAGCCCTTTCCTTCACAATGTACTGCTCTTTCGTCAGCCATTCAATCAAATCGCAGCTTAAATCGACTTTCTTCCGCATTTGCTAATTGAGGCTCAACGAATTTTTTCAAGGTATTTACGGAAATCTGAGATATTAACTAAAATTGACTTCCATTATGAATGAGTATATATATATTAAAATAAACCAAAAAAATGTTGATATAAAAATCAAAAGAAACCAATTTGTGAATTAATTTTCATTAAAATCTTAAATTCGTGAAAGGTAATTTGGACTTTAGCTTCTTGGTGGTAAGGCATTATATTGTTGCTAACAAATATCCTGGGAAACCGTAAAATTTTTATATTTTCCATTTCCATAACCCTGAATGGCCTTTCCATTCATTAAAAAGAACTTTAAAGTGAGAGAATTTGGGGTACTTCGCATAAGAAATAGCTTTCGATCACATAGAAAATAATTTTAGATCACTGTGCAAAAAAGTTGAAATTTGAAATAGATAAAAAATTCAATGATGATAATAAAATTGGATTTGATGAATAACTTTCATTCGCAGATTTATTCAGAAAATTTGTGAAATTAACTCTAACAAGGAAAGTGAACATTCATAAATATCGCACGATAGTTCTCCTCTAAGTCCTGTTGTTTCCGCTTCTACGAAATGCAGAGAACCCATGGATTCTAAATCGGAAGACCTTGAGGGACTAGAAAATAGAGACCAAGGCCATAATGTTAAAGGGTATTATTATTTTAAAATGCTTTTTTATCGCACCTGAAGAAAATATGCATTAATTCACCGAACACGTTATAGTCTTTTGTGAAAGGAACAGCGTTAGCCTCACATATTGCTTTCAGAACACACTCTTCTCCTTTATAGCCGTAACTGTAATGAAATAAACGAAATCAATCCATATTAGACATAGTTCTTTCTTAGTTTATGTCT
The DNA here is from genome assembly GCA_000671755.1 of Glossina brevipalpis. NCBI lineage: Eukaryota > Metazoa > Arthropoda > Insecta > Diptera > Glossinidae > Glossina > Glossina brevipalpis. Next base: position 92,033 of record KK351108.1, read on the forward strand.
CTAGATTACCTATTTAGTTTTTCTATAAATATCTGGTATACATCCCATCTAAAAGTTGTTTTATGATCCATATCGCGTTTAAAATGCCGTTTGGCGAAACTAATCTTTTTATATTCGGGTAGGTACGGATTTTCATAAAACACTGTTGAATTCCACGGTAACCAAAATTCAGCCTTTAGAACATAACCAATAGTTAACGATTCATAAGTTAGATCAGTCGGAATACCAATGCCGCCAATAAACTTAATAATAAAAACAAAATAACAAAATAAATTAATACTAAAAAGGCTATACTCACCTGGTGTCGAGTGGGTGCTTGACGTGGAAATATAAGAAATCGTTTGTCACGCTTAAGTTTTACGGAGACCGACTTGTTTAGGACAATTGCAATGAAAATTATACTTAAGAATCTATTAATGTGCATATTTTAAGAGAAACATTAATGAACTGAATACTATTGAAGACTGGGATGTAGGAGAAATTTACGAAAATTTAGCGAAATACATATCTTCAAGTTTGTTAATTGTGTATTCATGATTATGCTTTTATTTGAAAATAATTTCCCTACCTACAGTTGAATTTTAACACCTTCTTCTTCTGATTTTATTGTTGTTAATTATTGAACTTTATGCTAAGTGGGAAAAGAAAAATACTAGTGAACTTAGTTCGTTCTAAGTCAAGCTTTTGAGGATTAATAACTGCATAATTGATGCTTGGATTAGAACTTTATATCGGTTGAATATGTTTTCTACGCAGCGGAAAATGAATTTGTGATTGGCATTGAATCCATGAATTTCGTGGCAAATTTCCACTCATCGCATACTTGAACTTTTTTGCATTCGTTCGTTTGTTGAAAACGTTGAGTAAATCTTTCTCACTCAAGGAAAGCAGGAAGGAATATGTCCTCATTTTTTAAGATAGCATTTATCGACACGCTCGGAGTTTAGAATGCTTTTATACTTTCAATACATATGGAAGACATTTTTTCAACGCCGTTCGAATTTTTAATTCCGCAAATGCGAGAACATGTCGCAGGGAGGCATGATACGGGTAGAGAGGAAATGTCAAGAATTAAAGTACATTTTGAAAATTATTTTGTCGAATACGACGTATCAGCAAAAAATCCTTTGTTTAGCCGGCCCGTCGCGTCCAATGACTTTATTAAAGCCGAAGCAAATTCTAATGGCTAATGCTACCATATTTAAACTCTTAATTTCGACATTTCTACATAGAAGTTCAAGTGCCCAAGTGAGCAACATTTGTAATTGTATTATGCTATATATTTTAAAAATTTATAAAATATAGTAAAATATAATAAATTCTGAGATCTTTGTGAACTTCACTGCTACAGTGTTGTATAGATTACCAATTAAATTCCTTTACAAAATTTTAGTTCATCCTAAAAATGATCGAAAACCAATTTTTTTAGATGATCTTTTTTGTTCATTTATTAATCTCACAAATACCTAAAATTGTTTCTTAGAAACGCAAAATTTATTTACTCGGAAAATGCTTGTTTTTAATGATAGCATCTTTACCGTCGAACGCAATTGATTCATAGAAAAATTTACGATTCACGCGACACTGTAAACCGCATTTCGTAGAACCGCAATTTTCACATTCGAACCAGCAGCCAGGACAATCGTCGTTCATGCAATCGCAAACATCTAAACCATTGTGGCGTATTCGACCATATTCGTCATAAAGACTGCGAGAACTTTGCTGACTGCCTTTACGTTTAAGCTTACGCTTTTCCCGATTCGATTTTTCCGGATCAAAATCGTCAAGGAATTTTAATTCATCGCACCGTTCTCGTAATTTTCGCTCAGCATGTAGTTTTCGGGGCCTTTCTCGCAACGACATACGTGAAAAATTATTCGCTTCATTAGATTCTGAATCCGCGTTCATCGTTTTGATTATTTATTTTATTCTGTCAAGATATTTGTATATTATTATTAAGAAAGCAGGCAATTGACAAATTTTGCTTTTTTAAAGTTTCTTAAAATGAAAACGAAAGTTATAGTTAATATCTGTGAAGTACAGCTGTTTTATATTTTTAGAAAATTGCTACAAATTGAAGCCTCGGAAGAGCGCTTATTTCGTTTTCGTATAGGTGATATGTGATTGAAATGACAATTGACTTTGATTTGGTAGTAAACAGGTGGGTCACAATGTAACTTGCGTTGCTTTTAAAAACTAGTACTATCCTTTTGAAAAGTGACTTAGGTTAGCAAATTTTATTAGCATTATGTATCGGTAACTTTCTCTCTCTCTAATAGAGTACAGGAAATTTTCCATTATTTTCCACATATGGTATGCAAAGTGAAATGAGAAAAAAATGCTATAAAATTTTAATTTGCTAAATTTCTACTTTCTTAAATAAATTTCTTATTGATTATATATAATATTTTATTTCTTCTTAGGTTTGTTCATTTTTACATTCACAGCTGATTTTCATTGCAAATGCAACTTTGAACAAGATATTGGTGATAATTTTTAGTAATTTATGATCAATACTAATGTAAATTTATTCAAACTGACAACTACTATAGTATCGGTTTCTAAGCGATATCACTTGATGACATCAAAAACGTTAGACGATGATCTCCCAGTTTTTAACACAATGTAAATTTAGGGAAGTTATTTGTACATCTGGTAGGCTAATAGAACGCATCTAACGAATGAACAATCAAAGGCAGCAAATTTTCTATCGTTACCATATATCAGTACATTCATATATTTTGTTCGTAAAAGCGCTAAAATGACACTACTCTTTATTTAAAAAAAAAAAAAAAAAAAAAAAGCGAAATTAGTACATTTAGAAAATAGAAGGTAAGTTCTGTAAGTTCTATTAAAATATCGGTTTTACTTCAAAAGAAAAGAGAAAAAAGAAGAAAATTATGTGCCGCAATATTTTGAAAAACTAAAAATTAAATTTCAATTATCGGGTTTTTAAATAATTATCAAAATTGTCGGCGCTGATGTAACCGAGAACGTGTGGACGTGTGGTTTCGTTCTTAATATTCTTGGTGAAATTGTAATTTTTTTCTATTGTTTATACTCAAATAATAAAGAAAACCATGTGATGTATTTCTGTTTTCTAGGCGATTTAATAGAATATAAAAAAAAATTAAAAAATAATTAAATAAATCAGGGAATAATTGCGGATAAAAAAGAAAATATGCTGAAATTGCATTTAAATAGACCGGCATTGGTTGGGAAGTTACGAGCCCAGGTAGCTTCCTTCAGCAATAATCGAGTTTTGCAGGATATTCAACCATTGAGTAAAGATAATGTAAATTTGATAACACCGGTAGTTGTAACACAGCCGGAACATAAGTTCAGAGAAGGTCAAAAGTATCACGGCTTTGAGTGTGTGCGTTGCGAGCATGTGCCTGAATTTGGTATAATGTCTTACACATTTCGGCATTCAGTCACGAGTACTGAATTATGGTATTTAGACCGCAAAGACCTAAATAATGTATTCTCGGTGAACTTCCGCACAACACCATTCGACTCGACAGGATTGCCTCACATATTAGAGCATAGCGTACTTTGTGGTTCTGAAAAGTATCCGGTCCGAGATCCTTTCTTCAAAATGCTAAATCGTTCGGTGGCAACATTCATGAATGCCATGACCGGTCCTGATTATACAATGTATCCCTTTTCTTCAATGAACGAAATCGATTTTCGTAATCTTCAAAAAATATATTTGGATGCTGTTTTTAGGTATGTCAGATATCTAAGGAATTTAGATATTTTGTTTTCCCTCTAATTTCTTTCGCTAATTTTAGGCCTAATTTAGAGTATTTGGATTTCTTACAAGAGGGCTGGCGATTAGAGCATTCCGATTTGCGTGATCGCAAGTCCGAGTACGTAATCAAGGGTGTCGTGTATAATGAAATGAAGGGGGCTTTTTCGGAAAATGCTTCAGTTTTTGGTCAAAACTTGTTGAACAATCTATTGCCTGATCACACGTACGGTTATGTATCGGGTGGTAATCCTTTAGAGATACCAAAATTGTCACATAATAATCTGATAGATTTTCATCGAAAATATTATCATCCTAGTAATGCGCGCATTTACACTTATGGAGCGTTTGACTTGAATAAAACTTTGGAGTACATACACGAAGAATATTTAAGTAAATACCGGCAAATCGATAATTCGTACAGTCGTATACCAAACCAGCCTCGATGGGAAACGCCTCGCAATGTACATATCTCTAGCCGTTTTGACAACATGGGAGCTCCATTTGAGAAACAAAATCAAATTGCAATCGCATTGCTTATGTCAGATGTCACCAATATACGTGAAACATTCGTGCTGTATGTTTTGTCTGAGCTGTTAGTGCGAGGGCCTAATTCTCCGTTTTATCGTAGTCTCATTGAGCCAAACTTTTCAGGAGGCTATAATCAAACTACCGGATTCGATCCTCAAGTAAAAGATACCTTTTTCTGTGTAGGCCTGCAAGATTTGCGAGTAGATGATTTTGGGAAAGTTCAGAAAATTTATGATGCTACTATCAATAAGGTAATGGAAACAGGCTTTGACGAGAAGCACATTGAAAGCGTTCTACACAATATAGAATTATCACTAAAACATCAGAGTCCTCAATTCGGCTTGGGGTTATTATTTAACTCAACACCTTTGTGGAATCATGAGGGCGATGTCGTGGAAAACTTAAAAGTATCTAAAATGATATCTAGTTTCCGTACACAATTAGAGAAAGACCCAAAGTTTTTGAACAAGAAGGTTGAAGAATATTTTGCGAACAATAAACACAGGTTGACACTTACTATGTCGCCTGATGATATGTACGAAGATAATTTCAAAGCGGCCGAACTGAATTTGCTGAAACAAAAGATCATATCATTAGATCCTCCTAAATGCACTGAAATATATGAAAATGGACTAAAATTAGAAGAAGCTCAAAAAGCTGAACCTAATATTGAGATATTGCCTTGTCTGAATTTAAACGATGTCAAGGATTCATTAAAATTGCCACCATTGAATGTATTAAAAATAAATGACGTGCCCACCCAGGTCTGTAATGTTCACACAAACGGGATTTCCTATTTTAAATGCTATTTTGACGCTACATCTTTAAAGCAAGAAGAAGTGCTCTTGATACCATTGTTTTGCAACGTTATTAATGAAATGGGCACTGAAAGTTACCATTACAGAGAATTTGATAAAATTGTTTTATCCAAAACTGCTGGCATTGAATTTAAATTGCATTTTGCTGAAAATATTTACGATAACAAAAGCTACAACTTGGGCATTTTAATGACAACTCATGCTTTGGATAAAAATGTGCCCGAAATGTTCAGCTTGTGCAAAGAATTGCTGATGAATTTTAAAATGGATGATAAAGAGCGAGCGAAAATGCTTATAGATAACTACATGTCTGGTATTTCAGTGGGTATAGCTAATTCGGGTCACATGTATGCTATGCAATCTTGTGCAGGCCTTATCACTGATTCTGCAAAACTAAAATCAATGTTGGCTGGCGTAGAGCATATAGAATATATGAAGCAATATATCCGCGATAATAGTTGTGTAGAGTTAATGAAAAAAATGGAAAACCTGGGTCGAAAATTATTTAGTAAGACTGTTATGCGTACTGCGATCAATACTTCTGAACAATTTTATCCATCATTTATAAAACATTATGAGGAATTTTTGTCCGACATACCAAAACAAATTGTGGATAAGGTAGAGACCAAGGTTAATTTATTGGAACCTAGCTGTCAGCATTTTGTTATGAATGTGCCCGTTAATTATTGCGCTAAGACAATATTAACAGTTCCGTATACTAATCGGGATCATCCTGCTTTAAGGGTTTTAGCCAAACTAATATCTGCCAAGTATTTATTGCCTGTAGTCCGGGAACAAAATGGTGCCTATGGGGCCGGCGCTAAAATTGGTTCAGACGGTATATTTAGTTTCTACAGTTATCGTGATCCCAATTCGGTAAAAACTTTACAAGCCTTTGATAATGTTTATAAATGGTTGGAAGATAACGACAGCATATTAACGGAGCAAACCCTATTCGAAGCGAAATTAGGTGTGCTGCAACAATTGGATGCTCCCATAGCTCCTGGCAATTTGGGCATTGATTTCTTCTTGTACGGTGTGTCTCAAGAAATGTTCTTTAAATACCGTAAGCGTATGCTCTCCCTAAGTTTAATTGAACTTAGGAAAGTCATCAATAAATACTTTAAAAATCCTCCTCCGCATTACGGAAAATGCATTCTGGGACCGGAAAACAAACAATTGGAAGAGCAAACCAAACTTGTATGGAATGTAATTAATTAAAGGACATTAAAAAGTCCTCTTACTTTGTCACGAATTTTTTGTACATTATATGAAAACGAGCATTATTTTAACTTTAATTTCTTTTTTTATATGATTTTTATTAATCGTTGTTATATTTATGAGTGTGAATGTTTTGTTAGAAATGAACAAAGAGAGTTAGGGAGATTCGCTTGCTATATATTTGTGAACATAATTTTTTGATATTTTTTATGTTGTTTCCTTAAAATGAAGGATTATACGCTCATGTAAATGTTTGCATGCAGGTAATGTAAATGTAATGTAATCGAGTCCCTTATATATATATATATATATATCCCTTATATATATATATATATATACATATACTGGAATTGATCGAAATTAATATTTGGATTTCTATCAATTAATATTAAAAAATAAGAGAGAGAAGATTACACTTATTGTTCACAAACACAATACCACAACATAAAGAGGAAATAGCACAGCTTTAGTATAAAACAAACAAAAAAAAACAGGAAAAATCGTTAATTTTAAGTTATGTTATGAGATACAGAAAAACAAAAAAAATCTTACAACCGCAAAATGTTGTTAAACATGAAGTTTAGAAAAAAATAAATATAAAATAACAAGTAAATGACCTTAAAAAGTTGCAAATGTTTACTTAAAAAAATATTTTCTACCTTAAAAACTTTCTTTTCCCTAATTAATATTGGGCAAAGAATTATTTATTTTGTTTTATAAACAAAGACTAATCTTTATTGAGACTGCTGCTTGCCCCTGTTCTTTCCTTAAAGCTTTTGTAAAAAAAAAGAAATACATATATATATAAAGGTGGTATAAAAAAAAGTCTTATTAATTTGCTTATTTAGGAGCACTTCGTCATTAAGATGATTGTTAAACAAGTTTTGATTTCTGTGACCAACCAATTTTTGCTGCTTCGATTCAACGCATAATTTCATGTGTTAAAGACTTTCCGCTTCCGATTATCGCGGGCAACTGCTTGTAACGACCATAATCCCACAGCGCCTCTTAAGCACTGGGTTATTTTTCAGAAAACAATAGCCGGCGCACACAGAAGAGGTGAATTATTGCCTAGTAGATCTAAAACTTATATAACTGAGTTGCTAGAATAAAGCGCTGGGTATAATCTAGACGGTTTGCATTTGATGAGTGCTTTTCCTAACTAGGATACCACAACCATCGCGAACGCACGCAGCCAGTTGTCACAGAACAAAGCATTCTCCAAGTTTGTTGGACATAGCAACATTGCACAAGGAACTTCCCCATTTTGCCAGCCTGATCCCAATGGATTTGTCAACGCCTTTGAATTTTCTGTACATCTCGTAAAGCCAATCCTACCTTCTTAAGGATATTTTGTACTCAGGAGGTCATCGACTCAGTTGCAGTAGCGAACTATCGAGAAACGCAGAAATACATAAACTGCATGTCAACCAGACCTACTATTCTTAGAATAAACTAAAAGAAAGCAATGCTTTATTTTTGCTAAGTTTTAGGGAAATTCCCTGATTTGCTGAAATTAGAATCCCATAAAGCTGCACTGAAATAAATACATAAATAATGTGAAGATCAAAATCATTGTTCATTTTGGAGTCACACGTAGTTAAGTATAGTATCGTGGAGTTAAGGGCAGCTGTAACAGAAAGAATTGCCACCTGACGGACGTGACAAATCCCTAATTGAAGATAACTTCGAATACGACTTGAATCGTTTGGCAATCTGGAGATCTGGAGCGAATCGAAATTTCCGACAAAGTGAGAGGAAATCAATTCTGGGCTTTTGGTTACAAATATCGATTGAGTGCTTCAATGCTTTCTCCTATCCGTCGCCGCTCAGTCTTTCTCCATATAGGCTCAACGATTTTTGTGAGAACCGCGTACAAATGAGAGTTTCAGTACATATATGTTCCATCTTCCTCGGGATCTAGTTTCTGTTTGTTTTCGCTTGTTAGGCAAACGAAATTTCTCATCGGACTCGATTTGAAGTCGATATATAGACTTTGTCAAGTTGAAATCTGAAAGAAAACTTTAGCATGTACCGTGGGATAGATTCAAACGACAGAATTGAAAATGCGACGCTACTATGAAAAGCGTCTATAATCGTTTTCGTTTATTTATCTACTCCATCAACGTAATTTCAAGTGTTTGCTACGCATGAGAATATGTATCCGATAAAAACTATTCATTCCAAACGCTTATCTGTGTTTCTTATATCTGTGCCTGCATTATCAAAGGTGATCTGGAAGTCGTGAGTCTTTTCGACAATTAATAGCGAAATTCAAAGTAGTCTTTGTATTTTTCTGTTTTATAGTTCATTTTTTATTAGTTGAGGTAGTATGTAGCAGAAGCATTTACTGCCAAATAAAAGTTTGAGGTTAATTCCTTTGCAGAAAGATACAAAATAGAGTATTTTGTCGCATCTAAGAAAGCCTAGACAGATACCATTATGAAAGGAAGGAATTTGTCAAGCTTTAGTAAAATAAAATATTTATTTACGAAAATATCAGATAATATATCGCAGAAGAAAAATCGAAGAATTATGCTTAAGCATCATTTCTAATTTCAGTTAGAAAATTATGGCTTTACCCCAAGGATTTACAACGCCGTTCGATTACTTCAAAGAAACTATAAATTTTTTGAATAAATACGCTTGGATCTATCAAAATGCTAATACTTGTTTTGTGAAAACTGGAGTATTTGAACAAATGCCTGAATCGTTTCGAGATTATTTTATGCAAATCAGTAATGATGAATTGAATTGTTTCCCGTTCATTCATGAACGTTTAGACAGTTTAACAATACCCGCTGATTTGTTACAATTTCGTGAAAAACTTGCTCAATTAACTCCATTGCAATCTTGCGGGGAAGATGAGTTGAAAGAAGAAATAAATTCATTTTTAAGGCAATCACTGAAAGTTAAATCGAAAAAACAACATGAAATGATTAAGTTAACTAGAAAAATTAATGAAAACATAAACAAAGAAGTTGATGTTGCCGACCGATATATTCTCATAGATTTCGGTGCCGGTTTGGGTTATTTAGGTGAAATGTTGTATGAACTTAATAACAAATACCGCATATTGGGTTTGGAGGCAGATGCATATCGTGTAAGACAAGCTACACACCGTTTTCAAGAGCAAAAAAAAAAACTAAATGAAAGCAAAAGTTCGATAATTTACAAACAACATTACATAACCGAAGACTCTTCAACTTTTATAGAAAATACAATTATGGAAAATTTCAAATATAATTATACGTTGAATGAGAAATTGAAAGCATCGAGAAGGCTGGCCATAATTGGTTTACATGCTTGTGCCGACTTGACTATTACGTCGATGAAATTGTTTTTTAAAATGCCACAAGTAGACCATTTGATAATTATGCCATGTTGCTATCATAAGTTGGAAATGTGTAACAATACCTTTAAATTTCGTAATTTCCCTTTAAGTGAGGCTCTTAAAATTGTTCTACACTCTGACCAATCCGACATTGTCAACAATAATTATGAAAGATATTTAAATCGTCCTTTCTTACGTTTAGCATGCCAACAAACAAGTAAACGTTGGAGTAAACGCAGCTCGGAGTATCATCGATTACATGGCATTGAAATGTTTGTAAGAGCCTTAGCCGAAGCCATTATCAATGAAAACGAAACAGTGCGTAAATATAAGGGAAGAAAGCTTTTAGATTTCTCATTATTAATGGACTTTAAAGAATTCTGCCAATTATACGAATTAAGAGAAAAAACGACTGATGTTACGTTAACATGGAGAGCAGAGCACGAAAAGCGTTATAAAGCTTATGCGAAGAAATACGAAAATTGTGATGGTAGTAAATTGGTTGAAGGATTAACTTGTTTACAAACGGCTATGCAAGTATGTATTAATTAATATACCTTTTGTCCGAATATATGATTCGCATTTCATAGAAAGAATCAAAGAATTAATTTAATCACTTAATATATTAACTGAATAATTAATAATATCTCTGTGCGAAAATATGGTTTGCATTTTGGAAAAGCGTGAACGTTTTTGCTTACCGAAGGCAATAATTGCAGATTCCTGGGGTTCACGTTTTTATACTCAGTACCAAAGGAAGCTGTTTTGCCATTTTGCTTGCAACATTCACAACAAAGCCTAAAAGAATCTACGAAGTATATCGATTTAAGCATGTCCGTTTCTTCGTCTTTGTAATATCGTGGTAAACATTCTCTTGGCCGCAAAAATGAAAATGTCGTCCTCAAATTTGGTGAAAACATTTTAAGCTCTTGCAAGAGTTGGTATTGAAAATTTGCTAAATCGGTTAGAGGCCACGCCTACAGCCCAACATAAACTAAGACCACCGCTGTTTTCAAAAGCCAAAAATAGGTTTTTTTGATAATTACTCATACAGTACATACATACGCCTATCCACTTCTATAAAGTATAGAAATATCACTTTTTTTTTATCAAGATGCATGTTGCACTCAAAAGCAACCTTCAGAAACCAACATCAAATGTGAAGTCCATGTAGACATATTCGACCGTCCGTTTATGTATCTATTCGTTTGCTTATTTTTGTAATATTTCTGGTAAATGTTCTTCTGATCGCAATAATAAATGTAAGGGGTTCGAATTTGTTAAAAACATTTAATGCTCTTGCAAACTAAGCCAGTATAGTAATTGATCTATTTAAGGGGTTATATACATGGATGTTTAAACCAGTCGTTTAATTTTCTTTCAAATTTCGTAAATGATAATGAAGTTGATATGATAATAAAGGTGTAATTTGAATTGACATTTCTTCAGAGGCAATGAAGAAATGACAGAGGACAAACAAAAATTTTGGAAATTGTCATCAACTCATCTACAGCTAGTCTGTATACTGCTAGAAATGTTTTATAGTTTATAGTTTTCAGAATGTATTACAGACCAAATATGACACCCGATGGTTATTTCCAAGTCTACGCGTTTGTATCCATGGAAAGTTGATCTACTTAACGTAATATTTTCATTACGTTATGCTAATTCGAGAAGAACCTTCAAAAGAGAAAAATAAATGAAACGTTATGAGAACATAGATTTCACTAAATGGTTCGAGTGACTTAAAATTTGAAATGCAAAGCATAATTTCGGACAAAAAGAAAAAAACCAGCGATATTTGTGAGTGAAGCGAATAATTTATTACAAAAACAAATCATATTTTGTTCGGAAAGAAAAATAACTTTTTTCAAATAATTTTTTTTGTTTTTTTTTTATTTCACATAGAAAATGTGTGAGAATCTGGTACTATATGATCGATTGTGCTATATGCAGGAATTTGGCAAAAATCAGCAAATAAAACTTCAAGTGCATTATGAAAAACTATTCGATGAAGAATTATCACCTCGTTGTCATGTGTTAATCGCCAAGAAACTGTCTTAACTGAAGTACTTCGTTGATTTTAATTTCCTATTAACTGTCTGATCTCATTTGATTTCCTTTTTGCATGAGAAATGTAAATATGTCATCAATTGATACGTTAATGTAATCATATACATGCATGGATGCATATTAAATGTATTATTGCTATTAAAAATAAATAAGAAACATACAGTTATCTATCATAACTCTTAAAGCGAATATTTTCTTCCCTCCACCAACTGTAAAATACGAATGCTATGACTTGTTGAATAAAGCGAAGGCAAGTTGTATAATAAAAACTGTTTCTATATCGATTATCAAAAACTAACGATAAAATATATTGATATATATTCGATCTACGCATGTCTGTCCATGCATATGCGTGTAGTAATTTTTAATGTTAGGCAAAAACATTGCAAATTCGTGCATAAAAGTTGGCGCTAGAAAAAGATCAAATTATTCCAAGGATGTCTCTATAGTCCTAAGTAAACAGAGAACTCCTCTGTTTTTGAAAGGAAAAAATCCGAATTTTTAGATCGTTATTCATAAACCATAAATAATGCAACGATAAATATTTCCCTGCATATTCTATGGGTGATTTTTCTTGCGGCGGCATGGACTAATATAATAGAGTATCGAAATTGAATTTTTTGCAGTTTTCTTTTCGACTTTTTTTAAGATAGAGGTAGAAGGCATATATACAAAATTTGCGCCAGTCTTTTCTTACTTCTTATGGAGCAGGGTATATTAAGTAACATCCACAAGTACTTGAGATGGACCTACTTCTTATTAAACCGACCAAATCAGAATCATTTCTTGAATCAAATTAAAATCTTTTCCTGAATTCTTGTTCATCCGTGTTTGCCGGTTTTTGTTTAACTCACAGATCACAATTTTTGATACATTCTGACGAAATGTTCGCTGATGTGTTTTAGGGAAAGGATGAACTCTATTGAAAGCGGATCGAATCTTGTCATTCTACAATGATTCTTCCCAAGTTGTTATGTGAAAAAAATTTGAAATTTTCAAAATTTATGAAAGAAAATCGCTAAGCAATAGTATATCGGCATAAAAAAAATTAATATAAAAAGTTTAGATAGAATGGGCTAATATTTTGAGTCCATTCTAGTTTAATATATTGCAAACAGATGTCTTTCTTAATATGTTATTATAAATATTGGTTCATAATATAAAATTTATTCACATAAAAATTAACTGCAACGAATTTGGACTACATAGATCTATTTTTATTACTCTGTCACATATACCATTTATATGGTAACGAAGTCTTATTTTTAGCACTTTATAACGAAAATAAGTGAAGTAGAACAAGATATACGATAAGAAGATTAATTTTGCCAAATTAGGAGCATTTCAATAAACGCATTGCACCCTATCTCATGTAAAAGCTCCCATGAAAAATATGTGCTTACATAGAAAAGAAATGTAATTTTTGGTATTTTACTATGAAAATAAGTGAAAATTCTATTGCGCGTCGTAGTATATCGTACTTAATGATCAATTTTACTTGACTAAAATGTTTTTATTAAATTTTATAGAAAATATTAACGTGACTCTGATAAATATATGGTTTTCTGTCAACATTAAGAACAATATCTGAAACAAATCACAAGTCATAAATTAGAATATGTTTTGAGATTTTTGAAATCGTTTTTCAATTTTCATATTGAAATTACGTTCATTTTCAAGCCTGATAGGTAGGTAGGTCCGAATTGAAATTTTTAGCTCAAATGACGGGTGTTACGTTGATATCAGGAGTAGAATATGAGGAGCCTTATAAAGTTTATACGAAGAAATACGAAAATTGTGAGGGCAGTAAATTGATTGAAGTATTAACTTGTTTACAAACGGCTAACCAAGTAAGTATGTATTAATTAATATTCCTTTTGTCCGAATATATGATTTGCATCTCATAGAAAGAATCAAAGAATTAACTTAGTCACATGCTAGCGAATTGATTAATTATGTAATTAATAATTTCTCTGTCCGAAAATACGGTTTGCATTTTGGAAAAGCGTGAAATTTTTTGTTTACCGAAGACAATAATTCGAATTAAAAAGGTTCACGTTTTATACTCAATAGAAAGGATGCTGGGGTATATTTGTTTTGTCATTTTGCTTGCAACATCCAGAAGAAAGTCTAAGAGAATCTGCAAAGTATATATATTCTTGATCAGCATCAAACTTTGGATCAATTTAAGCATGTCCAACTCTCCGTCTATAACTGTGGCAAACATTCTTTTGGCCGCAAAAATCGACTTCAAATTTGGCAAATTTGGAAGTTTTTTCACATACGTTGCAATTGAAAATGGGAGAAAAATGGCAAATCGATCGAAGACCACACCTACAGTATAAAATAAGTTGCAAACATGTTTGTTTTCTGGCTGCTTTGCTCAGTGCTCATAGACTGCAAACTAAAAATTGCCACGATATTCCATAAAAATAGAAGAAATCTGTCACGCCCACCTATTAAAACTTAAATTTCTTTCTTTTTTTTTTTTAAGATGAAGATGGTGGGTGTAAAAGATTCGGCACAATCGAATATGATTTTTTTACTTGTTTTGTAATTGTATTAAGGTTAATTATGTGATATTTTTTTTTCTTTCTTTTTTTGTAAATTCATGTCGTTTTTTATGTAATTGTTGCTTTTTATTATATGGTTGCGTCAAACGCAATGTAACATCTGTCATTTCTGATGTAATTAATATTTCTCTTTATCTCGTACCTTCTCGTAAAACATGCATATATTGCCTGTCTTCTATAATAATGGACTAAAATAGTTTTCGCTTTCGCTTTTAATAATATGATAGATAGATAATTGTTTAATTATGTTATAGGCACTCATAATTTTATTGGTAATAAGTGCATTCATTAACTGATTGCTGGGCAAACTGCAAAGTTCGTGCATAAGAAGGAAGTCACTAATGCAACTAATTGTCTAAACCGTGGCCAAGCTTTCTTGTTATTGAATATTTCATATAGTTTTAATAGAGATGCGTTCTCTTTGGAAAAGATTGTGCTTTAAAAAAATAATTCATAAATTGCAGTAGACCAAAAGATATTCGAAGTAAATTTAAAAATCTATTTCTATTCAATAGTGTTGACATAGTGCTAAATATTGGTACTAATGTGTCGAAATTTTAATTACTTAGCATTTTTTCCTGTTGGGATTTTTAAACAAAACACAATCTTTTTTAAACGTAGTCATTCAAATTGATAAAGGAATCTGCAAATCATGTTTGTGCAGATTTTGTAAATAGTTTTCATTAATATTTATAAGAATGTCGGGAGTAGATCGACCACGAACTTTGAACTGCAAGATCTCGTTAAAAATATTTTCTTAATAAGGAGAAAGTCATGAAATTCGGTGAGAATCTATTTCAAAAACGTGTTGTCCTACGGCACTTAACCGGCAAAAGAAGGGTTTTAAGTACGACAGCACTGAATGAAAAGTAACCTCAGTGAAATATTGATATTTTTCCATCAAATGCCAAAGACGTTGTGGTGCGATATTACGCTTCTTTTAAATTGATTGATATAATAAAGGATGTGTCTATCTAAAGATCTTTTTGGGTGCAGGACTATAATAAATTCCTCTCGCGAATGGTGTAGGATATGAAATGCAGAACAGTAATTGATTGAATCCGTATATATCGTGGAATGAAGAGACTTTGAGAATGCAGTGTAACTATCGTATATCATACATACTAAAAACAATTGTACATTTTTTCTGTTTTCATCGACAATTTATTTCCGATCTATAAAAAATATTAGGTGTAGAACTTTGCTTTCGGTGCTTCCCAATAGACAGTTTTAGTGATGGAAAGTGATGGAAATAAGCAGATGGAGACGTCATACAATAAGCTTAGTAAATCGTCAACATAACCTTATAATTAGCCGATCTGTATCTGCATTGTAAGGCTCTTCTCGATGAAAGATGTCAGTTTACAAGTCAAATTCTAGACATTTGTGGGAAACGTTACTTTTGCGACTTGATTTGAAAAAGGCTGTTGCTAAATGCTTAAGAGTGATGGATAATGGTTGTGCTACAATATTCAAAGCACAATTGATCACGATGCAGACTAAGCGAACCATTATCATGGACGAATCGATTTCGTGTGGTTTCAAGAAATGAAATGAAATCATCATTAAGGAATGGTATCAATAATAACTGATGAAGTTACGACGAAAACCCATCGCAACATTTCGAAAGTCATCATGTCGGGTGTTTTCTGTGCGATGATACTCGGCTGATACTAGCAAAGCTCGGCAAGGAAACTTTAGCAGCACTGGGTACCCCGCTGTTATTACCAGACATTATTCCTTCAGTTTAACAACCGTTACAAACGGTTACCTATTATTTAGTCGACCGGGCCTTCCGTTGTTATAACGGTAACCAAAAAGTCCATTTTTTTGCAAGACTCCAAAATCCTAGTTGAGATAGAATTCATATTTAATTTAAAAATGAGGAAATATAAACAGGTTTTTACAACAAAGCTTCGAATCTCGAAAAAAGTGACGAAAGCAAAGTTATATTTTTTATTAAGGCCGTTCAAAAATCACGAAAATGCCTGTGGCCGAACTTAACTTAAAATATATTAAGAGTTGCATTGATAGGACAATATTGAATTATTAGAAAAGTAATATAAAATCTGTTGCCATTCGGCTTATCATCACTTCTTTTCATTATTTCAAAAATTGATTTAAAGATCTTCTATTGAATGGTCGCAAATTCTGTCATTATCTAGAGTAATGGCTCACGCAGTTTTTTATTTAGACTGCATTTGTCACACTAAACAACTTTCAACACCTGATATCTCTGGTTCCGCCTGCGACCCGATACACTCGTGTGCCAAAACAATATGTCCATGATTTAATGTTTTTTAACAAAACATATTATGTTAATAGATAGCCAAGAAGTTGGCTTTAGAGGAGTCAAGGCTTGAATTGATGTAGTTCTAATGTCCACCAAAAAGCTAGATTAGAAGCTGGTCACAGAGATTAAGTGACTGATTCATAAGAATCTACTTGAAATGAAAATTTCATGAATTCAAACTTTTTTTTAGCAGGAGCAGGATTATAAGCAGAAGCTTCAGTAGAAAACCATAAAACTTCGTAGTGTTTCTCCAACAAAATACCTTCCAAGTGAACTTTATTAAGTTAAATATTTGCCATTTTGATCGATAATCTTTTGTCATTTTTCTGATAAAATCATTATGTGAACGCCGTAGAACTTCTTGGACGTTTGCGTAAAAAACTGAAACAAGTGCTTCTCACAGATCTGTTTTGAAGTTAGCTTTATGCTATGGAAGAGAGTTCTGTACAGAGTGAAACAAACACAAAATCAGACCAATGGATGCATCAAAACTTTCCCAAGTCTTGCCGCGTCTAATAAAACATGTGTCGTGTACGGCATTGGCGTAATAAAAAAGCTTTTCTTATTGAACTATTGATTGATATTGGAGAGTTTGCATCAACTTTGCGCTTTAATCGCACTAGTTATTGATTATGTAGAGTGGAATTAGTTGATTGCAAGAGCCCATGATGTACGCTACTCAACGAATACTACCACACACAAAGCGTTATATTATATGGAGTTTTCTAGCTTCATATACCATAATTTTGGATCCTATGTCGCCTGTGTTCCATTGTCGCTAAGCAAGCTCTATGAAAATGGTCCGACTTGTTTTTATTTCACAAGACATTCGTAGGGAGATGTAGATGGGTATTTTGTTAATTAAGTTTCTCATTTTAATTAACATCGTAGCCAAATATTAGTCTACTTTTTGTATCCAATCTGGGCCATACGGTTCATAACTGGTCTTTGGTAAATTTTTAATTTTGTAACGAAGTCATAAGAAGAAGTGAGTTGGTTTTCTTCAATTTTTGAAGAGTTTCATCGACTTTATCAATAATTAGTACACCAGAAGCTCTTGGCGAAATTTCCAGAATGGAAATGGCCGAAGCATATGCGTGCTGCTGACTTTGACAAATCGTTGTCGCTAGAAATATCACGACTTTTATCAGAAGTTTCCGAACCATTATCGCATTGATTGCAGAGTTATTGTAAAATATAGCAATTTTTGCAAACAAGTTTTAAATATTTAAATAGGTGGGTGAAGCTTGACTTGATAAGATTAGCACTACCAAAGTTAAGTTAAAGACTTTAAAGATATCTATTGTGAAAAACGCCAAGAATTTTTTTCCTTGTGTAACACATTTCATTGTTTTTTACCGAAAAGGGAAAGAGGGAAGGTGTGCAAACAAGATGTATTTTCACAACTTATTGAGCGACTTTCAACTATGCTAATATCACTCAATAAGTTCGTAGGATCACCAAACTTTCTTTGCCAATGTGATGGCCGACTTGTGGCTTCGTGTTATATATCCCTTTTCAAAATAGTCGAATATTATATCATGTGTATCCGATATTCATAACCTTCCTAGTTGAATTTAGCGTTTTTGATGGCTTTGGGTGGGTTGATTTACCCAAAAAACTACGCTTTACCCGCACACGAAATTTAGATTTTTCCATTGATTTGGAATAGCATCACTAAAGCAACTATAATCTGTAAATTAATGGTCGGAATGTCATGAAATTTTGACATATTTCGTTGTACTATCTAAAAATGGATATGAATTTGTTAATAGTGGCAACATCTATATATCATCCTATGAACCGATTGACAGATTTATTCTATGCTCAACTAACATGTTCTTCCTTAACGAGAAAGTAAAATATCATCTTCTCTTTCTCTCGTGTATTGAAAATTTCCCTAATCTATTGTTGAACCTTTTTTTTTGACTATTTTTTTAATTAATTTACACTTTAATGATTTTATGCATTGATTTTGATTTTGTTTATTTCAAATAAATATTAAGCTTAGTTGTTACAATTGTCCTCCCGTATTCGATGGGATGGGACATGATTCATTATACATTTCCATGCCTCTCTACTCTATAATGTGTAGACACACAATATATACATAACCGTGAATGTACTGAGAATTTTTTTATATGAATACATTATTTAAGAAAAGTTTTTATGAAACATTTAATAATAAAAATAAAAGAGAATTATATTTTATGCACATATAATTACATCATAATAATAATAATAATAAATAAATATTTAGACAAATCTTTCATATTTACATAACGGATATATAAATACATTTTATTTTTTTTTTTGCTTTTTCTTGTTGTAATGGAATTAATATTTATCTCTCTAGTTTGCTATTCATATGAAATATTTTAATTCCGATCTTCAAGTCTTATAATTTAAGTTCAATTAAACGCAAATGAGGATTAAATTGGCTTTTGTCGACTATAGACAGTTAGAGTTGCGTTTTTGTTTATTTATTAATTTCTGCTTTAATATCATTGTCATAGAATTTACCAGCTTGTGAACCGGCGGAGGCAAGCAAATTCATCGTCACTGTGTTAAAAATAAAATATTTTTTCAATTCGAAATATCCATTCTTTTTTTTTTTGTTTTTGCTTTATAACCTCATTCAAGTATTACATCATTTACAGTTCACTTACATACTATTGCAGCGATAGTAATTTTCTAAACCTGTGTAAATGCATGACATTACTGTTGCAGGCGCTGAGGTCGATAATAATGATGTTGCTGATGCTGATGCTGATGGGGGCAAGCTATTGTTATCGTTCACTTTATATTTGTCATTCAATCGACTACCAGTTGAGACTTCTGATAGCAAAGCTCGTTCATAAGCGGTAAACGGTGTCATGAAATCGTTTCTTGTTGCATCCAAATTCGTTGTGGCTCTCTTGCCATAACGAGAACTTAAGAAGAATCTATCATTACGTGGAACTACACTCAAACGTCGCGTTTTAAGTGAGGAAAGAAGTTGTGATGATGAACCGGATCTACCGTAACGACTGCCAACAAAAAATGAAGGACGCTTATGCATTGTTAAAGCACCTGCTGTTGCTTTTACATTTTTTTTTTTTTTTTTTGCATTAAGAAAAGAAAAGAATAAAAATAAAATAAATTATATCAAATGTATAACTAATATACTTGGAGTTTTTTGGAATTTCCCAAATTTTATAAACTCTTTAATATTAATGTCTAACATATCGTGTAATCATTCACTTTAAAATGCTTACTTTTGTATTTTGAAATTTTTATAAAAAAGTATTTTAAATTTAATTATTGATTAGATTTAATTATTAATAATTTAAAGTCTCTTATACAAAGCATTTTTTTTAACTGCCGTTGTGATACATAGGAATGAGTCGTGTTTTGAAACCTTGCAATGCAATAGAGCGACAAATCTGCTGAGTCGCTAAAGTCGCACTCTTGCCCATCTATTATCTTATTAGGAAGAATTAGCGCCAAGAAATAGGAGAGTTGAAGAACAAAGAAGTAAGAAATTCCATTTCACCCATAGCCTATGAGCGTTCCGTTCATTGCAGTAAGATCAAAGTATTTCAGAAGACGCTTCCAACAGTCCGAGCTATATTCTCCCTCTGTAAAGGATCTCCAATGTGGTGGGCACACTTTTATACCATTTTCACTGAAGGTGACTTCATAATATTTTTTTATCAACATCAGATTCATTACTTACCCTGATTTTGATCGGTGGTACTATCGGTGAACTGATCATCAGACTCCATAGAGTTACCGTTAATTATTGTAAAACATAAAGTAAACAACAAAATCGCCATGCGGCTGAATACGATCAATTTAAGCATTTTTGGCACTTTCCAGGGAATATCTTCGTTTGATAAACTCTTTGCGATCGCTGTAAATACAATTTGAATCATTAGGGATCGAACACATTAAACGGAATTTTTCACACGCATTTTATTAAGATTTTAATTTTTATCTTATACCCCACTCTGTTGTGGTAAGTTCAAGTACAGGTGGGCAAAGGACTAAGAAGATTTTTTAAAAATTTTTCCAAAACATAGGTGTGCTAACAACATCTGCGTGTATGAGTTGGAAGTTGTAACTTTTGTTCTGAATTTTCTTACTAGCAAGCATTATGTTTAATTAGGCGGTCAAGAAGACACACGAATGAATCAATATAATTAGACAATTTGGATAGCGTGCATCTCGACGTAATTGGAATATGTTTACTTTTTTCCAAAAATTTAAAAATATTTGAAGGAAAAAAACTTGAACTATTAGAAAAGTTCGTCCTAATAATTCAATTCAATTTTACATTAAAATTAAAACAAAAGTTAGAAAACATTTTTACATATGACCAGCGCATATATCGTCTATATGTAACATGGTTATAAGAGCACAAGTCTGTATTGGTCTACACATATATAATGTAAAATGAAAAATTTCATAAACTAATAAAAATGGTCGAATGGACTTATATAGAGGCTGGTATGAAATGTTCTTGCATACGAGACTTTTGACTGATAAGTGGATGCATTTTATTACTTCCGCCAAACAATGACACAATAATGTAATTATAGCCAGTAATTGTGAGACAAAGTAATCTTTCAGATATTTATGAAAATTTTGTTAGTTCGCGTTGAATGAAAGGACAGAGTTGTTGTAGTACTAAAGCTAATTTAAAATGTGATCTCGGTTTTGTGATTAATTTCATCGTTAATTGCAACTAATTAATAATTATTTTTGTAACTTTTGTACGTAAATATAGTTCATATATGTGAGCGTGAATACCTGCGTTTATTTTTAAATTTCTACAGTAAACGGATTAAATGACATAAGTATGTAAAATGCGTTAATTTTACAAATATTCGTGCATACAATACACCAGAGAACTGAGACATGACATGACTTTATTATTATTATGATCCAGTCTACGTAGATGTGAAAAACACATGCATAGTAGTACTTATATGTGTAAACACATATACACACACAAAGATTTTCTTGTTTAAAGTTAATGTTTTCAACTGTTGAATATTCTTTTAAGTCCGGCATTTGAAAAGTTATTGTAAAATTCAACTTTAAACAACTCAAGCTTTTTATGCTCTTTTTAATGTAGAGCTGAGAATGTATTATTAAGTACAAGAAATAAATTTGTTTATTCTCTTTAATATTAACTTCTCGAAACTTTTGAGTTACCGCATAGCCGAGCTGGGATCGTAAATAGAGTCGAGTGCATGCTCGGCACGGGCATAACAGTTATCGATCGGGCATATACTTTCCATCCTACAGCCACTTCGTTTTTTCTATCTCTCCACATTTTTTTTTGACGGCGACCGTGTTACAACTGTAGAGGATACTACATTAAATGATTGGTCGTATCAGAAAAAAAAACTCATTCTAATGCTTTGATCAAAAACAAACGAGAATTTTCAAATATATGTATACGTTTTATTCGTTTATGCGGAGTCGATTCTTTTTGTTTGTTTTGACTGCATTGACAGTGTTCCGTTCTAATTCTGCTTGTATTTGGCGAGCAAATGGGTAACACGTGTTTGGTAAATTTTTGCAAAAGTCCTTAAAGTTAGTTCGAAATTTTGTGTGAGAAATGGAACTAAGAGAAAAAAAGCATTGGAGACGATGCCGTGTCACGAGCATACGAAAGAAATGCTTCCGAATGATGGAAATGCTTTCGAAGACGAACCTCACCAGTTCATCCCAGCAGTTCGTTATTGATGAAAATAAGAAAGAAAATGAAAGAAATTGTTAGGAAAGAATTGGTAAAAATGGCTTGCTGAACCTTCCTACAAATTTCAACAAAACATTGTGGTGAAGCTGGAACAAATTTATTGCAAAAATTTCCACTTAAAGTTCAATCCATTTTGACGTTCACTACACGAACAAGCAGGCTCAAATCAATTTAGAGTAGGATTCTGAATCGATCGGTATAATAAACGATGGTTCCATCTTAAGTTCTTCTGTGTGTTACGTACATCCGTACAAATTTACAATTCTCTTTATAGCAATTAGTGTAGGGTACAACCGTTACCTACAAAGCGGTTTAAAAGCAATAATCTTGTCACTAAGCTATGCGTATGTTTTATATTCCCATAGCTTAGAGTTAAGGGTAAAAAAAAAAAGAAAAAAATATCCTCAACCGTGTTGGTGTAGGAATTTTTCTTCGATGTATAGATGAGAGGTAAATAAAGTCTTTAAGAAACTTAATAAATCTAAAAGATTAGTAGGAAAACAGAAACTTCGGTAAATTTGTTAGCGAAAATTTTCTAAAGCTATCTGTTTATATAGATTATAAGTCGCTGATAAAATCAAATAAATATGTGCGTTGGTGGGATTAATGAGGATCTTGCTGAGGATCGGGGCGGCCTACATTTGAATACAAATATATGCAAATATTTGCTAATTGCCAAGAGCCCGTCAAGTAGAGTAACAAATCTAAAACTAACAATTAGCAACAATCCGTTTCAATGCGCTGACAAAGCCTTAAACTTAGGACTGAACTCAAAATTGATATGAGAAAATTAGGTCAGTTGTGCCACCACCAATATTTACGACAAATTACGTAACCTGTGAGCTGTACGCCATTTGGATTAAGGTCCCTTCTTTCTAAAACCTACTTCCTTCCAAAGCTGAAATGTTTTCACTCAGATTAAAAGCGGCCGTAAATAATATCATTCGACATGTCTATGAGCTAAAGCGAAGGGATCATATCTCAGTCTACGTAAGACAATTCTTGGGCGTCTTTCTTGAAAACATGCTACACTGGAGAGTACTGCCACTGCTTGAATAAAATTATTTATACCAGGTAGCCTAAATATCTGCATGAAAAGCTAAAATTCGTGGCTATCAATAGAGCCATGAAAACAATACATGTAAGGCACAACAGTGTAATATCTGAACGACACTTTATTAAATATGTTATAAAATAGTGGAATGTTCTACCTTCGAATGTGCAGGAAGTCTTAAATACTTGCTGAAAAGACTTTATAATGTCACTAAATGCTAAATTACATCGCTTTCTACACTTATATTACTGTGGCTAAATGCCATAGAAATCTGCGTCAAATTTCGTACCATAAACTTCATTAGGGGCTCAGTTGCGGATTGGTTTTGTACGATAACAATAATATTTTTATCCAATTCTTACAAAGTGTCATTCAATAGAGCAAAGCCTTAGAGCTTATGAATAGATGGGTTTTGACTATCAAACTATCATGGCATGCGTTATCGCGGGAGATAAGATTTGGATCTACGTGTACGACTCGAAAACAATTGATGAATTAAGCGAATATATTGTGGTAAAAGTGAGCGAAAACTGAAAAGAAATTAAGGTCATGTTAACACTTTCCTTCGATTATCGCGCGGTCGCGCACTAGGAATTTCCTCTGCCGAGCCAAACTGTTGTTCTCTTTACTTTCTCTATATTATGACTATTGTCTTATCTATGTATATAGGAATAATTGTCTCACTTTCTCACATATAAATGTTGTAACTGCAAATAGTACACATCGATACTGCAACTAATAAGGCATTAGTTTTGCCATACAGATGATAACTCTTAAATAAAATAAAATTTAAAAAAATTGCATCATGCTTGGTGAAACCAGCAATTCAGCAGCACACAAGAAAACAACAACAAAATTACTGATAAGATTCTGACTTCTCCTTGATCCACATCTCAAGGTAGAGAAATTACATTAAAGTCGCACGATTGATTACTCATTATCCAACCACAGTTGCAATCAATAGTGAACGAAAAGCGAAATCAAAATAATTTTCCAAATTATGGCAAGCGTTGAAAAATATTCGATATTACATACCAATCAGTTACACTATGATAACTGAGATAACTAGGAACACTGACAATTTCCAAATTATTTATTTGATTTATTTATAATGCATTGCATTGCAATTTATTAAATTTTTCATTCATTTCATCCATTTTATGTATCTTGCAGAGGCCGCCATTTTGAATTTTTCCAATTTTTTGTTGCATATTGCATTGTCATCATAGCTAAAGTTGGGTGCAAAATTTAGGCCCAATCGAACATTTGGAAGTGCACGAAATATTGCCCGTTTTGTCCTGTAGCGGCCGCCATTTTGAATTTTCTCAAAAAATTTGTTCTATAGATTTTCTAAAGATAACACGTGCAAAATTTCGGCGTAATCGGACATTCGGAATTGCCCATAATGTCAACCGACAGCTTCGCTTCTAATATTAGGGTCGTAATTTTCAATTTGCAAATTATGCGGTCGTCGCAGTTAAAGGTGTGAACAAAATTTTAGCACGATCAGACATTCGGAAGTGCTCGAAATCTCGTTTTAAAAAAAGGTGCTGCCATGCTGATAGGGATGCAAGTTAAACAAAATTGTATAAAAACAGCTATCAGCATCCACTGAAGTAAGTAAGAAGTAATTGCTTAAAAAACGAAAGCACCTACAGATCATATTTCAAAATCAAGAAAAAATTCAATATCGTGTGGAAAAAAGGAAGTGCTTGCATTATTCATAAAATGTGACATCAAGAAAAAGTTACTAAGTCCTCCTCACGCAAATCTCAGAATTTCGGAAAAAGAGTGATCCTACTGTATCATGTATAACGACTTACGGAGTTCAAATAAACCGGCAACAAAAGATCAAATTAATCTATTATTATTAGGAGAAAATTTTGCGGTCTTAGAAGGTGACCATTGAAAATTCAATATTCGCTTCGTGGTGAATGCGTTTACCTGAAATATTTATTTTTTAAAAGTATCAGTTGCAACCACACGTTCTACACGTTCTGTAGTACAACTAATGTAATCGAATGCAGAAGTTAATGAGGAAAATTAGTTAGAGGACTCTAAACAAATGTATTATGCCTATTAAGGAATACTTTTCCGATCGAAAGTTATATTTCAGTTAGCCTTCAGATAATGCAAACCTCAGTAAACTAAATTCCGATTCATAAAAGGAAACTAAATAACAATTACGTAACATTTAATATTCTTTGCTTTATTTTCGTCCAGCCTCCCCGCATATTGGTGATTAAAAGCGATTGCGGGGATAAAAAGGGAATAGTGTTTATACGCACGTAGGTTCTAATTGAAACTAAGAAAAACTGATATGACCGAAATACTTATTGCAGGCAGATGATTCTAAAGATGAGCTATGCAGTTAGGCAACAAGGAATTGCGATAGTCTGTTGGATGGTCCAATTATAGGACGACCAATGAAGAACGTTATAATAGCCGAAGAGTCCTGTAAAAGAACACATCTCTTCTATCTGTGTAGAAAACTTGCCGTGGCAAAGTTTTTATCTAAGCACAGCTTATGTGTTGATTATGTCGAGGCTGAAAAGATAGAAATCTGTAGAACATCTGAGGTTTTTGCCGCAAGCAGTCGATAATTACCAAATGAGACTTGAAATCTTTCGTTTAAATGTACGAATTGCATTAACGGAATAGGCGGGGCAAGTGGTATGAAGATCGAATACAACGAAGTACTTTTCGTAACATTCTTAAAAACCCAATCCCTTGGTTGCTTCTTCCAACCATTTAAGATGAGTTTTATTATAAATTTTATAAAGGTTTCAAATATAATTCGATCGATACAATAAAAAAACTCAAAACAGATTCTACTTACAGCATAAAATAGGTTGAGAGTAAAAATCTTCTAAGTCAACATTATTTATAACTTAATTGATATTACATAGGTTTCGAGAATTTGTCGAACTGTGACAATAATCTCTCTCTCTAGTTACCGAAAGTTACATAATTACGTAATAGCCGCCTACTTTCTCACCTATTTAAAAACGTTTTAAAAAAAGAAGAACTCAAGTATCACCTGTCAATTAGGAACTTTTCCAATGTCAAATTTGTTGTTGTATACTCGTACTCGAATGAATGTTTTCCTCAGTTAAGTACCATTAAGCATTAGAAAAAAAAGGGAAACATTTTAGGTTTTAATGACATACATGTTAACTTTTTTTAAATGTATACATACGATGTATACAGAGCGGATGTTTGTTTTTAGACGCGCGGTCGCGTTATAATTTAGAAAACCGAAGAAGTACTTAATTTGCTATGAAAACATTTGAGTCTAACTGACATATAAAACGAACTCAATGTTTTTGATATTATAAGGAAAACGCACATAATTCATAGGAAAACTGCACAATTAGACAGATATACACGTAGACTGCACGCTTTGAAAAAAATATGCGAAGCTATGTAAGGAATAAAAAAAGAAACCTAAGCGTGGGTTGAAGGGTGATGGAAACAATTTTCTTATGCACTTTTACTTGCGGCTCTAATAAATGTTTTTACCGAATTTCTATATTCGTTTTTACTCGTAACAAGTTATTATGTAATAATGAATGTGTATATATTAATATATTGTTATGAAAATCACAAACTAGTAAAAGGCAACTATAACAAATTTGATAAATCTAAGGGGTAGAAATTCCTTTGAATGTAATACCTACGACGGTTATAAAGATTAGCAAAGAATTTCCGCGAAAAGGATTAATGAAACTACGAATTCAGGTTAAAAGCGGAAGGTATGCAGAGTTTGTGATATTCGTAGGGTTTATAAGCAGAACATTGTGCTTAGAACAGCAGAGTCGATTAAATATATTAGAGGAGTAACCAATTATTGAAGAAATAATTACTTGGTAATAAATTGTAAAATAATTGAGTTTGTAAATATTACTTCGTAAATAAAGAAAATTGTACATAACCAAAATCCAAGCTTTTCGCGATTCAGAGATACGAACTGAGCCTTAAAGTTAAAGTACGGAAAGGCCCAAAATTTTCGTGACAATATGTATATTAATGAAATCGTATACACCAGGATGCGTATCAGTTTTGACTTTGAACTTTTTATAGTGAATGACCATTTTTCGGCTTGATTAGCAGACTTTGTTCGGGTATACGCCGTGAAAGTTATAGCTTTGTTTGAAAATTTTTTAGTTTTGAAACGGTTGAAGTTAAATATAAATATTAGTTTGGGGAAAAAGAAATCCATCCAATCTTATATGAACTTCAGGACTTTATTTAACATTTCGAATTGGAAAATAATTTTTTCCCCAAACTAATATTAGATATAGATTGTTTTTTCATTCTACGTGCATTTTCTACGTTATTATGCTTCCTTCAAAAATATATGTATATTTGGTTTTTCTCAGTTCACCTACGCCTCAAAATATATTATATATATATAATATATATTAAAATAGAATTCATTTTAACACAAATTTTCCGAAAAATTAAAACATTCCTCCTTTAGTCATATTATTGAAAACAAAATTATTTTACAAAAAAAATAAAGCGACTTTTTCAAAATATTCGTAGGATCGACTACGGCTTCCTTGGTATTCTCTTCCGTAGTAATACCAGTCTGTATACCAGTATTGTTAAATCCAGAACGCGCAGAATCAGCTGCACTAGAATTCTCTTGCCCAGTGACACTACTGTGTGTTGTAGCAAAAAAATAAGTTCGAATCTTGCGGAAAGAGTGGGCCTGAATAGTAAAATGTAAGAAATTTATATTCGTGTCTGTGAGTGAACTTTCTACACTGAACATATTGATCTAAGAAAATTCAAAACAGGAAAAGGGACAGTTCGGTACTTTGTAGTATTCGGCGGGGTTAGTCAATTTTTCCGTTGTTGTCAGACGATGATATGCCTGCATATGATTGCCGTTGTATCTGTAGCATTTTACGAACACAAATTGTTTGCTTTTACATGGTACCGTGAGTAATCTTCAAGAGCAATCGGCGTGCTTTTTGTTTAATTTTTAAGCCGATATCTTAATTTTCCAACTGGAGAATATTGATCATAGATATATACACAGGTGAACAGATGGACGGTGCAGACGGACGGATGGTTATACAGACGAACGGTAGAAAGGACGGACAAATGGACAGACGAACAGATATGTGGACAAACCCTCAGAGGGAGAGGTGGATGGTTCAATCGGACGGACAAACGAACAGAAGGACAGACGCGCAGGTAAATATGATAGATTGTAGGGTGGACAGTTTGGTGGGCGGACGTTTAGTGCTGGATCGATTCAGAATTTAGGTCCCTTTTGGATATGGCAATTCACTTACCAAATTGAACGCATCCTTCCTTTAAAAATATACTTTTATATAATATAGTTATCACATATTTGCAACATGCAAAAAGAAGCTTCAGAGACCTTATAAAGTATATAAATTCTTGATCAGCATCAAATTTAGAATCGATGTAGCAATGTCTGTCTTTTGGTCGTAAAAATTAAGGAATCAACTTCAAATTTGACACAAACATTTGCTAGATGTTGTACTCAGATTGGCATTAAAAATAGACTAAATCGACTAAAGGACACGCCCGTATAGTAAATAGTAAAGTAAAAGTACTTTCGTTTTTCTACGCAATAATTCGTCGATTTTTGTTGATTACTCGTAAATTATGAAAGATAGAAGGATGAAATGTATTAAATTTACTTTATGAAGGACTCTACTACTCATGTTTAAAAATGAAAAAATTCGAACACATGATGTGTTAAAACGAATCGTAGTAGGCATACAAGATTCGGCCCCAGCCGTATATAATTTTCTTACTTTTTATTTAATTATTTATTTTTAAGTTTCAGTTTTATTTTTATCGATAGTTCATCATATAAAAGTATTTTTCAACTCATTTGGACCTAAGCCCCGTACAACTCTATACTCAAATATCGATATATCAGTCTAAGATACGTCGTTACAAGGTTGACGCTCTAAAATCTACAACAAAACTGTGCGCAATAATCATAAAATTTTACACATTAAAAGTGAAATGCAATACTTTCGTTCAAAATATACTTAAAGATTTAAAAAAATTTAGAGAAAAAGTTACAAAAGTTTGTAAAATAATAAAAATACACAACAAACTTAAAACAATTAATAATTACATAAACATATAACATTAAAAATACCCAAACTTTAATATGCACTTACAACTTTAATTCAAAATTATTATGAAATCATTTCTTTCAAACAATTACTTAAGAAGAATAGAACATTATATAAAGAAGTAGAAGTTTATGTTTCAGAGTTCAACCTACATATGTAAATTTCTTCTATATTCATCATATAACCTCTAATCTGTTACGGCAAATAATAGATTTTGTCAAGTAAAGTCAAAGTTAAACTTCAGTAATAGAAAACCGATCATACACAACCTCTGTCATAAAAATGAACAGCAAGAATAAGTGAAAAAAAAGAAAAATATCATCCTTACCTTACTTTCCCGCAAAAGATATGTTAACTTTACAATAACGTGGGGTAATAAACAAAAATCTATCAAGAGATTTTAACTTTTGCATATTATTGTATAGATAGGTGGACTTGTCAAGTGCATGACAAGACATTAACTATGAAAATACAACGCATGGATACGACTAAGTGAAGTTCAGATTTTATCCTCATTTACTTGTACATATATAGTATAAATACAAATCAAAATATATATAAAAATAAGGCCACAAATAATTATCTATACATTCTTAATTTTCCCTCTTATCCACAGATAATTATAGACCTTTTATGTTGAATCTTAAGAGTTAATAATGCTTAATAAAATCAGCTGAGCCGGATCAAGAGTTTAACCGTAATTTTTTAATTACGAAATAAGTTTTTAATATTTTTATCTTTTTTATGATATGTATTATACGTTATACGATACAACATTTATATCGAGAGCATATACTTTCGTTCAATCTTGCAATCAGAGCTAATGGTAGCGAGTAAAAGATTCGAACAAAGCTAAATGTAACTTCTTTCTTGTTGTATTGTATGTGATTGCTTGCGAAAAAAAACAAATTGCTAATAGCAAAAGTTAACTGGAAAAAGTTTTTTCAATGTTACAACAATATAAACTGAGAGTCAATTGTTTGTTGCATCACTTTGAGGAAGTTTTTCGATTATTCATTATTCCGTGGAACAAAAATCTTTTTGAAAAATATGCATAAATTTTTCTTTCACACGCTTTGTAATTTGCTAGGCGCGATAGAGGAAGAGAGAGAGATAGAGAAGGAAACTCTTCTTTAACATTTTTATGATAAGAGCTGGCAATCTACGTCCTATTATATGAATTAATCGCGTTACAATAAATTATTAAGTCATTCAGCAAGTTGTCCATCTGCTGCAAACACCATAATGTGCGATGTAATACAGATGTAATACAAGTGTCAGATATATGTATATGACCTAAAGGTATTCTCTCATTCATATCTATTTATAATTTTCGTTTCTTTCCCCCCATATGAATCTTTGTTTATTCATAATTTGTCTTCAGAAACTCATAATAATTTGAAAGAACCATTTACTGTTATTTTCAGTTTTTCTGCTGGATGGGAGTGGGATGGAAAATACCTTTTAATTCAAACTTTATCAAAATCAAAATAAATGAGTTCTTAGAGCAAAATTACTTTATTACCGATAAGGTATTGAGGATATTTTTTGTTATTGTTTTTGTTAACAAAAAGCAAAACTTTTCTTATGCTTCTATTGAAGTATAGCTTGAATTAGTCGATTATTTCACTATAACACGTATGTGCATGTATCTGCATATATGTAGCATTGCATGTAGCATTGCATGCAGCATATATGCATTCATATCGAACTGGATGGAAATATATATGTGGATGCAGATAACAGTACTTTATGGAAGCTAAACTTGAATCACGTTCGTATACTTTATTTGTTTTATTACCATTAGCATTACTTACGATAGAGGACAGACTATGGTTTGAAAGACATTATCAAAATTGTTCTTAAAAGACATGCATTGCACGTTTTTAAGGGAATGATCCGTGTTTATCGCAAATGTAGCCGGAATACGTTTCACACAATACACGTTACTTAGTGAATTTTAGTTTTTTACGAGAGATGCATCTAAAACCAACAAAAGATGTAAACGTCATGAAAATGAATTAAAATTCAGTTAATCAGTAAAATTTTAGTGGAGCTTCAATGGAAAGTTGTACTACTCTAGGCTTTGAATGGAGCAATTGTTGCTTTTCCAATCTGCATATATGTGAAGGCATTGATTGCTTATGTTTGCTTTACGAATGCAAAACACACACACGTACACACAAATAACAAAATTTCACTTCCACGTCACCGATATCATCATTCGGCACCTAAGGCAGATATATGGAATTTATAAATTTTCATTTGTTCTAATCATACAAGTGGGCGAAGATTTTTCATTTTCATTAAAATTATGGTAAATATTTACACGAAAATTTAGCAGTAAAATATTCCATTTTTGCATAAAGAAAATAGGTATTGCAACCAGAAACTTCTGGTGTAGATGACAAGGTAAGGAAAATGCTTGAAAAACGATTTGATACTCATCCCCGAATTTATCAGACTTGCCGATCGTTAATCTGAATTTATTATACCTACCATCGAAAGTCAGGGGTGTATTCATTTTTTCATTTGGTTTGTAATGTCCGGATGAAAGCTGCGAAGATCATACAAAGTGTATGTTATATATATATTCTTATTTAATCATATTCATCCGCATATCTGTCCGTCTGTCCGTGTAACGCCTGTGGTAAGCACTCTCCTGACTTGAAAAATGAAGTTTAGCACAAACATTGGAAGTTCTTGCACGCAGTATTAGTATTGAAAATGAGTCGAATCCTTCGAAGTGCACGCTCACTGCGAAACATAAACGGAGCAAAAAAAAAAAAAAAAAATTGAAAATTGAACTGAAGAAAGGGTTAACCATGCTCACCCTATATAATAACGTATTGATATTAAACTTGTTTATGAAAACTTTTGTTACATCAACGTAGAAACTTCAGGAACCCTATAAAGTGTGTAATCTTTCAATCAGTATCAAATTCGGAATCCACCTAGGCATACCCTTTCCTCTATCCGTCCTCTTCTCTGTTTAGTTATTTGCGGAACGTCTACAGTAACCATTTTCCCCTTTTGCAAAAATAAAGATTCGTGGATCAAATTTGGCGGAAATCTTAAGAATTATTGCACGTAGCTTGGTACAGAAAATGGGCTAAATTGAACAAAGGGTACGCTTACAATATAATGTAAGTTGAAACCACTTCCGCTTTCGTTGTATTTTGCTCATTACAATAAAAATTCCAAAAAATACCCCGCGTACCCAACACTGCAAAATAACGGAATTTCTTAGAGCTTTTCTTTGAGAAAAAAGCGGTGAATATAAAAGATTCGGCACAACCCAATATAATTTTCTTACTTGCTTCTCTTTTTGTGTCGACTACCGTCAAGAATTTTTGTTTATGTTTTTTCTTTGTAGAGTCCCTAACTCAAGTTTGAAAATATCATCACTTCCTGGACTATCATAATTTTTCATTAATCGTCTCTGGTGAATTCATTGGCTAATACGGAGCCAAAGCAAACTTTAGTGAAATGTGAAATTGATCCAGTTATTTAAAAGGTAGTGTGAAGTGCTAACAAAAGAAGAAAATTGTTAGTCCAAAATTCGTTTCCTACACCACTTATAAGTCGTGTTTAGCTAAGAAAGGAATATAAAAAAGAATCCTATGAAGAAGAGGCCATTTCTTGAGAAATACTTGAAGTAGTATAAGTAAAATTTACTTTACTATTGACTGACTTCGATATAAAGTTTACTTGAAGTAGGATTAGAACTAGAGGCAAATCTTTAAATGTGTTTTGAGCAGGAATTTGCAACCTTTTCCTGTTCATTAGACATTCGAGATATGGTGAGGACCAAAGGTGCGTGCTTGTTTTGACCCACACATATCTATAGAGTTACGTTAAGCTTGAAACCGTATATTAATAAAGTGTTAAGTTATGTTTAGGCAAACTTAAGCGTTAAGAAAATGTATATTGAAATCGTGATTATCAATGTAATGAACAATTGGGGCGTGGGGATGCTTTTTTGATTCGAAGTCATTGCAGTTGACTTCAAATAAGAACCCTGCTGATTGGTAACGCCAATTTTACTCGAATCGAGCACTTCCTCTTCGATTTTTGGTTGTTCACGTTTAAGAAGTACAGACCTGACTATGATTTGTCATCCATTATAATCCGAGATTTTGTAAGCAAATATGAGGAGCCGATGAATTAAACTTTAGTATCAGGCTAATGTCGACTCTGCCTGACAATAAAGATTCTTTCTTTATAATGTTAAAAAATAAATTGAAATGATGATTAGAGAATTAATAAAATAGAATTGTACTTCCATGTGTGCCAATATTCAAGAAATAACGTTAGAAGATTATAATAGTTACTCCGACAAAGCCGAGAGTTACTAATGCGATAGAATTAATGAATTATTCTTAAGATGAAAATTCTTTCCTTACAACATCTAAACATTTATCTTTACATAAGTACAAAATTTTCATTTAATTAAATCTTTTGGAGGCGTATACAAATACAACAAGTAAGAAAACCATATCCGGCTGTGTCTGAATCTTATACACCCGCCACTTTCATTTGAAAAAAAAATCGACAAAAAATTCAATTTCAACGTTCTAAAATATGCAGTTAAAGAATACATCTGGAAATTTTTATTGCGTATTTGTTGCAGAGTATGCAGAATGAACAGAAAATCACAAAAGGCAGAGGTGATATTCGTACTGTGCTATAAACATGTCCTTCGACTTACTTTGCTCATTTTCGACACCAACTGCATGTAAGAGCTTTCACTGTTTTTGCTAATTTTGAAGCCGATATCTTCACTTTTAGGGGCAGGAGAATGTTTACACAAACATTACACAGACGGATACACAGACGGACACACAGACTTACGGACGGACAGAAATACATCTTTAAATCGATTAAAGATTTGACGCTGATCAAGAATATATATATTTTACGAGACGTCTGAAACTTGATCCTAATGACGGTAGTGCGTATAAAAACGATAAATGCTCAGAGATAATCAATAAATGAATATTCTCACTTTTCTTGCGGTCCTTAGGTTTCCACCTGTACAATATTGGTGAGAAAATATTTCAGTCCTCAAATTATCATATTGAACAATCTTCTTCCCTTTCCTCATATCCTTTGCAAGTTAAACTTAGTTCAGTGACTTTCATGTATATTGTAATTTAATGCATTAATTTTTTTTAAATACTCGCATCTTCATGTAGACATATTATTAGTTGGCTTGAGAACAATCTATCTGTTCGTCCCTTCGTCGGTCTTTTCGACAAACTTTAGCCAGAAAATTCATAGTTTGGATTTGCAGATGTAATTTGAAATTGATAATGATTAGCCTACGAGAACGCATATTATGGTTAAGAAATTTGAAAAACCGAACTTCACAAATTGATATAAAGAGGCTTTTCAAAAGAAGATATCATTTTAAATTTCGCACCTTCTTTGAATGGTCGACATATAGCTGTTATTGCGATGTTTTTCGCCATCCATTGTTGCAATGAAAACATAAAAAACAAAATCATTGTGAATGATTAGATTCCCGGGACTCATTTTAAACAAAATTATTCTGACTGACAGAATATATTTTCTATAGCCTTTGCAGGTACAAAACTGACACGACTTTACCACTAAATTCCCATGAGAAATAGACTTTTGAGTTAATGGTGCATACTTCTTTGAAAACGCTAATGGTTCCACCGTTACGATGCTAACTGACTTTTTTTTGTATTCTAAAATTGATAGATATGGTTAACGTTTATTATCCACAAGACGACCTGGTGGCTTATCAAATAGTACCTACAACATGTGCTATATTAGAAAGAGAAAAGTATTCGGACTAATTAACGCGTATGCCTGTAAATGCGATATTTGTATGTTGGCGCAAAGCGATAGGTATGCAACATACTAACATATCAGCTGTCACTGATAGTTGCACATATCGGTCAATAAGTCCCGGGACTTCGATATCATTTTTAACAAAAAACTTGTGTAATTTTCAGAAACTGTCATTTTTCAAATAGTACCCATCAAAATATCAATTCATTTCGATTAATTTTTAAAGATTTTAACAAATCATTCTTTGAAAAAGGCAACGAGAGAAGCGTTAGATTTCGAAGAGACTGTGTTGATGAATAAAATCGAATTTTATTAATTAGATATTTTCTTCTTTTTTATCTTATTTGGTCCTGGGAATTATTGACCAATATATAATAATTTATATCAAATATATCTCCGAAATTTGACATGAATTCGTCCCACAATTCTCTTTACGATCAGTACAATTTTAAGGATTGAAACGTCAATAATTAACGAATTTTTATTGCACGTAAGGATGCCTAATATGTGGGATAAGACAGGTGCTAATATAGATTCCCCGCCTATCATTAGTTACCTAGAAAATATTAGTGAGAGCTCTCTTTGAAAGTTTATGTGAAAGTCTCCTGTAAGATTTTAATAAGCCAACTAACAACTGTAACTAGCAAGTGGCAAAAGAGAATTCAAGATTCATTACAAGTTCCATGACACTAGACTAAATATAGAGTTTATGGAGAAAATTCTCTTTGAAATATTTTAATTAGTGTATTTTGGTTTATACACTAATTAGAGTAAACGATTAAAATGAAACAGGAATTCATTTGACATCATTTATTAAGGTCATAATGTTATTACAAATCTTTTAACGTTAAAGAATTATAAAATTTTGTCTCTTTTTTAATTGCAGCTGAACATACTAGATAATCAAGTAATGTACGAAATTGTGCTAAGAATGACGCCCATTTATTATTATGAAATTTGAAAAACTTTACATCGACCATCATTAGTTTTGATAAAGAAAAAAATTAAATGAATTTTCTCAGTTTTTCGTTTATTCTTTGCAAGGTATTCAAGGAAGTCTGCCAAATCATCCGCTGTTACAACAGTAATTTTGAATATGACAGATGAGTTTTCTGATTAATTGAAATTTTAAATTTAAATTTTAAAAAATGTCTTTAAATACATTATGCTTTGTTTTACTACACTGAACAGGTAAGTCTACTGCAGATCCAATTCATATTTCCAATTAATTTGTAAAATTTAATTACGAGCAAGTAAAGTAAATTAAAGTAAATTTTTATTTTAATTTTCAAAGCTTTTTCTTTTTTTTCTTGATAAATGCACATGAATTGAAAAATATTAAGTTTGAATAATAATCAAAAATTTCACTAATAAGGAATTGTAATAACAGAATGTTGCATTTGTTTCTTAAGTTTAAAAATATTTATCTTCTTAGAAATTTACTAAATTTTCAGTCTTTGAGGCTCTTTACGTTTTAATTTTTACATTTCGCAATACACTTAAATATATTATAAATGCACAACAATAGACCACACAAGTACATCTCATTATGTGATTGTATTCTTGATAATGTATTTAATTTTTATTTATTTTTTAAAAAATTTCTCTTTCTTAGTAATACCTGTAGAATAATGTGCGATATTTTATAAAATAAAACGGAAACGTTGACGTCTCGCTAATACCGCTCTTTCGTTTACAATGAACTGAAACTGAATGAAGAATATCCTGAAACCGGTATCTGCTTTTATACCATAAGTCAGTTTGTTTAATGTATTTGTAACGAAGACCCAATGATGTGTTGAATGATTGTCGTCGCTTACATTCGCATGCAATGAATGAAGGACGACTTTTTTACATTAACAGACCCATTCACTTATGTATACGTTAACATATACGAACGCACGAGTCATGTGTTTATGCAATTTATAGGCATACACAAGCACAAGTTTTTTTTTTCTTTAACAGAATTCAAAAGCAAAGACAATTATTATTTTTGTGTTTTATTGTATTTGCGTAGGTCGTAAAGGATTAAGTCTCTGTTAATATATGGAGCTATGTTAACAGTATGTAGACATTGTAGGGAATAGTTACCAAAAAAAAAAAAAAATTTGTACGACATGTGGACTAAATTTTGTTCATGTTTTTTTTTTATTGATTTATATGATCCCTTGAGTATTCAAAAAATGATATAAAAATTATATTATGGAAATTTTTAATGGACGAAAAATTCAATTTTCCGAGCAAATTCGTGCTGCCGAGTAATCCAGTTTTCATTCGATTACTTTTAAATTTTAAGTGCAGCTTTAATGAGGATCGTGGCCTTTCCTTTTGGATAAACGAAAATTTGCTTATTAATGAGCGATTGGCAAACGAACTTTTCATTTTTAAAAGAAAAAATTTCAAATTGTCACGAATTTTTTAAATCAATTGATCGAAAAAATTCAACGATGTTGAGACTTAATTTTAGAAGAAAAGCTTTTATTTCTTCTTTTAGGTGCTAAATTGTGATCTGCTGTGGAATGCCAGAAGAGGTCCTCTAAAACCAGGGAGTTCTTATTGTGTTTTCAATCGTAATGGAAGTATTCTTTCATTCATTAATTTTGTCATTTTATTTGCAACACCCAGAAGATATCTTGGAAGACCCCATAAATTATATATATTCTTTGTCAGTATGAAATTTGGAATCCATCTCCAATCCATGTAACGTCCATTCACCTGTCCATCTGTTTGCCTGATTGTCTGTGTAGGGCCTACGGTAATCATTTTCACAGTCGCAAAAGTTAAAATATTTGAGTCAAATTTGACAAAAACATTGCAAATTATTGCACGTACGCTAGTATTAAAAATGCGTCTAATTGATCAAAGCCACGTCTACTCTATAATATAAGCTGAAAGCACTTTCGTTTTTTGTTCTTACTAGCCATAGACTATTCAATAAAAATTTACACGGTTTTCCATACAAATGGAAAAAATCTGCTCCGCCTACCCAATACTATAGAATGTCAAAGATTAACTTTTTCCGAACTTTTTTTAAGATAAAGGTGGTGGGCATTAAAGATTCGGTACAGCTGAATGTAGCTTTTTTATCTGCTTTAAATGTATTTAGCAAAATGACTCCAGACTTAACGCAAGGTGGTATACTGCTCCTTACGCTCATATCGTTAAGTCTACGCTTGGCTTAATCCTCTATATATTTTTTGTAAGCTACGATCTTCACATTCTGCAGTTTTTAATTATTGGAAATTTTCGTTTAAAAATCTCATCAATATCACTGTAATTCAATTCCCAAAATTATATTGACTCTCCAACAGCATCTCCAACAAGCATCTCCAATAATTATTCCTTATGCTTACAAATTTCGGTTGACTAATTAAGTTTTCTTTTTTTTTGTTTTTTTTACTACTTTTTCTTATCGTAATAATTATTAAAAGCTAATAATATATATATATATTTTCATAAAAGCGATTTATTTTTCACTTTTTAGTTCACTAAAATAACGGCTTATTTAAGAAAATTTTTTGTAAATGAATTATTTTTTGTTTTTTGTGCCTTAACTGTACATTATTACATTATTAAGGAATCTTCCTAGTTGGAGTTGTACGATCCATTACTTACATTTGTGAACCTTCTGATAGTTTCGTTCTACTTTTAACGCGACGTATGCTTGACCGACTATATGTGTCTTAGGTTCTCCCCTACGTATGCCCTAAGTATTTCGATTGGTAGTAGTCCATTTTCAAGAGCACTTTCAGAATACTTTTTCTTGTATTTTTGCTAAAAACTTGTAATAAATCATTCATTAATAAAATTGAAAAAATGTAAATTAACTTTTACCAGTGCAAAACTTGAAGGACGCAGTCGCCTAAAGCCAGTTTACTGTTTTGATTTTTTAGAACAGATTTTGTTTTTTGTATGCTTATAAAAGCGACCGGGACATTATTTGTTTTCGACCTGTTAGTTTACATAAGCAAAAGTTCATTTCAAAAGAAAACTTTTTGTTTCCATTCTTATATCTTACTCCACCTTTTTATAAACTGCCACTTGTGGTTTGGCGTATATTAAGCTTGTGCGCACGTATGTAAATGCCAATGGGACTTCCAATGGACCCATGATTGATTGTATCGGTCGATTCAGATCCATTTTCTGAATCAGTCTAGCCGTGTGTCTAACGTTAAAAGGTAAATATTTTTGAAGCAGCCGCCATTTTGAATTTGGACAAAACTTTTTTTTTTTCTTGCAAATTGTGTCATTGTCATAGATCAAGGTGAATGCAAAATTTCATAGCGATCAGATAGTTGGAAATGCCACAAATGTCGATCGACAGCTTCCTATTTGATGTTGCTCGGTCGCCATTTGGAATTTAGTCAAAATTCTTTATAGCAAGTTAGTCTTCATCGTAGCTCAAGGCGTGTGCAAAATATCGCCACGATCAGATAGATGGCAATGCCCGAAATTTCGATTTTAAAAAAGTTGCTGCCGGATATATTGTCTAAGGTATAGTACTTGTAAAAAAATGGAGAAAATCGACCATGCCCTCCTAATAAAATAGATTAGTGAAATTTCAGATTTTTATGAAAACGTTTGTAATACCAACAAGGAACCGTTGAAAAACACAAGAAAGTCTATATATTGTTGATTGGTATCAAATTGGAAAATCTATCTGTCGTCCGTCTGTCCATCTTTCTTTCCGTTTGTCTGCATAATGCCTGCGGTAAGGATTTCCTCGTTCCCAAAAGCTTATGTATTTGGACAAAAATTCGCCAAAAATTTTGAAAGTTATTGAATGTACTCTCATGTAAGAAGTGGGCCAAATCGGTTAAAGGGTGCGCCTACAGTATAAGATATGCTGAAACCATGTTTACTCTCTGGGTAATTTGTTTACTACTCATAAATTCAAGGTTACAACAGATTCACAGCAAAAATTTCGAGTGTGTTCCATAAAAAGTGAACAAATTTTCCATGCCCAGCCAATACTATCTAGAGTATCGAAATTTAATTGTTTTCAAGCTTTATTCTAAGATAGAGATAATGGGAATAAAAGACTCGTTCACGGTTTCTGACTTGTCATCATTTTTATATCAATCTATATGCATTAGATTTGCAAATTATGATTTGAATCAGATCTTCGTTGCTTGAGTAAATTATAATTAATACCAATTCTTTTTATTGTCACTTTGATGATTAAAAGGAAGTGATAAGAGTTGTTAAGTTTTGCTTAAGTGCTATAAAAATATCTTTTAATAGATGTTCTACGCGAATAGCAATTACGACGACCTTTAGTTGTAAATTATTCTCTATTGTAAAGAATTACAAGATTTCATGCTAACATGCATTTCATACGAGTATCAAGTTTTTAATTACAAAGTTTTTATTAAAAGATATATTAGTTGCAATTGTCTAACGCGTTTCATAATTAATATTTTTTCAATACATAAAAGATTTTGTCGCGTTGACATTATGAATCTCTGCTCGATATATAAAATATTCTGATATATAAAATATTCTCGATATATAAAATATTCTGAATAACTTAAATTAAGTATTTCTACTAAAACGACTAAAACGTCTACCAATAAAGCGAGAAGAAACGAAAACAAAGAAATCAAAGATTTGAAAACGTCTTAAAAACTCTAAAAGTCGCTTCTTTTCCCCTTTTTTTCTATAGATTATTACGTTTTTCGAACACGGAATCATACTAGAAGATCTTATTATGAAATAGTTCGTCCCAACTGTCAAATGTAACTTTTAACGCGAATTATCTAAACATGGCCCAAAATGAGTGCTTAGCAATGGACCTCATCTATATAAAAATTGGGAAAACGAAAAACGACATTTATTTTATATAAAATGTTTTTCGTGAGAAAGATGTTGCAAATCGTTTTTTTCTTATCGAAGGAAAAAACCCTAAAATCATAGCATACTTTTTTTTTTTACCTATAAGTCGAAAAATGTTGCACGAATGCTTTTGAATAAAAAGATCAGATCCCTTGTAAAAGACAAGTCGATAAGAAGTATAGTCTTCATTTTCTCGAAAACCACTGGCCCGCTATTTCAGTTCTTGCTGATAGATTATTACATAGAAATTTCATTTTTAAGAAAATTTTTTAAAAATATTGATAAATTTAATTTACTACAGATACAGATATGACAACACTTACAAAGGAAGCTGCAAATTTCACCGATGACTGTAGTACCGATGTGTTGCGTATTGTGTAAATTTTATAACTTTTTCATCTGATTTTTAATGTCTAAGCAAACACTAGCAAACATGTTAGCCAAATGAATTTGACATTATTTGCTCCTACGCATGCATAGCATAACAAACTTAATAAATCTTAACGTATTCTTATAACCACCACCGAGGAATGATGACATATTTGTTTTGTTGTTTTGTTTGCAACACCCAGAAGGAAGCTTCAGAGATTCCATCAAAAATATATATTCTTGATCAGCATGGAATTTAGAATCGATTTAAACATGTCCATCTGTCCTTCGGTCCGTCTGTCCGCGTCTCCATTTCTGTAATATCTGGGGTAAACATTCTCCTGACCGCAAAAGCGAAAATATCGCCTTCAAATTTGGCAGAAATATTAGAAGTTTTTTCATATACGTTGCTACTGAAAATGAGCCAAACCGATCACAGTCCACGCCTACAGTATAAGCTGATAACACGGTATTCCATTGCTGACCATGTTCCACGGTATTCTATAAAAATAGAAAAAATTTGCGACGCCCACCTATTAGAATATAGTTTTTCCACATTTTTTTAAAATAACGGTGATGGGTATAAAAGATTCGGCAAAGCCGAATGCAATCGTCTTGCTTGCTTTTATTTACATTTCATAACTATCGGTTTTTCATTTATTGTTCAAATATTTATATGTATTTGAATTAAAACGTGGTGAGAAATAAAAAACCTATCAATACTGTACACACAAATTACCGGAGTTATGATGACACAGATACTTGTATGTACTCTGACTGCAACGAATGCACACATGTATAGCGCTAATGCAAACGCTTTCTGCTCTTTCTTCTTATAATCGTACATATAAGAATAAAACAAAATTCATATATAAAGAACACGGATCAAAGAATAATAGCTGGACGTGGCAGATTTTTTTTCATTTTTATGAAATGCCATGGAAGTTTTTGTGTAGTGTATGAGTAGTGAGCTATACAACCAGAAACGAGATGTATTTGCATCCTACTTTTATACTGTAGGGGTGATTCAAAAACCGATTTAGTTCATTTTCAACATCAACATGCCTGCAAGAACTGCTAGTGTTTCTGTTAAATTTGAAGACGATATATTAATTTTTGCGGCCAGGAGATGTTTACCATAGACATTACACATACGGACGACATGCTGCTGAAGAATGCATATATTTTATAAGGGCTCTGAGATTTTTTTCTGGTCGTTACAAACGAAATGGCAAATTAAATATACTCCTCACCCTCAATGGTGGATATAAAACTGAGCAATTAAGAAATTATACGAAGCTATCCCGAATCTTTCATACCCACCACTTCTATCTTAAAAAAAAGTCAACAAAAGTAGATGTCGATATTCTGTATTATTAAGAAGATGTGGCAAATTTGTTTCATTTTTATTTGCCAAATTTGATCCCGATGCGTTAATGTTTGCGATCAGAACAGTTGTCATCGCAGACATTAAACAGAAAAGCTGACAGACATATGGACGGATATGTTTAGGTAGATTCCGAATTCGATACTGATTTGATTCTATACTTTACTAACTAATGGAAACAGGCAAGTTTAAAGTTTGGAGCTACTTTTGAAGATTTCCATAAGCAAGCGTTTATGATACTTGTTAAAAAGTCAACTCGTTATTTAGGTAACTGCTTTAAACATAAATTAATAATTCCATCAAGACAAGGTGACCTTCTGATTTTCAAAGATTTTATATGGATGGTGGCGTAGTAACAATAGGATCAAATTGCTCAATAACACTTGATTTTTCGTTAATGGTGACAGTATTATTAAAGTAGTTGGAATAATGGTGACTGATATCGAAAGCGTCAGATAAAATATTACATTTTTTGTTTTTAAAATTGGGATTATATTAGATTTTTTCTGTAGCAGCTTTGCAATCTTCCAAAAGAGATTTAAACATTTCTCCAGGGAGATCGGAATGGAATTCCAAGATAAATTTCCATATTTGGCACTTTTTTTTTAGAATTCGCTTCATAAGATTTTCCATTCGGCTATCTCTAAACCGCGCTTTCAGTTCCGACTAAATATATTCCTTATTTGGATTAGACGAATAATGTAATTAGGGAGAGATTTTTTTTGACGGATTAGGTGTATTTTACAGAACACTCACATTGACAAAAAGGCAGAATGAATCACATCGTCAATAAGCTCATAGTTAGTCACTTAATAAAATTACTTTCCCGAATCATTAACTGCTTTAACTGTCGATAAATTCGGAAATATATTAATTAAGAATACATCTAATGTAGATGGTTGCCTTCTTGTACCATAAGATTCGCTTCCATATTTTCATATAAGAGTCTATCGTATATTTCAATTTAATAACATTTTCATTCATGATTTTTAATTTTTTAATTTTAATCTAAAGCAGATCTGATTTCACACGTAAGCTACTTAACTTTATTCAGAATAATAAATAAAAAAAATACGATAAATTATGCAGACAGTTTAAATCATCATCAAATATTGATTATCTGAAAGAGTTAATTTTCATATGTCCGATTTAAACGTACGCTTTTTGATAGCATTGCTATCGGACGAACCTCCAGGAAACGATATAAATTTTGAAAATTCATTGAAAAATTGAAAGAACAAAAAATATCACTTACATGAATTGAAAATAAAAATATCACAGGATATATTACAACATATATGATATCATAAAA
Source organism: Glossina brevipalpis (assembly GCA_000671755.1). NCBI lineage: Eukaryota > Metazoa > Arthropoda > Insecta > Diptera > Glossinidae > Glossina > Glossina brevipalpis. The sequence continues at coordinate 136,293 of KK351108.1, forward strand.
CATATTTTGTTAGTGCACATTTAATTTGAATATTTATTTTTAATTATAGACATACTTTTTAATTTTTCAAGCCTCCTTTTGATAATATAAATAAACAATATTTTCTGATAATAAAATAGATAATCTCTAAAAGTCTTTACATTTTTCATATAATGGTATATCAGTAGCTTTGCATCATTTTATAACAATATCAAATTCATTTCAAAATTTTAATCGACTTAAAACCATGCATTCAGAAAAATTTTTTACCTCACTCGTCCTAATAAGTTAACCATAAGTTGACAAAGTTTTTCTACATTGTAATTAGAAGAAGTAATTAAATTTTTAAAATGCTTTTTAAAGTTTTGTTTCCGTTTCTATTGAATAAGTGTTTGTAGAGTCGTATTTAACCATAAACAACTCTGTTTTATTCATAATTGGTAGCATCTTTATTCCCATATATAGATGCCTTCAATAATTTGCATTGCAATGACATAAATTACAGGTTAGACAACATCTAAGTGCGAAATATTCTTTTCATTGAAAAAGTAGCTTTTTTAGAGCTGAGTAAAATTCTTTTAAGGTATATAATCGTAAAATTTCTTGTACATCCATGTAAAAAACAAAATGAAGTCATTAAAAATGTAGGGCTTTATAGATACAATGAAAATATTCGAGAATATTTATGCGACATACGGAAGTGGGAGTAGTAGATATGTAGATAACTTACAAAATTCTTTCATAAAACTGATAAGAATTATTATGGAACTTCTAAAAATAATGTTAAAATTTTTTAATGTTTCAGTTCATACACAAAAAATGCCTGAACTAACTGAAATCCAATCGGATGCTGCGACTACTTCTGCTGCTGGGGCTGCTTCACCTATTATCGAAGAAAAACCGGCCACTAGCGTTGTAGTGGAAGATGATGGCAGTGATAGTGATTCAGAGGATACTATTCCTGAATTGGAAGATGCTAGCACTGGTACTACGCAATTGGGTGGCGGCGCTACAGGCTTACCCATTGATCTTGTATCCAAAGCTAAACAATCGCGTGGCGAAAAAAAAGCTCGCAAAATAATGCTTAAGTTGGGTTTAAAACAAATACAGGGTGTTAATCGTGTTACCATACGTAAATCTAAGAATATCTTATTTGTCATTAATAATCCCGATGTTTACAAAAATCCGCACAGTGATACTTACATTGTATTTGGTGAAGCGAAAATTGAAGATTTGTCGCAACAAGCTCAAGTGGCTGCTGCTGAGAAATTCAAAGCACCGGAAGCTACTAGCGCTGCTGATACTATAACCACTTCTTCGGTAGCTCCCATTGCTGAGGAGGATGAAGAAGAAGTTGATGAGACTGGCGTTGACGAAAAAGATATTGAATTGGTTATCAATCAAGCTAACACTACCCGCGCCAAGGCTATTAAGGCACTTAAGAATAATAACAATGACATTGTTAATGCAATTATGGAACTGACGATGCTATAAATTTGCTATGTACTATTGTCTTCGTTGCATTGTTAGTTTATATATGGCTTGCATTTTATTTTAGTACCCGCCTCAGCAAATAATACATAAAATTCATAATTATATTCTGTAAAAGTTGTGTTTTCTTAAATTTTTATAAATTTTAAGAATTCGTCAAAACTAGAAAATTTACAAATTATCAATGGAACATTTTCAGAACTTTTTATGTGCCGACTAATATTAGTTGCAGAATGGTTTAGAAATTTCGTTTACTCATTTTTCCAATTACATATAACGGATTTTTAATACCGATAAGTTTATTTATTAAAATAAAAAAATCATTTTCGGCGTCTGGAAGATTATGTTTCTGCTACTCACTGTACCCACATTTCATTACTTTATTCACTATTGAGTTCTTGACTGTAAGAAATGTAATTGTTATTGAAAACAAGGTTCGAAAGGTCTCAGGTCCTAATTAGTTCCAACTTAAATATAAAAAATATCATCGTGAGCAAAACAAAGGGAAGATGATCAGCACAAAAAGGTCATTCGATTTAATTATGCGTTTCTCGGAAATATAACGCGATCACACACTTTGAAATAGAAACCAAATTAATACTTTCAAATTGTATTAAAAATGTAGCTAAATCGTCCCAACGTCCCATTGATAGAAATTGTTTCTTTTTCAAAGTTAATCATCTTATAATTTTATTTACAACACTAAAGTTTGTTTTAAATGTGCAGGGCCATCAAAGCAAAGGCATGTTAAATATCTAATTGACTATTTGTTAAATTCATGTTTAGTTTGCCAAATTGAGACGTAATGACTGTGACCGAATCTTTTATATTCACCACCTGCATCCTGAAACGAAATCTCGATATTCTACAATACCCCGAGTGGAAACTTATTAGAGAGCATAATGAGCAAAAAACTCTGAAAGATGTTGAACTGTAAGTAATGATTCGACCGATTTGGCCCATCTTCAATATCCACTTGCCTTCAAGATGTTCTTCCCAATTTTAAAATATTATGTTAAAGCGTAAGTCTTCCAAAACTTTACAGTTTATTTAAGATTTTATAAACCAAAGCTCCATCTTTAAACGATAAAAATAAACACATTGTGAAATGCAGTACGATGGACTGTATACTAAAACACATTTAGAAACAGTTTAAGAATCCCTATCAAATATTTCTTAATATCATAAATAAAGTGATAAAGTTAGTATTACACCCGACTGCTTGTAAAAACCATAGAATTGGTAAACGTGACCGCTTGTTGCAAAAAATATTTTAGAAGGTTAGTGTAAAAAACTTTTGTTTTTTATTTTTATTCTTTTGCACAAACATATGTATATACAAAACAGTTTCACATAAAATTTAAACAAAATATTCTATTATTAGATTTCTATATTTTGAAGACGGAATTAATAATTAAAAATGACGAAATAATTCCGATGAGATTCTTTTTTTTCGATTTTAATTCGCATTTAAATTATTCAACAAACTACACAAATTTTAGTATATACAAAAATAAAATTTTTAAGTACAAAACATAACATGGAATTCTTAGAGATTTTTTAACTTAAATTAATAAAATGCCGGTCTTGGACCGCAGGCTATTAGTCTATAATAAAATGCCTAATTATTCGACAATTTTAACATGCGTGCTTGGCTACGTGATTGCAAGCGCAATTCGGCGGGTTGTTGTATCCAAGGTTCGCCATCTGCCTGCATCGGGCAAGTTGACTTGATAATCAACTAAATAAGAATGCAAAATATTATGTTATTTCTTTAATAAAATTTCATTAAAAACAACGAAGTACCTTTACGTGCTTAGCTTGACCTAAACGAACCGGTTTACTGATGCCTACTTGAAGTTGCGCTATATGAAATGATGAGACAATTCCGAATACTTCCACAATGCCATCCCATACAGAATTATGGATTCTAGGCAATTCGTCAGCGTTGCTAAGTTCTAAATAATAATAATAATAATACACTTGACTACTACGCTCTCCTTTTTTAATTTTTTCAATGAAGACTTACCGCATAATTTACAACCCGCCCCCCAAGAATCTATATTTAAGAACACTATCGATTGTAATTCTGGTAATTTTATCAATTTATTATCCAAATACAATTCTAATTTTTGCTCTAATCCTTCACAGTCGCGTTGTACTATTTGTTGTGTACCAAAACCAAAATAAATTAACTACGAACCACACAAATGATATAAAATCATTAAATTCCTTATAATTCTTTATTTTCATTTATGCTTACCTTGTTAAAAATGCGGTTGCTTAATAAATAGAAGCAAGATTCCCGAGTTTTGTGGAAATTATACGTTACCAGAGCATCGACTCCGATACTTACATAACTGTATACATGTACAGTTTTGGTAGGATGTCGTTGAATGGGCAGACGGTAGTGTAATTTTTCAATTTGTAAATCAAAACGATCCAAGTTTATGGAACGAGCCTTCTTTATCTGAAACATTTGATAAATGCTATAGTGTGTTTGTAAGATAGAAGCGTCTTGGTTTGACGTACCTTTTTCAAGATGTCTACGGGATCTAAAACAGATGGTGGTTCTGAGCCCCAGCCCAAAACACGAGATAAATCGTTGCCGGTTCCCAACGGCATAATCGCTACAGTAGGAATAGGCTATAGGAGAAAAAGATGAAAAATACTTCTTACAATAAGCACATTTTGCTTACTTTTATATTCAAAGTATAGATGGTATTTAAAACCCAACCTATCGTTCCGTCACCACCAGCTACAAGAATACGACAAGCTCTAGGACTGGCCTTCGCTGCCCATTGCATTGCATCTTGCGGTCCGCGAGAACCCAGCTCCATAACTTGCAGCGGATGCAAATATCCTCTCAATAGAGAAAGGACATCGGCACCAGATTTACTACCGGACTGAGTGTTGGCGATGACAATCAAGGGTTCCCAATTCTCTATGTTTGGTGGCTTTATTCCAGCCAAATGTAGTCTCACCGATTCCCGTGTACGCGCAGCGACTATACAGTAAGGCGGAAAGATCAAATCTTGAAACTCTCCAAAATCACATTCGCCTTTAATGTCAATACGCTTATAGCAATTATTATGATAACATCTTTGACACCAGGCGCAACGCCAACCACTCAAGCCAACCTCTTCTATATCCTCGCTGCATGCCGAGCAAGTAGCAATTAAAGGCAGATTTCCTTTTACCCATAAATGGCGTATGGAGCGCGAATTGCGAACCCACTTCTCTTTACATTTGAACTGTTTTTCAGCTTTTTTCGTACAGCTTCTCGAGATATGCGAGCAAACGCCACAACAATCACAAAATACTCCTGACGAAGGTGTTAGCAATATCTCACATATATTGCAGTAACAAGCCTTAAATAAGAATTAATTTTAATGTTTGATCTCATAATATTCCGTATGGAGATTTATTACTCTGTTTAATATTTTAATAGATTTCCAACCGTGTTTAGTTTTACCAGTCATGCAAATCACATCTTCGATTAAGAGACTACGGCAGAAAACAAATAATGCACATAAAGCCAACAAGGAACCAAGAATGGCCTCGGAGCTTAATTCAATATTAGCTAAATCCATAATTATTTTCCAGCGACTACATGTACGATAAGTATTGCATATGCAGCGAAGAATGACTAGATTAATTAAATCCGACAAATTATTTTTTCTTTCTTCGTATTAGGAAAGATGAAAAAATTCGTATTTTAACGTAAAAATATTAACAGAAATAAAATCAATATAAGACTGAGAGGAAGACAAAGCACGTCAAAATTTTTCAATTGTAATTGAAATTTGCTCTCGGCATAGTGATTGCCATACTCTTGTTTCTTTGTGTAATTATAGGAATGAAACATTTATTTTAAACGGTATTTGTTTAACCACCCTGTGTTAAAATCACAGATTTTGTACACTCTTTTTCTCCGGTGTGTTTTGCAAATATTTGTGTTACCCACGTGCGTACATTATATTTAAAACAATTATAATCGAATTCAACAAATTTCTATACTAATAATGGGTCGTAAAGCAGAATACAGTGAGAAGCCTAAAAAAGGTCCCGGACGCAAGGCTCGTAAACAAGGTCCTCCAACATTCCCTAAAAAATCCTTTGGTAAATTTGAAAATCAAACAATTAATTTAGAGCAATGTTTAAGTAAATGAACGAATTTTTCTTTAAAGCTCCCTTGGAGAATGAGGAGAAGTCTCTAACGCATCGTCAAAAGCAACGTTTAGCTAAACGTTTAAAGAAAAAAACAGAACTTAAAGAAAAACAGAAATTGTTTAAAGAAAAGAAGAAATTAAATAAAAAGCAACAAGCATATCACAGTGATAGCGAAGGAGATGGAGAAGTCACATTAGGCAACGTTCCATCTGTGAATCAGAGGAAAGATGATGCTAATACAGTCAGTGAACAAAAAGCGGGAAAGAAGAAAATCAAAGGTTATACAGACGATAATCGAGAATGGCTGACACCTAAACAAAAGAAAAAGCAGCAAGTAACAAAAGCAGATGAAGAGGAAGGAAGTGGATGCGAAACTGAGGAATCTCTCCTTGACGATCAAGCTTCTGATGAGAACTTTAGTGATGATGAGGAGGCTGCAGTCAAAATGGGAAAATTGGACGATTTATCTGATGAAGAGAATTCCGATGATTTTGAAGTTTCTGACGAAGAAAACGATAATCAAGACGATGAGGATGGAACAGATGATGCTGCAAGTGTAAACGGACATCTTTTACCCTTTGAAAAAGCTGGTAAAAAATTAAAAAAACTTGAAAGCAAACAAGCTAAACTGGCTGCAGAAGAGCTACAAATGTCTGTAGATCAGCAAGAGGTTTTCCATTTTCCTGAAGAGAGCGAGGAAAAAGATCTTACCCTTCAAGAAGTTCTGCAGCGCATTAAAGATGTGACATTAGTGCTGTCGGATTTCAACAAATATCGTCAACCGAATCGATCACGGAGTGAATACACCGAACTGTTGAAAAAAGATTTATGCGTTTATTACAGTTACAACGAGTTTCTAATGTCAAAACTGATGGATATTTTTCCTTTATCTGAATTAATGGAGTATTTGGAAGCTTCCGAAGTAGCTCGTCCACTAACTATTAGAACTAACACTTTAAAAACTCGACGCAGAGATTTGGCTGCTGCTTTAATTAACAGAGGTGTAAATTTGGATCCTTTAGGTAAATGGACTAAAGTCGGTTTAGTTATTTACAATTCTCAGGTCCCGCTGGGGGCTACACCTGAATATTTAGCCGGCCATTACATTATCCAAGGAGCTTCATCTTTAGTACCTGTTATGGCTTTGGCACCTCAAGAGGGCGAACGTATTTTAGATATGTGTTCGGCTCCGGGAGGAAAAGGTTCTCATATAGCCGCCGTTATGAAAAATACTGGTACCTTGTTTGCTAACGACGCCAATAAAGATCGGATTAAAGCTGTCGTTGCAAATTTCCATCGCTTAGGCGTAGTAAACTCAGTTATATCCTGTGAAGATGGCTGCAAATTTAGTCAGATTATGACCGGCTTTGATCGCGTACTTTTGGACGCTCCTTGCACTGGAACGGGGGTTGTCTCAAAAGATCCCAGTGTCAAAAGCACAAAAACTGCGGTGGATGTGCAGCGTTGTTATAATTTGCAACGTAAATTATTATTAACTGCTATCGATTGCACCGATGCCAAATCTACCGGCGGCTATATTGTTTATTCCACTTGCTCTATATTGCCCGAGGAAAACGAGTGGGTTATAGATTATGCCTTAAAAAAACGCAACGTTAAAGTAGTTCCGATCGGGGTAGATTTCGGTGTTGAAGGCTTTACCAAATATCGCCAGTACCGCTTCCATCCCAGTTTAAATTTGACTCGTCGATACTATCCCCATGCCCATAATATGGACGGTTTCTTTGTGGCTAAATTAAAGAAATTTTCTAACACTATACCAGTTAGCCAAGAGCAGGAAGAAGAAAATGATGATCAACTTTTTGAAGATATGGTAACAATTGATCCAAGCACGGAAAATTCATTAAACGAAGAAGAGTCGAAAAAAGAAGAAGCGAACGAGTCTGCGAAAATAGGTAAACGAGCTGGTAAACCTAATCTCTCTGAACATGAATTGGAGTTAAAGAAAAAGAAACTTGAAGCTAGCAAAGTGAAATACGTTGCGAAGGTTTTTGAAAAACCGATCAAAAACAAAAAAGTTTCAAGTAAAGAAGGCAGCGAAAATGCGAACATAAAATCAAATGTGGCCGAAAATGATATTAGTCCCCAAACGAAAACTTTAGAAAATGACCAGAAATCCAAGAGTAAAATAAAAGGCTCAAAACATCCTTCACAAGAAATTCATCAGACAACAAATGATGCAAATAAAAGCCAACAACAAAAAGAAAAATCACAAATAAAACCAAAAGTAAGAGTAGACGTAGATGAGTTGGTGCCTTTATTGGAGGGGAAATCAATTAAAAAGCCCAATAAGCTGAAGAAACAGCAGAAATCCAAACAATTTGGTAAATTAAAAGTTGCAAAACAAGCGAGAAAGAAAACTAAAATGTAAGGATATACAATCATATGTTAAGACTAAATGGCTAAGTAATGCAAATTATATTACATTTTTAAATAAAAACATATACAAGTTTTTCAAATATTATGCGTTACATAATTGCTCCATGTAGAATATGTATTCTTCATCATTTAATTAGATACTATGTTCGTTCAAAATTAACAGTCAGGTAACTTATTTGATTTTCTTTTGAATAATACCTTTCAAGACTTATAAAACTGCTTTCTCTGTTACGAGTAAGGAATACCATGAACCATTTTGGTCCACAAATATTAAGTTTAATTTTCTATAAATCTTTCAACATGACTCTCTTAATTTTAGATTTCACATAATCCTTCTCTGAGCTTTACTTCGTATTTTTTCTTTAGCCAAATGTAACATCATTGAAAAGAAAAATTAAAAAGAGGTCGAGAGGCGCCGTTAAATGCCATATAACACTTTGCTTAATACAAAGCTTTATCCATTTTCGTGATAACACCAAAAAGTATACATTCTTCGCATCTAATAGCGATTTTTTTTAAAGGAGTGCTTGTATAGTACAGCGCCCAAAACATCAACTGAGTCAGTCCAAAGTTGGCAAATTTAATTTGCTTGCCAAACATTTTATCTCATTTGTTTTCGTCATAAAGTAAATACTAAATGAAATAAAAAATTTGTAGTTAAATAAGTTTTTATTTAAGTGAAATAAAAAGTGGAAAATATAAATATTGTTCTAATCATTTTTATGTGAGTATATATAAAATTTTGGGGCTTTCAAAATCTTTATATTTAAGAAATTCGATTTTTCAAACGCCCAAAATACGATCAGACATTCGGAAAGCCCCAAATTTCGATTTAAAAAAAAATGCTGCCTTACGGACAGGAAAATAATGAGAAATTAGACTTTAGATTATAACCACTTACTTTTCATCAGAATTCTAACATGTGATAGGATTGAAAAAATAGGTGTACGTGGTTCAAGTTTGTCAAAGATAATTTCTATGTCAAATTACTATTATGTGCAAAAATTTCAACATAAAATATTAAACTTTTCTGTCGTATAAAGGCTTACAATTCATAAGAAATGTGGCGGGGTCCATAACCTTGATCTATACGGTCCTAATTTTAAATAGTAAATTTCTATGTGAAACTGCTTCTAGGGACTCATTTTCATAGTAAAACATTAAAAATTAGATCTCTTTACAAACCTTTATAAACATTTACTTTTCCTAGGAAGGATTATATAGTGGCGGATCCATTCAATCCAAATTTTCCGTATTCATTTTTCGTTTTTTGTGAAGAAATATTAAAAATGATTTCTTTTTTGTACAAAAATTTTTTATAAATAGGGCGATATATCAAATTTTGTAGGAATAGATCAAAAATAGCAAGTAATAGATTGAACATCAAAATACATGGATAGGCATCAGGTAGAGAGACAGGGTTAAATCGATTCGGAAAATTATATAATATAAATTTTTTGTATGAATTTTGCAATTTAGAAAAAACTGATTTAAACAGGTGTGGAATTATGATCCTTGTTTTGGAAAATAAATCCCATTCAACAGTTTCCCCCAATTTGCCATGTTTACGATGAGTAAAGGCGACGAAAAGAGGGACGCTGTTGTTTCTTCTATTAGAACCTAAATTACAAATAAGGCGAAGATCTTTAAACATTTAAGTTATATTTATCTGAAAATATCTGAGCAGGTTTTGTTGTTTTGTTCATTTATAACGTTTTTCTTCACTTATTTACTACGCCGTAATAATTTAGACAAGTATTACTGTGAATGTTACCAAATCGAATACGAATATAACAAATACAACGTAACTTTGGATAAAATTGTAAATCAAAAGAGACCTTTCAGTTTATACAACGGTACGTTTTCCAAAAATAGGCAAACAACAGAAAATGGATCGACGAATAGAGCTTCACAGTTAAATCAAGAGTTTTGGATTGATCGAGAACACATACACCGTATAGTTGTCAAAGGAGCAACAACAAAATGGGCGAAGTAACGTACTACTAAACGTGTTCGTCAACACGATTATAACAATCCGATATACACCTTAGAAATCCATTAAATTATATGTATTCTTGCCAAAGACTAGGTTTTGGACTTGATTTCGCCTATCTCTCCTCTCGCGGGTTGTCAAAACACTTGCGAACACAAAATTTGAAATAGAAAGTTGAAGTATGGTTCGAATGTGTGCTCGATTTGTCTTTAAAAATACTTAAGAAAGCTAAAAATAAAACTAAAACTGTAAATCATAGAAGATATCCACTGAAAATCTAATGTATAATCATTAACATTAACTTCATATTGAAAAATATATCGACAAATATTCCAAATTCGATCTAACGCATATGCGATTTCCTCGTTCTTTTTCTCTTATTTTTTTAATCCAAAATGTTCGAAATACTACAGTTTTTTTTTGTTTTACTTAACTTCGCGAATTACAGATAAATAATTTTATAGCAAGTTCCGTAAACTTGAAATGCTTTTTATACCAAGAAATTTAAGCACAAAACATAGAATTACGTGTAGTTATACCTACAAAAATTTCCCAAACAAAATCTTTTGCTATAATTTTTTGTAAAGCTTTCTCGCCAATTCAATACATGCACAAATATTTACATTCATACCGAATGCGATTAGAGTGCTGATGTTCCATGTATGAATGAAAAAATCATTCATTTTTGCATCAGTTAGACTGTAGTCTTACGCGATTGAATATCATTTTTGAATGAACGCATTAAGCTTCTGCTTTTAATTTACAAATTATTGAAAAGACGAAAAATAATCTTTTCTTACAACAATACAGACTTTTTTTTCCAATGTGAGTAAAATGAATGTTTCTTATGCACTTCACACACATATGCTTCCGATGCATTGCAGTGAGATTTAGTCTAAATGGTCGAACGGATATTATGTCCATGTGAAATATAAAATATAAGACGTGTGTTTATATGGGTGCGAGTGTATGTGTGTGTATTTTTGTTATAAAAAAAGATTTGTTTTTGTGTTGGTTTTTGTAACATTAATTGGCGCCTTTCGCTTATGGATTTTAATTTTTTAACAATAATAATAATAATAAATAATTAAAAAAAAAAATTTGTAAACATTTTCATGAGAAACAAAACATTTAAAAAATATTTTTTTGAATCATTGAATTTCTTTCTTGAAGTAATAATTCATTTTTGTCTTCACATTTCTTTTTATTTATTCTTAAAATAGCTAAATAATAATTTAATAGATTAAATGACAATTTTGAGTTAACGTCTTATGTATCCGAAAAAAAAGCGAAAAAAAAGAACAAATATTGAAATAAACTTTTAGAAAACAGATTTATTTGTTCACATTCTTTTATGGTTAAATGTTGTCAAAGGCTTTAGAACCGTAATTGGACAACAATTATAGTTTTATGTGAGATAAAAATAGAACAAAAAAAAAATTATATTTAAAGAAATCAAGTAACAACAAAAGGTGCGATAACATTTTATCAAAAATAACAATAACAAAAAGAACAAAAAGAAATGAAAACGTCTTAAAAAAGATCTTAAGGTCGTGAAATAATGAAACAAGAAAATATTATTAACACGTTCAGCTATTTTAAAAACAAAAAGTGTCGAAAATAAACATTTAAGCTTATTTAAGATTTATTAAGGTTGTGCTTGTGTGTGTTCTAGCTAAGATTAGTTTATCCGGGTACTTTTTTTATTTCTCTGATGTTAATGAAGGTAAACTGCTGAAGACTTTATGACATTGATTGAGGAAAAATACCAAGCATTGCTTAGTCAAATAGTTTACCTAATGATTGCGATTGCAGTTCTAAGTTGTCCGTAAATTAGTCTGTGAGACATGTTTGCTATCTAACCTTGAGTTTTTCAAGAATTCATTGACACTTTTTGTAGAGTCTTTGATGCGTATTTCTCAATGTTATTAAGGTAAAGTAAATCATCCATTGGTGATGGATTTAACAGGTTATTAAAGACCAAGTTCATATCACGGTTTAGCTTGAGATGCTTTTGCTTTTGTCGAATTGTCTATTGCGCATGCGCTATGCTTGTTATGAATACAAACGTAGAAAACTAACGATTTCGTCAAACCTTTTTCTTTCTTTATACATATTATTATCTGAAATTTATTTATATCGTTTGTAAAAATTTTAAACTAATAGACGCTCTTGGGAACTTGAATTATTTTTAGCTAAAATTCTCTTTGTATTTTGCGTGTTATCCCCAGTAATCCTTATATTACATTCGCATTGGTTGGGCGGATTTTTCTTTACAAAATTAGAAAAGGTTTGTTTATAGAAAATTATTTGCAAAGTTAATGCTTAAGAGACTTATTTGCTCCAATTAGAGATCTATCGTTTCTATCTGTCTATCGTTTACTCTATTCGAGGCCTTAACACAAATTGAGCGGCTTCTTTCCTTGATCGTTATGTTTAGGTCGAATGGAGCAAATGTTGTGCTTACAAATCTTTCGAAAGCAGCCATGAAAACCGTATTTTGTTCCGAACTTTGCTTTATAATCCTTTCACAAGCGTCACGTATTTATTTTATTTTTTTTATTTATTTATTATCGAAGGATATTTTTGTTGATCGTTAACACTGCATAATGCCTTTGTATTTTATGAGCATTGAAAATCTTTTCTTTTTTAAAACTTTTTCAATGTTAATAGTAATTACTACTATAAATGCCATGATGTTCATAATAATAATTAGGAAATTAAAAATATTCAACACCAAACATTACTATGATCGTACTAAAAATGCCAGATGCTCTTGTTGTAATGATGTCCTTTCTGTTGATCATATTCTAAGTGTATGCCCCTGTTCGAAAATTAATGAATCCCTTGCGACGATTCTTGATTGTTTGAGGAGAAACATGATCCCGAGTATTCACCATTCTCTTCAATCACATGAAGACCTTGATACCTAGATTATAGATTTTACAGTTTACACAACTTGCTTACAAATAGTTTATTTTGTTAATTATTTCTTCATTTATGCACTCTGATTATATCAAGAGGCGCATACGGTCTAGTGGCTTTTATATCATATTTTGTAATTTTACTTACTTACATATGGTTAACAAATAAATAAATAAAAATAAAAACAAAATATAGTCGGGCAACTCCTATCTTTAAATACCCTCCACTAACACTATACTAGTGCACCTCATCTGTAATTAAGTTTTTCAGTTCTTTTCGTAAAGAAAATAAAATAAAAATTATATCATTTTTTATGTGAAGACATACCGTTTTCGGAAGCTTTTGTATAGTAGTGTCAAACACGTTAAAAATTAGAGTTTTTGCTACGTAATAACTTACGTTTCATGACTATCCTTATATAGGATGTGGTCCAAGAAATAGACCTACGTAGACTAAATTTTGTGAAGCATATTTTTTGTTAAGTTACTATTGTGGATCAACTTTTGTCATAAAGTATTCAAAATTAAACCCTTTTGCTTTTATATTGGATGTGGACCAAGAAATAGATCTATCTAGACCAAATTTGGTTAGTACAACTTTTGCCAAATTACTATTGTGGACCAATTCTCATCAAAAAATGTTAAAAGTGAGACTTTTTTACCATGTAATATCTTGCTTTTGATAGGATTCTTTATATGAGACGCATTCCGAAAAATTGACCGATATGGTCCAAATTAACTCAAATTATTATTTTGGACTAATTTTCATTGTAAAATATATAAATATTAAATCTTTTTGTCATTTTCTTCATAAGAAAGTTTATTTAAGAGCAAATTAAAGAAATTAGCCGATCTGAACGCAATTCTTTAAGCAAATTCAGTATGCGGAAATACTTCTATCGATTTTTATCAGGAATTTTGAAAATTGCGAGTTTTTTCGTCTAAAGATTTTCAAAATAAAGAGTTATATGTGGGGAGTAATCGTGCAAATGGTCCGAACTGATCTTTTTTCAGTAGCCTTCGTTCTAGGACCAAAACACACACACACGTCTTGCCGATGACGAAACTCTCTATTAATCTGATCTTTATATGCATGCATAAGAGCGATGAATAAATAATTAAAATTTAATTTATTTATCAGTAAAGTCCAAAAGCACACAAATGTTTAAGATTACACCGAGAATTTATTGGCTCACACATATGTATATTTGTATATTCATGCAGTACATATAGTACAGCGTGTGCTTACCTGTGGTTCGGGTTAAATTAAATGTTTACGTTCAACTGCTTCATAAATCAGTTTGCGTACGTGTATCTGTGTGTAGTTAAGTTCTAAATTATGTACACTTTTTTAATGCAAAAGTATAAAAAAAATATAATAAAAACAAACAGAAAACAAAAGAAATAAATAATTAGCAGAGAAACTTTATTATTTTTTACAATCAAATCCACCCCAAAACGAATCTGAAGAATCAATCAATCGTTTAAAATATTTAAAATAATATAAAATTAATAAAACACTGTAGCTTTCGGGCAAAAACAATTTATGTTTAGATTTAAAATCGATGAGTGTACGATAACCGGTCATTGCTGGACCGCTAGTCATTGAACTCAATCTACTTTACGGAACAACAGCTTGATTGTTTACTTAGTAAATAACAAAACTCGCTGCAAGCGTTTAAGTAAAAAAAAAAAAAAATAATAAAAATGTTTTTAAACTAAAAACGTTAAAATAATTTTGTTAAGCTTAGTTTGTGAATTATAAATTGAAAGAAATTAAATAAAATCAAAGGTGCACGAAGTAGTGACATATATTTGCATTCCTCTACGAAAGGACAACTTTGTTTTCGTTGGCTCTCATAAGATATGTGAAAACTGCTGGGTATGCAACACATGTTCACCTAATTTATATCTCCTATCGGTTGTATATAATTTTTATAATAATTACGTGAGCTACATTTAATAATCTCAAGTGTTTGTTAGACTTAGCAGAGGAATCAAGAATTTCGTCCGATAATTTTTATTATTTTGTTCTGAAATTACAATTATGCGCTCGACACTTGGCCTAAAAAGTTTAAAAATTTCTAGTTTTTTCAGTACAATGTCTAGAAGATTGAGTTTAGTTTTACCCTTTTTCTCACCATAGGTCAAAGCGAATATGTTGACTCTTAAAAGAAGTCCAACAGAATTTAGAAGAAATGGGATAACATAACCTTAAAACGAAAAAGTTTTAGAAGTTCAATAAAACAAATATATTCCTGAATGGAGTAACATTCAAAGTGATTTATCTATGCGTGGCTGTCCATACCTCCACATGCCATCTCATGCGGCAAAAATTCTCATAGACAATTCAAAGTTCGAACTTAACCTCACATTCACGGTTCAGGTGAAAAAGTTCGCATAATTGTTGTTCTTATTGTTGTAATAAATATATTTTTGAATGGAGTAACATTCAAAGCGATTTAGCTATACATGTCTGTCCGTACCTCCACGTGCCATCTAATGCGGCAAAAATTCTCATAGACAATTCAAAGTTCGAATTTAACCTCACACTCACGGTTCAGGTGACAAAGTTCGCATAATTGTTGTTCTTATTGTTGTAATAAATATATTCTTGAATGGATTAACATTCAAAGCGATTTAGCTATACATGTCTGTCCGTACCTCCACATGCCATCTCATGCGGCAAAAATCCTCATAGTGAATTCAAAGTTCGAATTTAACCTCGCACTCACGGTTCAGGTGAAAAAGTTTGCATAATTGTTGTTCTTGTGGTGGTTGTACAATTTTTTAAAAGATTTTTCCATTAACTTTGTAGAATATTACGAGTGGTGCCGATCGAATAACTTAAATGTCTGCAATTAAAATTTACAACGTCAAGAGTGCATTAAATTTCTCAAATATTTTCAATTAACAGAATGATGTCTCATGTATACTCCGTAATATGTGTGATTGCTTACTATCTGCTTATTTTTCAACGGGGTCTAGAAGAATAAACTTAGCTCCGAATAAAAAAACAAACAATTTTTAGTTCTTTTTCTCTAAATTATGGCCTCATAATTTCAGATTCTTTCATCTTAATTGATTTTCTTGGATTAAACGTCCTTTGCTACTTCAAAAGTTATCGGAGTCGCATCTCAAAACCTTTATTTGCATTTAATAAACAACTATACATAAGTCAGACATAATAGGCGAATAAGGATTTCTTTTTCAATTTGGCCGCATATTAAATATATAAGTGCTGTACAATGAGTAGTTCATGGACGCATCCGACACTCTGGATTGCAGTGTAAGTATTCGGCTCGAGCCAAATATAGCTTGTATTACATTGTGGTATCGTTGATTCGACTTACGGTAAGTATAACTCTCTGATGACATGTTTAGTCGTAAAATTTTATTGTATTTATTCAAAATGGACCAAGCGATAAGCATTACACGAATAGTGGATTGACATTCTTTAAGCTTTCGCTTATAGCAACTATATGATTGTATTAGCTCGTCTGTCCTGTGCAATAAATTCCAATTATCCTTTTGATAAATCAGTCGAGAGATATAAATTTATTGATATTTATGCATAACTACAGATAGATGGATTTGATGTCGGGACGCGATTGCCGATTGCTTACGCATTTGCAAACACACACGCATACAGACTACATACCCTACGTAATTGCAATATCAAGAGTAATCTCTGCAATAATCTTTCTAATCATTCTGCCATTAAACTGGTTCTACTATTAGCTGCGAATAATATTGAGGTTGAGGAAAGTGAGAAAGAATTTTGAAACTCTTATAGCGTTCTTCTTCTTTTACGTGAAAAATGACTCTTGCTTGTTTCTCTGTGTGTCCATTTAGTAGCCAGTTGTACGATACCACTCATGCTTTTTATTGCTAATATACAGTAAATAATACAATAAATAATTACATGCAAATGCCTTTTCAATTTATTTTAACTTTCATTCTGAATTCTTCAATTTACTCATCGAAAAACTTTACTTTAGTTATGTAGTAACCAGAAAGAAAAGTTTCATTTCAGTTTTGAAGCTTTCTAAGTTGTTAAGTCTCAAACATAACCGAAGTGTACATATGCGAGACCTATAGCTTGATCAGCTTTTTTTCTTTTTTTTTCCCTTTTAAATATGTAATGAAGAGAATAAAAAATTTCTTTTATTCATAACACGCACATCTTTTGAAGAACTCAATATATTTCATTGGGGCGTTGAACTTACGTCAATAGTGAACCGAAGAAAGCTACTTCATGAAAAGACCTTGAACTTCTTATTTATTTTCTCAATGGTTTGAAAGATCAATTCATTAAATTAATTTCTACATTGACAGACTCAATTAGTTTCGTTAAATTGTATTCTACAGAGTCATAGAGTCATACTCATCTTCTCCTATGAATTTGTTTAAGAATACCTGAGCGGAATGTATATCAAATTAATAAATTAAAATATTCTTTTAATTTATTATAAATTGAGAATAAAAAAAAAACCAAATTACGTATTTACCAACGTTTATACATAAAATATAAATTTGCAGCTAAATTGTGTATGATATGTATGCATGTATAGATATAATTTCCATCAATGAATGTTTGGAAAGAAACCAATAAATGCATATAAAATATGATGAGAGAATACAGAACAAATCCAATATATTTTAGATATGAATATGCACGTTGACTGCATACTATTTGAATGGGGGGCTGGTTTTATGTTAAACCTAACAAATCCTTAATTTATTTATTAGTCATTTCGTATATCAAGGTTTATGAAAAATTTTTAATTTTTTATTTCTTAAAAGTTATTAATATATTCGAGGCCCTTTTAGAAGAGATACTGTTTCTTCTTCCTTCATTTTCGTTTACAAAAACACTCTTCTATTCTGGGTTCTATCCGAGAAAACTAAACAGCAAGAGTAGCTAAGAAATAATAAGAATGAGAGGGCAAGCGACTAAGCAAACTGCTAATTACAAAGAAGAGATAAAATAATATGAACACCTGATGTTATAAAGGGTTTCCAAATTGCAACCCTTTCATGAATGTTAGCTTTGCGGAGCTCATCTTTATATAAATAGTATTACTCAAGCGATTGTTGAGTTTTGCTGTCTTATATTGTCGAGCCACGATCTAAAGGTCCTTAACATTTTCTGATATTACCGGCATTGAAAAGTTTCTCTGATTTTATAAAATTTATGTTCTCTGACCACAATCTTGTTACCATATTGCACATAGCGTTCAAATTTTTTTGTCTACCCTACCATGTTATTGACAACAAAAGTCCTTAATATTTTTTGCTATTACGTACGTTGAAACATTTTTTAACCCATCTTGTTATGTTCTATAAAACAAAATCAAGATTAAGACGTGAAAGTGGTCCAATTTTAGCAAAAACAAAATATGATGTACGTCCGGTGCCAATAACATAGTAGTCATTGTTAACTGTAATTATAGAAAAAAAAAAGACAAGTTAAAATCGAACAAACCTTGTTATTTTGTGTCTTGGGAGCAAGTTTGAAAAATATTCGACAAATAGAAGAAAAAATAATCACAAAAAATTATCAAAAAATAATCAAAAAATAGTAATAAAGTATGGAATCAGAAAATTTCGAAGAAGAGAAGCAGAAGAAAACATCAATGTCTTCCGAATCCGTGTCTGCTGTAAATGCGGAATCAGAACAGGACCTTTCGGAAACAAATCAAGCCATAGATTCCGAAGAAAAGCCAACATCAATGTCGTCCGAATCCGGAACTTTGTCTGCTGTAAGTTCAAAATCAGAACAGGACTTTATTGGTAGAAATAGCGGCGATACTGAAAGTCTTAATGAAATTTCGGAAACAAATCAAGTCATAGATTCCGACGCTGACTCCTCGTCGATACTTATGGAAACCCACGGAAGCTCTTTCGATATGTCTTTGACGAACATAGCGATGTTCCAACTTAAGTTGAATAGAATTGGCAAAACAACGACATCAAGGCCAACAATTCGTTTTGCATTTTCTAAGGCTATGTTGAAGAAGGCTTTACAATCTCCCCGTTATCAAGAGAAATTTTCATTGCAACATCTCCGTAAGTTTATATCGGAAAATTATATTCTAAGTGGTTCAAATGTCGAGCGTTGGTTGGGTTATATTAAGCAGTACCTAAATGAAGGTTTGAACAACGGTAACATACTACGTGTTAGCGGTAAAGGCTTTGTCAGTTCATTCCGCTTATCCGCAAAAGGAGCACGTTCGCTAGCAATGAGGCGTCAAAATAAGAAGAAGACTTACAAATCAGTGAAGAGTGAAGACAGTGAGGAATGAACAATAGACACTCTTTACCACCAAGCATTCGAATCTCACTCTTGTGAGTAACGTTTGATAGTAAGGGCATTATATATAAAACGAATGCTTGGTCTCTTCTTCTCAAACAGTTCTCTTAGATACGGTACAGCAGAGTGGGATTTTCAAATCGAAATTTCATAAAATATTTTGTCGTTAACAATTTAACAAAACATCTACCCGAGGCACATATCCATTATTAACAAAACTATTGTTTATAAAATTTATATTTTTTTTAAACATTTCCAGATATTTTTCGAATCTATTTTTTTATAAAATTAGTTTTTATTATTTTTATATGGAAATTTTTTATGCAGAATCCATTACTTGATATCATTTTTCATGTTATTATAGGTTTTATTTTAAATTTGTTTAAAAATAAAGAATTTTCTTTTGTTTATTGTTTTTATAATTTCATAAATTGATTAATAATAATTACTTTTCTCGATTAATTAATTTTTTTCCGCCAATAAGCAATCTGTCTGTCTTGTCGATTCATATCTTGTATTTCGAGGCAACTATTTTTAACATTTTTTCCGAACACTACAAGATTAATGCAATGTTCGTAAGGCATTCAAATATGCACTTGAAGCTCCGGCGTCACCAAAACGTCTCTCTTTTATCAGAAAATTCAAAAAGAAAGTAACTGTAAGTGGAAACAAAATAAAAATGGGAAATAAACGTGACCAATGAATTGTAAAATTTTGGATAATATGTTATGTCTCCTAAGTGAATGCAAAATGTTTTACATACAAAGAGAAAAAATTTACATGAAATGTGTTAAAGAAATTTTATTGCTTATTAGGTGAATATCTTTTACAACGATGATGTTATTGCGAAAAAGGAGAGATTCTTTTGCAAATTACAAATACAAAAAATTATTGTTTTTGAAAAATAATTGATGCAAATTTCATTGATTTTAAAAGAGTTTTGTCGAATAGGTTTCCAATTTTATCAATCAAGTCACGAGATAGAAATTTTTTTTCTGCTTACATTGAATTGTTTTACATTTATCACTACCTCGCGTATCATATGAATGAATAACTTATACGGTTTTCTTTATACGCGAGCTTGTTCAAAAGGATTATAGATAGAGAGGAAGCGAGAGAAAGGGTAGTGCATGCAGACGCACAGCTTTTCATCTACGGACATTTCTTATCGGGAATGTATAGGTCACGTTGCACGTGTAGTTCAGAGTTTTAAACCGACCCCTAGAAGAAATCTGCAAAATTCTTTTTACAGCGTTGATAGCGTTTTAAAGTTTCTCTTCGTATTAATAGCACTTTGCAAGACTTTAAGTTTTTACAAACCAACGATTTGTCTTTAGTTTTATATTTAGCATAGAACAAAATATATCGTAAATCCAACTACTGAAAAGTTTTGCGAAGAGTTATGCAAAGTAGAAGACGTTCTTTGAAGCACCCAGAAAAGACTGGGATATCTTAGTGCTGCCTTTGCTAAAATTGCCGTATCGAGGTAGTAGTATGACATTTACTTGATGCTCTTTATCGATTTTATGCTTTTGAAATACTGGAGAGATTTACTTGTAATGTTCTTACGAGTATTTTTTACTAGCGTCTATTCCCGCTAATTTTCGATTAATTAATATGATCTATGTTTCTTCCTCGTTAGATTACTGATGAACATTATTATATATTGTTAGTTGTTGTAGCCGATTTCAGTTAATTGAAGGCATGACGAATTTGTTGAAGATGAAAATCCGTTATTTATTCACAAATTGCTATGAAAGATGTGCGGATGTACGGAGGATTCATTCGTTCTTACCTCCGTCCGTCAGTTAATTATGCATTTATCAATGTTTGTGTTGGCCGTGGTGCCATAGATTGAAGCCTGCTTTTAATGTTATAAAAGTTTTCACGAAAAAATTAAATTCTAACACGTCCGCCCTGAATGTGCCATTAATAGGAATATAATTAGAAATACGTCCACGTTACCATCAGAAATCATTGCTTTTGCACATGACATCTGCGCGGAAGCTTTTGACACTTTCAGTGAAAATTATCTTATGGGAAGGACGAGCCTATAAATAATAGCGACATTATCAATAACACGATAGATCACGAAGACGGACAAGAAGGACCGGATTCTATGGCGGTGGATAAATGGAAAAGCGTTATCTTAAAACAGATAATAATTCCGCAGGAAGTTTGAAAAGAGCCTCGATCGTTTATATTTAAATATTGCGCTATCGGTCAAACGACTGCCGCCACAAAAACTTATTACCGATTACATGATAACATAAAATGGGTGAACTCTTATATCTTCAGTTCAAGAAAGCGACTGTGAAGCACTTTGTCATAAGAATAGAATATGCCCGTTTAGAAGTACAATGAGTAGTACGGAGCTATGGACATTTTCAAAAAAATCTTAATTATGAAGAGAAGAAAATATGAAATTCTTTTAAATGTTTTCATTTATAATTTAATTATTTATTTCATTTGGCCAGTCTCTGCCGCATAAGACAAATTGTTTTTAATACGTTGAATGAAAAATTATTTTTCGTAGCTATTTATTCAAATTTAAAATCTTCTTTTTTAATTTTTGCTTGCGGCCATATCAACCGCACAAAAACAGGTTTGCCTGTAAATAATAAATTGATTCAAGTGTTCTTTTTGGCGCTATATGCTTAAGGCCCACAAATACAACAATAACAAGTACGAATATTATATTCGGCTGTGCCGAATCTTTTATACCCATCACATTTATTGTAAAAAAAGAGGTAAAAAAAAACAAATCTGAATGAGTGGGCGTGGCAGACGTTTTCTATTTTTATGAAATCCTGTGGAAGTTTTTAATGAGCACTGAGCGAAATGTTCAGAAAACAGGCGCGTTTCCTGCCTTATTTGATGCAGTATCTTTTTTTATATTGTAGGTGTGGCCCGTGATCGATTTGTAGAAGAACTTCCAATGTTTCTCCCAATTTTTTAGCCGATATCGTCATTTTTGCGGCCAGCGGAAAATTTATAAGATAAGCAAGCATACTGATGGACAGATGGTCGAACGAACGGGTGCGTCTAGGTGAATTTCGAATTTGATACTGATCGAGAATACGTACACTTCATGCAGTTTCCGAAACATATTTCTTAATGTTACACGAGTTTTCGCAAAAAATGTATACTTCAATATTCTATTATATCGAGTGGGCGTGGTCGATCCCTTTGTGGAAATTTATATAGATTTATGAGCAATAACTCAATTTTTTTTGCTTTCGCAAGCAGAGGTGCTCTCACAGTCTGCGTTATATTGTGGGTGTATCTTTTGACCGATTTTGCCAACCTGCGTGAAAGAACTTCCAATGTTTCCGCCAAATTGGAAGCTGATGTCTTCATTTTTGCGATCTGGAGAACGTTTACCACAGATATTATACAGACAGACAGACGACATGCTTAAATCGGTTCTAAATTTGAGGCTGATCAAGAATATATATACTTTGTGGCGCCTCCAAAATTTCCTTTTGGACGTTACAAATAAAATAACAAAATCAAATATACCCCTCGTCTTCGGCGGTGGGTACAAAAAATATTTTCCGTTTTTGTCCTTCGCTAAAATAAGAAAAAACAATTTGAAACAAATACATCCATAAATGCAAATACACCGGACAATAGCGTTACCAGGGTTGTGAAGAATCGATAAATGGAATAATAATCGATGGAATAAATGGAATGAAATCCTGTTCCAAATACATGATAAAAATGTAATGAATGTTAATGAATGAAAAACAGTTTGGTGCGAATTGTATTTACCAGCATACGCAGCCGTTATTCCTTCTACAAATTTTTAATTGTTGACTGAAGTTTAGTTTAGATTAGATCTAAGATAAATCGTATCACTTCAACTTTTGATAGCGAAATTTTCATCAAAACCAGAAACTTTTGTGAATTGATTGAAAGTAAAAACTGGTATTGTTTTTATGCCTATGACAGAAGGTGAGGGGTGTATTCATTTTGCCATTTTGTTTACAATGCCTACAAAATATATGTATTACATCAAATCAGAATCCATCTAGGCGTGGTCCATTTGTCTATCCAACTTTCCGTTTGCTAATTTGTGGAATGTCTGCGATAATCATTTTCTTCCTTCCCCTTAAGATCTGTGGATCGCATTGGGCAGAAGCATTGAGAGTTATTGTACGTACTTTGGTACAGAAGCCGAGCCCTAGCGGTCAAGAGACACGCCTACTCTATAATATATAATAACACCTCAGCTTTCGGTGTGTTTTGCTCACTACTCATAAATTATACAATAAAAATTTCCACGGTATTCCATAAAAATGGGAAAATCTGCCACGCCTACCCAATATTATTATAGAATATCGAAATTTAGTTTAGTAAGTTAGAAAAGATTCGGAGCAACCGAATTTAGTTTCCTTATTAGTTTAATATTGAAATTGATATGCAATGTTACGAGACATAGTCCTTTAATTTGGGAAATGATGGTTGCGTATTACTTTAGATCCGGCATAGTAGAGTCTTTGAGGAATAAGCTCTAGTATCTCTCTCTCAATGGAGTTTTAAATACTTGCAAATAATAATATTTTTATATAATTTTCCGCAAAATTTTGTCTAAAGATTTGCAGTTCGTTGTCCGTCATGCTCCAGCTTAAATTTTGAGTGTAATAATCACCAAAGTCTAGAATCGAACGTCAAAAGATTGGATTTTGATATTAAATGATTTATAACAAAAATTTAAAATAAAAATTTTACTTTAAATTTCAACGAAATGCTTGCAATCGTTAACATTTTCGTGGACAACTTGCCTTCGAGCATAACAAATAAAACTTTTTGAGCATAACAAATAAAACCCAGTGTATCTCAAATATCTGTTTACACTTCAAGGGAGGATTTCATATCATAGCTTGCGACACGATATCGTTGTATTCATTTGTTCTTTTTCTTTTACAGTTTATGCATTTGAAGGAAACAAAAATCCAGCCGCATGCATACGAAGTAAATTGAATTCTAGCGGAAAACGTCCATTCTAATTATGGACACAATAGACTTAAACACCTTTGTAGAGAAACTGGCGGAAGATGTTGTAAAGAACGATGCTGCTTATAGATATAAAAATTTTTCGCTAAATAGTTTACAAAAAGTTAACGCTCAACTTGAAACTGCAGTCGAAGACGACAATCAATTAAGGGATGTGCTGGAAATAATTGTTGCAGCATTAACCAACCGGGACTCAGTTGCAAATCATACTCTCGAATTGCAATGTTTGCAACAACAGAAATTCAATAAAACCGTAAGTTGAAAAGTAACATAGGTGCACCCGCACCCAGTTTGTTATGTGTGTCAGTAGCCTTTTCATTCATGATTAATCTATTTTTTGCACGATGCAGTTGCTTTCATATACAATCTAACTGAGGAAATTATATCATACTTTGTTCGTTTTGCATTCTCATAAATTCTAATTATTGTTATATTTATGAGCGTGCGACAAGATAATTATTATTAATAAAAATTACTGAAGGTTATAGACGTTCATTAAATTTGTCATTCACTTTGCAAAGCATAAAGATATTATTAGAAATCAAGTTAATTAGTTAGTTAAGTATGCACTCTGGATCGATCTAAAATTCCGACATAAAGAGACGAAATATTGGGTATCTCTGATTATATGTTCGTAAGAGTTCGTGATTGTTATTGAAAATTTTGATAGCCATTCCGATACAGATAGCCTTTTACAAATTTTCTTTAATTTTCGTTCCGATTCGACTTTAGATAGAGTGATAATAAATACAATAATTTTTATGACATATATGATCGCTTTTGTTTTTGTTTTTGGGCGGTAAGCGTATAAGATTCGTTTCAAATTCAAAATCACTTTTCTTAGTTGACCTTTTACTTACACTCATGGCTTTTATATGAATTTTTCTCTTATAACACGTACTTTTTATTGATATTTTTTCTGGCAGTAATTTAACAAAGTGTCTCTTTTATAGTTTTTTTTTTTTTTTAAATTTATTATAAATTATATTACTTTTCCTTTTTACTTGAATTCCTTTTTATGATCTTTCTTCCTCTTTAGATAGACGAAAGTAAAATAGCGGTGATTACGAATAGTTTGTCGTGTCCTGTTTCGTTTGACTCAGTTTTATGTTGGCCAAGCACACCGTCCGGTTCTTGGGCTGCATTGCCTTGCTTTAAGGAATTTAAAGGGGTACGCTACGATAATTCACGTAAGTGTGAGAAAATATATTCTTTTTTCATTTCAACTGTGAACCTTTAATAGTCTCCTTATACATTTATACAAACATGGAGAGAGAAAGATATTAAAATCTTCATTATATCCGTTGATTCATTCATTTATTTATTATTACTTATACTCTCTTTACGCAGTTATAGAGATAAAAATATAATGGACATTTGCATTAGGCAAAGTAATGCAGTCAGTCTACTTATAGTTTGTTTCGATAACTTTTGCGATGACCTTTTTTTTTTTTTCTTGGAAGAAACTATGTTGATGAATAAAGTAGAATTTTCCAGGAAACAACATTTCCTTAATCTCGGGATTTGTCGATCAATACATAAAATTTTTCTTACGGTAAATTTTCAAATTTGTTTAGCAACATTCGCTAGATCAATCATACTCAAGGCAAGTCACGTATACGTGTAACAATGTGACGGTCAAAAAGAAGTGTGAAGAGTCCATCCAACAGATATTATTATTTTTAACTTCCGAATTTAGAAATGAAAATAACACAAAGAGCTCTGTTGTGTTCTTCAAGTGAACTTTAATTCGAAATTTCTACTTTCCATATTCTTTCCGCACGTGATCTGAACCATACGTTCCCACATGTTCCAACATATGGAAAACAATGTGAGCGAGCACAACGAAGCTGCGCATATTCCTGGTATTTTTTTTGACCCCCGGCATGGGAATATAAGCTCGGCTTCATTGTGTTAACAGTCAGAGTTCAGTCGTATATAAGCAAGATATTATATGATACAGTTTATGGCTACATTGTTCATCAATTCAATGAATTAATCGGGATGTGAGGAAGAATCGGAGTGACTGACAACGCCAATCTGACTCGAGTTAGGATCAGGTGGAGTAGTATTGGTCGATTGAATAAGACGCAAAAAATAGATCAGTTTAGGGATAAACGCAGGAACCCAATGGGTAATAGATTCTGAATGGACATTAACCAATTAGTGTAGATATTAAGAATGGATTAACGTAGTATTTACCTATGAATAACTGTTATATAAACTATTATTTAGAAATAGAATACTGAATTCTGAAAGAAAGTACATAATTCATTTTTGGTCCGGACAAGACTGACGAGATCACCCAGGATATAGAGCAGGGAATATAATGAATTCTTCTGAAAGAGAAAAGCTTGGTAAAAATTCTCCAAGCAAACCAAATACGGCACATAGGACTGCACTTTACCTATTAATTTTGTCTATGGTATTAAAGAGTTTTGAAGTGGTGCGACAGGTTCAAGGAAAGCGTTTTTTTGATTTTATCGCTCAAATATTCGCTTGCTACAAACCGTCGTTTGTTTTTCCTTTTTGAAGCTAACCACATAGCAAACGGGCGAAATTGTCTCCGATTCTTCTGAAGCTCTTTCCCGCTTTTCATTTTAGTTTTTCCATCGTTTCAGCTGAGAAGTAATGGAACTATGTTTCATATCTGCTTACGATAGAGTGCAAGATTCCAGTAGCGCCGTTCATTGATTGAAACATCCTCAAGATTCTGTTGTAGTTTCCAGAGTGACCAAAAGCGGCATCTTTATTGTGCACAGCTTTGCTATGGCTGAATTTTCGCTCAATGCCGGATGTGTAGCCCTTTCCGAAAAGACCTATGCCCTTAATTAATCAGCTCACTTTTGATTGATGATTTAACACTTTTTTGTGGATATTCTTGTCCGATCGCTGAGGTACCGTTTAAACTTCGCTGACATTTTGGTGTAACCTGAAAGTGAAAGATAGAATCTAGTTAGTCTTTGATGTTAGTTGGACTGAGCATCACCTAAGAGTGGTCAAACTTTTTCTGTGTCCACAAATTCACTGAGATTCACCGCTTATGGCCAAGCAGTTACTAAACAACATAAGTTCTTGAGTTGTAAAAACCTAAGCTTTATAAAGTATTTTCGTTCATAGTAATTTTTTTTTTCAGGTAAATTGGGTCGTGTAGCCCTGAGATTATCTTGATATTAAGATATTCCTGTTTATTAGTCTCGTGTTAAAAGCATCTACATTAGCCACAATCAGTCAATAAAAATAATTAACACGTATGGATTTCATATCCGTATCTTCAGGTTTTCCCACCCATGTCTCATTTCTTTTTAATTAATATTGGTGCAATTAAGCGAATTCGTAAAAGTTGTATGAAAAAGAGCAGCTAACTTTAGAATTTATCATAAAATCTTGCAAATTATAATTCGAAAAAAGATGTTAAATATTTTCTCACAAACTTTGCAATTATTTGTCATATTGTCTCTTTTATGTATCGTGTTGTTTTCTATCTTGTATGCACTTACAAGAATTGCGTTTTTGATAATTTTTTTAACTTAAGAAATACAAGAAATTAATTAATAAACAATTTAATTTAAATACATTTTTCAATTTTATTAACATTTTCATTCATGATTTTCAATTTTTATATTCAAAGTAAGTAGCAGTGCATAAACTTGGCGTTATCCCATATAAAAATGTAAATAAAAAGATACAAACTGTAGCAGAGACTTACTTTATTTTCTAAATTTTTTATTTATGTTTTTTTCAAATTTTTTACATTCTAAAATACAAGAAATTAATTAATAAACAATTTAATTTAAATACATTTTTCAATTTTCAAAAAAAACAGCAATTTTTTAACTTATCAGCACAATAGAACAAAATAATATTGATGATGTCACATCTATCCTGACAAGATATGCTTTTCATTTTCTTTTTTTCTTTCAGAAAATGCAACACGCTATTGTCATCTGAACGGTACATGGGATAATTATACTAATTATGATAAATGCCACAACGTTGCGCAATTGCCAGAAGTTCCCGATTTTGCACCAGGTATAGAACTGCCAACCTATATATACTGTTGCGGATATTCGCTAAGTTTATTGTTTCTAATCTTGGCTCTCGTTGTTTTCCTTTCTTTCAAGTAAGTTTACATGCAATCAATAATAAGGAAAATTAAGTTAAGAAAAATAAATAAATTAAAATTAAAATGTAGTAAAAACAAATTGTTTGTTCGATCTGTGGTGAATGTTAAATGTCTAATATCCCAAATGTTTATTTATTATTTAAAAAATTATATTATTAAAATTAATGTTTCTCTTAATTTTCGACATTTAAACATTTAAAAGGGAAGAAGAGACTAAAGCCCAGTATGCTAACTTGAGGACTGATATCTATTATGTATCTTGAAGGAAAAATTATTGATAATTCTCGAAAAGTCCATATTTATAAATTTATTTTGCTTATAGTCAATCTTTAAAAATGTTATTTGGGAGTAACTAGAGATACATTTCAGTCTTTATTTTAGTATATTTTTGACTCTGGGTTATATGAAGATAATTAGTTTGCACAATAAAAATCTCAACATCTCTATATGATTTAAGGGTTTTTGAAGTTTTACTTTTAACGTAAGAACACGCAAGAGTCGATGTCTCAATTCGTTTGTAAAAAGAAATCAGTTTGAATCGTTGGAGGATTCATTTCTTAGTAGAGAACCTAAATTATTTGTTTTAAAAAAAAAAAAGATTTTCAACATTAGAATATTCATAATGGAATAATCTGTTTATCCCAAAGAAAGGAGTTCAAAGAGGATAAATAATTTATATCGCGGACGTATCTTTTAAAGAACAGTCCCTTATAAAATTTTCATTAGTGCAATTGCTTAGTAAACGATTCATTCTATATATGATATGAACAATGGGCAGGCTTTCGAGTGGAATTAATACAACCAGGGCCATCTTTATTGAATGACAAGTTTTTGTATTCTGAAGAACGTATTGGACTAGGAAAAGCCAAAAGACAAATGAATAGAGCATTTACTTGATAGGCTGAAGATACCCTTGAGACACTTTAAATCAGCAAGTGTTCTACATTGAAAAAAAAGACAGATTTGCTCATCTATCTAGGTCTTCAACAAGGCTTTCTCAGCGTCCCTATCCATTTGCCCTGAATGAAATTATTGCGCAAGGTACCACCTTTACTCTTCATTCTTTAATAGGACTGCCCGCATTTGGTACGACCTTTCTGCGATAGTCTCCTTTACTGCTTTCGATTTCAATTTGAATGCACTCGTGCACGGCTGCTTTTTGAGAATTTGACAATTCCGAAAATAGGTAAAAAGTAGCGGGAAGACAGACGAACAGGTATTCAGGATCTTTTTTTTAAAACTTCGATAAATATTTCCTGATATTAGAAATGGACTCATATGTCTGGTATAAAGCAATTAATCGGTTCATTACTTTGTGCGGCTCATTACGCTCTTAGTTCCGCACACACACGCATATCTTTAATAATTAAGTGAATTGAAGCATGCATGTGTGTGTGCGTTTATATATATCTAAAATGTATATGTTTTGTTTTCAATTTTGATATATTTTTTTTCTCTCTTCACATTTCCGTTTATTTTTTCTGTACTCTCAATGGGTCGTTGCTGTATGTAATGCAGAGACTTAAAATGCCTGCGGAATACAATCCATGCAAATTTGTTTTTAACTTACATTCTGTCAGCGTTACTGTGGATATTGACTTTATTCCTTCAAGTGGTAAGTTATTATTTTGTGTGTGACTTCATCCTCTCATAATACTGTTTGCATTTGCATTTAACAGAAGAGCAGAATAGATCACACATACGAATGAAACAATTCTTTTATAGACAATCGTACCGCTCGCTATATAAGAAAGAAAAACAACACAACTCAAATGAAAAATGTGTCAACGAAAAAGAAAAAAGAATTTACACTTTCGAAAGTGTGTTAAATGAATTTTAAAATGTTTTTTCATTTGTCTGTGTCTGCTGCGTGTACTTTATTGTTTGCGTGAATGATGATACAGCGAGAATTCTTACGATTATATTTTCCCTTTTTTAGATGACAGATCATGCCAGTGAGGCTGGTTGCATTACTTTGGTTATGATGTTTCATTATTTTAATTTGACAAATTTCTTCTGGATGTTTGTTGAAGGTAAGTGAGAATAACAAAATGTTAAAACATAACCAAAATCATTTAGAAAACCTTAAATGATTACGCAACTATGCATGTACGCGCATAAGGTCATTTTCTTAACACTAAACGTAGCGCACAAGTCGATAATATTTACACTTTTAAAGGCATGAATATCCTGTACAAGAGACTGCGACTTTTATTATAATTTTCAATATTTATTTCACTTTTATTTAATTTTTTAGCGATGATTTAAAGCATTTCGAGGGAAGAAATTCTTTTATTACGTGTGTCTTTACTGCTAGATCGGGAATTTTCTTTTTGAAAGTATTTCCAAACTTAGGACAAAATTTATTTATAGAAATTGTTTGCATTCAATCGATTTCTTAGCTCTCAAATTCTTTACTTATGTACAATTCGTAGTATGTACATGATGATCATGGAATGCATAGGATCGTGGGCAGAAAGAGGGCAATTTCAACGATTTAAAGCACTTAATAGTTCTCCCTTATGCCACTATAATGGATTTAAGGAAAAAAATATTTTTTTAATTTATGTGTGTGGAGCAATAAATGTGATCAAGATTTTTTTCCCCCAAGAGTTAGGGTCCGTTATAAAATTGGGGCTATTCTGGTCGATGAAACATGTGGACGAAGTCAGACCTTGCATGGAGAATTCTTCGTCTTGCTACTAAAGATTGACACAAATTCCTTCAGAAGTCTTCAAGTTTAAACTGTGAGACACCTGCTGCTCATGTAGCAATTGATGAACAATTTTTCCCGTTTAAAACTAATTGTTGACTTATATTCAATGCCTTTTGTATGAATTTTTACACTTCAGAACAAATATTGTCATTCTCAAATCAATAGGAACGTTTACACGAGATTCGGAAGAATCACAACTGATACAAATTTTATACGAAAAAATCTTTTAAAAAAAAAAAAAGCTCCTGCCGTTAAGGTAAAAGACGTCATCCCATGATTCTAACTAAAACTATATAAATTTGTAAACAGAGGTGGCAAGTGTATTCCTGAAACGAACACATTCTATTATAGCACTAAATTTGATATAGATATGACGGCCCAGAAGCGAAGAAAATATTTCGTGAAATTGAAATCTTAGCGTAAACTATTGTAACTTTGGAATAAACTCGTTACGCGAACTGGTGAAAATTTTTTTTAATTTAATTAAAACTATTGTCCAAGATGTTTAAGGTAAACAAGATAAAATATGGTAAAACGGAAGAAAAATCCTAGCATTCTCAAGCTCAGATTCATGTGTGTGAAAAAAGTTTAACATGAAAATTTACCGAAAAACCAAATTCGCAAAATTTTATTTCAAAGGTAAACAGGTGACAAAATTATTTCGAAATAATGTTAAAAAATGAACGGAGCCATTCTCACTAGGCATGTTTGGTCTAAAGAGCCCTACGGCATGCAACAAAACCAAAGCAAAATTTAATTAGAACAAATCAGAAAATTATATTCGGCTCCGCCAAATCTTTTACACCCACTTTTACAATTTTAGCTTAAATAAAGTTTTTAAAAAAAAAAGGAAATTTTAATAGATTGAAGTGGCAAATTTTTCCATTTTTATGGAATATCGTGGAAAGACTTATTACGTACTCTATGAGTTTTTGCAAAATTTCATTCAGATATCTTAATGTTTGCGACCGGAAACAAAATCTAGATTAAGGCCTGAAAGTAGCTCAATTTTAGCAAAAAGAATCTTGAGATGTACGTCCGGTGCCAATAGCATAGTAGTCATTGTTAACTGTAATTATAGAAAAAAAAAAAAGTTAAAATCGAACAAACCTTGTTATTTTGTGTCTTGGGAAAAAGTTTGATAAATATTCGACAAATAAAAAAAAAAATTATCAAATTGTAATCAAAAATTAATAATAAAAAATGGAAAATTCCGAAGAAGAAAAGCAGGAGAAAACATCAATGTCCTCCGAATCCGGAACATTATCTGCTGCAAACGCGGAATCAGCAGAGGAGTTTATTGATATGAACAGCAGCGATACCGAAAGTCGCGATGAAATTTCGGAACCAGATGAAACCGTAGTTTCCAACGAACATTCATCATCAATATTTGTGGAAACCCACAGAAACTCTTCCGGAATGTCTTCGACGAACGCAATACCAATGTTGCAACTCAAGTTGAATAGAATTGGCAAAACAACGACATCAAGGCCAACTATTCATACTGCGTCTTCCAAAATTATATTCAAGAAGGCGTTACAATCTCTCCGTTATAAAGAGAAATTTTCATTGCAACGTCTCCGTAGGTTTATATCGCAAAATTATGTTCTGAGTGGTGCAAATGTCGAGCGTCGGATGGATTATATTAAACAGTACCTACAGGAAGATTTGAACAACGGTAACATATTACGTGTTAGCGGTAAAGGCTTTGTCGGTTCATTCCGCTTATCCGCAAAAGGAGCACGTCAACATAAGAAGAAGACTTACAAATCAGTGAAGAGTGAGGACAGTGAGGAATGAAGAATAGACACTCTTTACCACCAAGCATTCGAATCTCACTCTTGTGAGTAACGTTTGATAGTAAGCGCGTTTTATATAAAACGAATGCTTGGTCTCTTCTTCTCAAACAGTTCTCTTAGATACGGTACAGCAGAGTGGGATTTTTAAATCGAAATTTCATAAAATATTTTGTCGTTAACAATTTAACAAACATCTACCCGAGGCACATATCCATTATTAACAAAACTATTGTTTATAAAATGTATATTTTTTTTAAACATTTCCAGATATTTTTCGAATCTATTTTTTTATAAAATTAGTTTTTATTATTTTTATATGGAAATTTTTTATGCAGAATCCATTACTTGATATCATTTTTCATGTTATTATAGGTTTTATTTTAAATTTGTTTAAAAATAAAGAATTTTCTTTTGTTTATTGTTTTTATAATTTCATAAATTGATTAATAATAATTACTTTTCTCGATTAATTAATTTTTTTCCGCCAATAAGCAATCTGTCTGTCTTGTCGATTCATATCTTGTATTTCGAGGCAAATATTTTTAACATTTTTTCCGAACACTACAAGATTAATGCAATGTTCGTAAGGCATTCAAAAATGCACTTGAAGCTCCGGCGTCACCAAAACGTCTCTCTTTTATCAGAAAATTCAAAAAGAAAGTAACTGTAAGTGGAAACAAAATAAAAATGGGAAATAAACGTGACCAATGAATTGTAAAATTTTGGATAATATGTTATGTCTCTTAAGTGAATGCAAAATGTTTTACATACAAAGAGAAAAAATTTACATGAAATGTGTTAAAGAAATTTTATTGCTTATTAGGTGAATATCTTTTACAACGATGATGTTATTGCGAAAAAGGAGAGATTTTTTTGCAACTTACAAATACAAAAAATTATAGTTTTTGAAAAATAATAGATGTAAACTTCATTGATTCATTATTGTAAGAATGTATCAATCAAAACACGAGACAGAATCTTTTTCTTCTTAAATTTAATTGTTTTACATTTGCATAAATAAATTATACGGTTTTCTTTATATGACTATACGGCTGACATCACACAAATGGGCAGATGGATTGATAGACAGACGGGCGAACGGATACGTTTAGGTGGATTCCGAGTTCAATACTGATCGGGAATGTATATACTTTATGAGTTCTCTTATACTTCTTTTTAATGTTTCCATTTTGGCCGCACGAAGAATGTTTACGATAGATAGACTGAAAGCTAGACGGTCATTTTTAGATTGCTTCAGAATCTGATACTGACCACGAATATATATGCTTTACGAAATTTCTAAGTCTTCCCTCTTGCTGTCTTAGACTACTTCAAAGAGTGACTAAAATTCCATAGAGGATCGAATTCAAAAATGTACATAATATGTACTAAAATTAAATGTTTTTTTTGCGCATTAAATGTTTCTACTTCCGAATTATATCGAAGAATATTCTTTCATTTCTTCGTGTATTTTTTGTTTTTATGATCTCTTAAAGTGAATAAATAAACTGGACTTGTTGTAAAAAAAATGTTTTATTTATAATCTAAATTATATTACAGGATATTTCTGCTTTTTTAAGAGGTATCTCTTTGACCTTCCCCGTCTTTGATAACTATAAAGTATCGGTACGTTTAGTGTTAATTCTTTACTTTTTATCTTTCGAAATTGCAAACTCTCTTTGTGGTTATTCTACGTCTTTAAATTGCAAATGAAATGAGAATTATTATTCAAAACTCATAACGTAATAAGATAATAAATAATAAATAAATAAATTCATAAAAATATTTGCATAAAGTTCTTAATTGGAATTTTTTTATTGCAGGTCTTTACCTCTATACGTTGGTGGTGCAAACTTTTACTACCGACAATTTAGGTTTCTTACAATATGCTTTAATTGGTTGGGGTAAGTTCGGTTGTGCTAAATAAGCAAAAACAATTTTTGTTATTTCTGCTCGCACACTCATTAAATATATAAAAAGTCGAACTGTGATTTTGTTAGTTCCTTGAATCGATCCGATTAACTAGAAATGAAAATCGAGCGCCTATAATAAATATAAAATGAAAAAAAAAAAAATAAATAAAAAAACAAATAAAATAAATGAAAAATGAATATAAAAAGTTTTTCGTTAACTGTCACGATATCGATAACAATAAATCGATGGGGGTGATTTCTATTCGAATATATTCGAGCAGAGGAACATTTTGCTAAATTTTCTTGTTTAACGTTGAACAACATTTTCCTTCCTTGCTTTCTTGCTATCACGAACGTTATTTGTAGGCGTTCGATGCCCATTTTTAAATCTAAAGATTTCTATCATACTTTTTCTCTGACAATAGACTGCAGATATGGTTAGCGAAGCAGATGAAAATTATTTAAACGATTCAAAACCTGTTTTTGCACATCGCGAAACCTTTAATACGTATTCTTGAATATTTTGAGAAGACAGAGGAACTGCCGGAAGTATACGCTAGCGTTGGTCCTAACAATAATAAAGGAAGAGTTTCTATTGAATCATCTCCTACCAAATTAACACTTCTTGCATTCTTTCGAAAAGGTGGCTCTAACTGTTATGAATGTTTCATAGTGACACCTGCTTTTGGTGATTCTAGAGATGTTCGACCTCTGTCAGTAATATTGAGTTTATATTGCTTTAATTTTCATACAAAAAAAAAAACGCACCAAATTAATTTGTACTTCCAGTATTAAAATCCTTTTTTTAATGATTAATTTTACAAATTTATAAATATAGTTTTTATTTTCAACGGGAATATCGGATATAGTTGATTGATAAGACATAGATTTTTCAATTAATCATCATCAAATTTAAAACTCTCTTTCAAAAAAAGGTATTCGGTCCTATTAAAATGTTGTTGTTTTTTTTTATCTTTTCTTCGGGTAAAGCTTGTGGGCATAAAAGAATATTATTATCCCCTTTGTGTTTGTTCAAACTATAAAAATATTAAGTGTCGATTCGAATCATTTTTAAATTAATTTTAAAATTTTTTTTTTATAACTTTAAAAATTATTCAAATCGAACCGTTAGTAAAATATTGGCTGAAATTTTTTATTTATCTAGCAGATGGGCTGAAAAGCTCATAGGCGAACATAGAAAAATTTTTTTTTTTATAGAATTTGATTTTATTATTCAATATAGCTGCCTTCGAGGGCGATACAACAATTATAGCGATCTTACAATTTTTCGATACCATATTTATAGTAAGATTTGTCTTTAGCCTCAAAATAGGCAACATAGGCCACTCGGTTTTCTGTCGATTGGACTCCGGTGTGAAATTATGGAGCCGTGCTTCATCCATTGTCGCACATCGACGCAAAGATTCGGGTTTATTATGATTGAACAGCTCCAAACACTGCTTAGAATCATTAATCCGATGTTGTTTTTGGTCGATTATGAGTTCGCACGGCACAACAAAGCTTTCGCATGTCCAAATATTCATTTATGATATGTCTAAAATGTTCCTTTGATGTGTTTAGCATCTCAGCTATCTCAATTAACTTCACTTTACGGTTATCCGAAATTAATTTGTGGACTCTTTCGATATTTTCGTCGGTAACAGACGCTTTGGGGCATCCACTGCGTGCATCGTACTCGGTGCTTATTTCGCTTCGTTTAAATTTAGCAAACCACTTCTCTACGGTTGATTTTCCTAATAATGCAACGGCTGTCAAATTTAGAAATCATAAGGATTTAATACGAACTGTTCAGCCCACCTGTTATTTGATACAATTCAACTTAAGGCATATATGTTAGATTCAATTTTCGAGGTCTGTAGTGCAATTAATTTTGGTGCTTGGAGATAATAATAAATTAATGCCTAGCTACATAAATAGCGAGGCTACGAACTTAAACAATAAACTACTGATCAATATTTAAAGAAAATTTATTTGATTTCTGGATTGTTAAGAAAGGACTTTTATACAAATACACATTCGCATCATCTGGCCTTAGCTGTAGGAAAACTGTCATTTATGATAATGATTATAAAAAAATATTCCAGGTTGCCCTGCTGTCGTAACAATTGCTTGGTCGATAGTTAAAATCTATGCCCCACACTTAGAAAACGAAAATTTTATTGGGGTAAGTAAAACAATTTATTAATTATTATATAAAAATATTGCATTAACCCTTATAGAATCGAATTATATTTTGTTTTTCTAATTTTTATTTGTTAATTTATTTCTTCATTTTACGTCATCGATAACTGTAATGCCATTAATTAAACGTATCTATCTGGCTTTATTATCTTATAGTAAAAAGGGTTTATTTGTGTTTCTTTCCATACCGTACCATAGGGAGGAGTATATTAAATTTTCGAAATGTTTGCAATGCATGAAAACATATGTTTTTTCAATCAGTGTATCCGCCTGTCTGTCTGTCCGTTTGTCCGTCAATTGAAACCCGAACTACAGTTTCAAAACTTTGTTTAGGGAACAAAAATTTGTCTTTAAATATTTTCAGATCACTCTAACAAATAACGGAAACTAATAAATAATTGTAAATACGAAGTTTTTTTTAGAATTTAGAAGTTAAATAGGTTGAATTTTGTTTGTCCCTTAGTATCCACGTTCGACTCGCAAGCCAGCTATAATCTACAAAATGGTCGCCCATAATTATCAAGATACTATTTATGTATACGCCCTTGAATTCCTTAAGCAAGCCAATGCTGACCACATATTGCAATTTCATTAAAATTAAATAACGTATGCGAGTTTGGCGAGTTTGCGAGCCGATTATAAAATTCATGCCATGCGAGTTTGGGGAGCGGATTATAAAATTCGTGCCAAGCGAGTTTGGTGAGCGGGTTATAAAATTCGTGCCAAGCGAGTTTGGGGAGCGGATTATAAAATTCATGCCCAGCGAGTTTGGGGAGCGGATTATAAAATTCATGCCCAGCGAGTTTGGGGAGCGGATTATAAAATTCGTGCCAAGCGAGTTTGGGAGCGGATTATAAAATTCGTGCCAAGCGAGTTTGGGGAGCGGATTATAAAATTCGTGCCAAGCGAGCTTAGAGAACGTATTATAAAATTCGTGCCAAGCGAGTTTGGGGAGCGGATTATAAAATTCATGCCAAGCGAGTTTGGGGAGCGTATTATAAAATTCGTGCCAAGCCTATAGTTTTATAGTATCTTCCGATAAATGTTTATATTTTTGGAGAATTGTAGTGCAGTGTTGTGATATTTTTCATATTTGTTTGATGATTAAATAATTAATTCTACTTATCTCTGCAATAAAGGAAAATTTAATTGTAAATGAACCTATAAAGTATATATTAAAACATTGGAGCGCTTCTTACATATTTATGTATCTCCTGCATATTTGATGTTGCTTGGTTGCAGCAAAAAAATATACGAAAATTTTTCCTCAATCTGCTGAGTTTATAGTCGTAGAGCTTGAAGGATTTCATAGAGTATAATATGCTTATAGTTAGTTATTCGTAAGGTCCAAAGAGGTATCAGCGGGTACTATATAAGCCAATAGGTAGAAAGAGCGACTATGTAATTCGAATATTTGGGTTTGATTCTCTGTGCGGCACACCTTACTTTAAATACGATTGGAGTATGATCGCTGCTATACTATAGTGAATGCCCGAGCAAGCATCTCCCAGGTTATAGTGACATTCCCTTTCCTCACTTGTTTCTCATCGTTACCGTATTTCTACACTTGTACCATAGGTGAGAGGTTATACGAAAAAAAAATATATAAAATATTCAGTCTACTGCATATTACTTTTTGGAGCGTAAAGTCCTGTGCACCCGTATAGGGGACATCTGCTGAGTGATATCAAAAAAAAAAAAAAAATTGTAAATAAAGATAATTCATTTCAGAAATTGTCCACTTTGTAGTATAATAGGTCACGGAAAAAATTCGTAACGTTTTCTTCAATAAACGATTCTGAAATCGATTAGTTATGGTAACTGTCATGAGCACACATACAGTTTGCTCCTTTTGCGCTTTGAAAAAATTTCAATGTTAAAGACGCGTTCATTAGCTCATTTCATTTTATGACATCGTTGTGGAACCAAACAGGGACGCGTGCCTCCGGCAGTACTAATTGTATTACGACTTTCTTTTGAGTATACGATGTGTGACAATCTAGAGATAACTGAAAACGTGTTTGAATTTTCATATGTGTGTGTGTGTGTGAAAAACATTATGAACTTTTCCTTGATTCGAACAACTATAGTTTACTTTATTGATAGCTGAGCATGGGAGTATATTTGATGTGAATAGCATGTCAACTCATGTCATCTTTAGTAGTTAAGCATCATTTGAAAACACTACAAAGAACTAAGAGTCTTTCTTAGATGAAGGCGAAGAAGATGGAAATTTAAGTGAATGTTTCACTTGTTTGTGTATTGTTTATATATTATCAATGCACTTTATGCCTGTCAAATCAATTATAATGCATAAAAAGCAAACATTGTAGGCATAAAAACATCTTTAATACAAATGTAGTTTCAATATATTATTGTTATGTTTTCAAATAATCGATTTCTGCTAATTAGTCTGTACCGCATAAGTTGTATTTCCTACGCATGAAAAGGTATGACAATATTTATGAGCTCCACTACTTGCATCACGAGTTTATTAAATTTATGTAGATCTACGTAATACTTGCAAGAATTCGAGATCAAGATAACTTTTATTATATCGATTTATTTAAACGTGTCTGTCCATCTGTCTCTCAAACATCTGTGAATGTATTCTATTGTGCAGTTTTCAAGATATTTTGATCAAATTTAATACATGTTCCAAAGATAAATGCTATTAGAAATCGATTGAATTGGCTCACTTTCAAGCAACCAGTTCCCATAGAAGGTTCTATTTTGAAAAAGTTGTTATATGAAAAAAGGTTTCTGTATTTTCAATATTTTCCGACAATCATGAGTGGAAAATAATATTTTGTCATGCGAAACAAATACTAAACAAATCTGGAAAATTTATCTTGGAAGGAATCATTTTTGACCCCAAGAAAAGCCTTAAGCTAACAACAAGGTCTAATTTTTAATATTTTTTGATGAAGATTGATTCAAAATATTGATTTAAAATAGAAAGTTACTGCATTAAATTTGAGACATTAAAATCTATATATTGGGCCTATTCCCAAATAAATCTTCTCATCTCAAAAGATAAGATAAGTCTATGGCAACGAAAAGAACATTTTGGTATTTTTGGATGAAAATGTTTGAAGTAATGCAGGGCATTTAATGGTCGGCCTTTTCCGACTACAACATTTCAACTTGTTTTTATTATATTTTTTTAAACAACAACATATTAATTGAATTTACTTAGATATACGTTTTCATTATAAAATAAGTAAGAAAACATGAAAGAAATTATATCCAGTTAAGGGGAAATTTTTGATGCTAACATACAGGACCCGTATCTCTCGTGAAATTAAAATGTTTTCATTTTATAATAAAGTGGAAAAAGTAAAGAAAAACTTGTAAGCAGAATATGATATATACGCATAAGCAGTCCATGGCTCAATTGCAACACAGCAGGTTAGTTCTGCTTTGCAATCTTTCGTAAATTCATTCTAGCAAAAACTTCGCGAATTTTCTTCGAAAATAGAAAAGGTTTTTTTTGGGAAATAGAAAGAAAGGTAATAGAAAAATATTATCTGTGCTGGTTATTAAGCATATCTTTAAGAATTGGAAAAAAAATATTTCGGATTAACATTCAAAAATGGCAAGGCCGGGGTCGGGACCATTCCCGCAAGGCTGGGCGTTTAGACATGTTAAGACAGTTTTAGACGGGTCAATGCAAAGTCCAATGAACGGATACGTTTAGATGGATTCCAATTCTGATCCTGATCAGAGATATTTATGTCTTATGGGGCTTGTGTGTGAGGCTTCTTACACAATATTACAAAAGTTTTCATAAAAAAAAACCCGAATACTCCATTGTATCGGGTAGGCGTGGTCGATACTTTCGGTTTTTATACCGGTACTAAGAGGCTAGGTAACTAAATAAATATGTAAAATTTTATAGATCTTTCTGCTATAATTTATAAACAGTAAATAAAAAATCAAATGGTTTATTATTTTCTTAAAAGCGGAGGTGTTCTGAGTTTACGTTGTAGTGTCTGCCAAATTTGAAGCCGATATATTAATTTTTGCGACCAGTATAAAGTTTACCACAGACTGTACACGGACGGACAGACGGATGTGCTTCAATCGATTTTAAATTTGAAGCTAACCAAGTATTTACATACTTTGTGGGGTCTCTGAACCTTTCTCCATATCCTTCGGTGGAGGGTATAAAATGTGTTCAAATCAACTTATTGAAAAAATCTGGCGTCATTCGCTATAAAATATTACGTTAAAACATCTGCTTCAAAGTAAAAATCAACTTCATATCTGTTCAGCAGTTTTGTTCATTTTGATGACATTTTGCGACGCGCTAGATAAACAGTTTTCATATCTTTCCTGCCCGCGTACACTCTGTTTTCACTTATTGTAGCGTATAAGCGTCTTGAGATTACAAATAAATCATTAACAGTCCAGACTGCAAACAAAAATCGAGGTGAATTATATCCTTTTCGTAGAAGTGCTAAAGCTTAATAAAAATATTTTTGTTTGGAATTGCTTTTAAGTCAATATAATGATATCTCTTGAAGAGTTAAGGAAGTCAGCAATCAACAGGTGAGACAATAAACTATAACTACTCAGCACAGATTTATTTTTGAAACGCTTACGAAAAAGGCCAAATTTTGATTTTTTGAAAAATTTACCGAGACATTATCCCTTAACTGCATGCAACTTATTGTTTGATTGTATTTGTCAGTGAGAGGTTTAGAGGTTTGTCCCGATATGTTATAGATCTTGTTTAAATACAAATAACTTAACTAAAGAAAGATTAACATGCATAATCAAATCACATCCTATCACACACACATAACCAAAAACCGTAAAAAAAACGTATTAGAGGAAAGCAACTGGGTGCAGCTTTTGCAATTTTTAGTACTTTTACTTTTGATTTGACCGAATGGATGAT
Organism: Glossina brevipalpis; assembly: GCA_000671755.1. Taxonomy (NCBI): domain Eukaryota; kingdom Metazoa; phylum Arthropoda; class Insecta; order Diptera; family Glossinidae; genus Glossina; species Glossina brevipalpis. Next base: position 178,247 of record KK351108.1, read on the forward strand.
AGATAGATTTTTCGAATTTTCGAATCTGGTTCGCGATGCCATTTTATTACATTTCCAATTAAATTTTGAATTGTCTAATAAATCAAATCAGGGAAACGATTGAACATTTGACATTTCAACTATTCCCACTAGAATTCGAAATCTTGCTGCCATATTTCTATGTTTGGACGGTGCGATAAATGAGAAAGAAAATAAAAATTCATTTTTCATAAATGAACACCAAATGTCAATAAAGATGCGGTTATATAAACACAATAACATGATAATTAAAAACTTAATATGTATGCAAATGTGGCTTCAGGATAAGAACAAAAAAAAAAAAAAAAAAAAGAAAACCATTCGTACAATTAATGGAAGATAAAGGATATGAAAAGAGAGACAACTCACAGCAGTGAGTAAAAGCAAGCGACAGATAAATGCGAAATTTATGATTGATTACAGTATTTCATCGACGTACTGAAGTGCTAGAGTAAGTATTGCTGAATCATAAGCGAAATGCATGAAAACAAAAAAAAAAAGAAAAAAATATGATTGAATTCCACTACGTTTCAAGAGTTATTGAGTTTTTTTTTATTATAACAAATATAATGATTTAAATATCATTGAATGATAAATTGAATGCATTTGATTGTGCAAAAATTATTGATAAACTTTTGCGAATGATACTGAAAAATAAAACATATGCACAAACTCTTAATAACAATAACTACACAATTTATGAGATAATGTATTAACAATAAATATGTGTGCATTATATATGTGCGTTTTATGGACGTTATCTTCGTCTTGTAAATGTCTGATGTTTTGAAACGAAAAAAAAGTTCAAATCAATCACAAGAGTAAAATACATTTATTCAATTCTTGAATATACGAAAATATATTTGGGCGATTAATTAACGCTATCTCAGTTATCATATAGCTTAGCATATTTTAGACTCTTGAATTGTTAGGTGCTTACGTTACAGCCTCATAGCTTGCCAGGCAAAAAAAAAAAGAAAAATTTTCTGTGGCGTAATGTGACTGGCGATGAAAAATGGATCTTCTATCTAATCATAGATGAGCCCAGGAGAGCTATGGGCATCGACACCGAATAGCGATATTCATGGCCATACATTTTTTCGGTGCATATGCTGGGATCAGAAAGCTATAGTATATGAAGAGCTCCTAAAACCAAACGCGATTGTTAGTGCAGACTTCTACCGAAGTCAATTGAACAAATTGAACGATTTATTGTTGCAAAAAGACCAGCATTAGTGGTTAACAGACGCAAAGTCATCCTCTTGCATGAGAACGTTTGGCCACACGTTGCAATAGTTGTCAAGGATAAACTGTTGCAGCACGAATGGGAAGTTCTGCTGCCCCCCTCCAGCATACCCACCAGATATAACGTCATAGTTGCTTTAGTAAAACTTTTTCATTAACTCATAAGGGACAAAAACGTGATATGTTTGTTCTGTTTTAATTTTTTTTGTCCGAAAATATGATATACATTTATGTCTTTCGTTAGTTACAACGATATTATTATTTAGATGAGAATGTGAAACAAATACAGAGTCTTTTGTGGGTAAGACTCCTATGGCGAGCAGATGTTTGTAATCAGAAGCAACGAATAAATTTAAAAGCATTCCGAAAATATTTGTAAAATGTAATACATATATTCGGACTTGAAAAAATTTTTATAGTTACAAAATAGAAAATTTTAAAATTAATCAACTTTTACTGCAGAAATTTTTTCCTTTTTTTTTTTGTCAAGAGAACATTTTTTACAGAACATTTCATATTTTTCTTACGCTATTTTAGTTAACTATAGACTGTTCATGGATGCGTGAATCTCATATTGATTGGATTTTTCAAGGTCCTACTTCCCTAGTCTTATTACTGAATTTAATATTTCTCGTACGGATTATGTGGGTGAGTGCAATGTAGCATAAAATTACGGGAAATAGAGTTACACGAGTTATAACCTCTCTTTTAATTGCATTTGTTGAAGCAAGACTAACATTTAAAGTGCATAGAGCAGAACGCACAAAATCACAGATAATTTCCTTAAATCACTGCTCTTCTATAATATCCTTCTACTTTATGGTGATTTAAGCATTAAACTGATAGAACACATCTATGTTAAATAGTATTCTAGTGTATGATTTTTGAAAATTAAAACTTAATTTGCTGCTAACAAAGCATGAATTCGTCACTGAATTCAAAATTGAATGTTAAAGACTCGTGCGATACATAATTTCTATATCCATTAAAAACCATCATTCAGTCATTGGAAGCTTTGTACGAAATCCGAGTCATCCGAGGAACCTATAAACTTCATTAATGTGGATATGAATGTGTCTGTCTTTCAGTTTATTGAAATCATTGTTACTATCTTAGAATAAACTGAAAAAAACCTTCACTTTTATAAGAAAAGAAAAAAATTTAGTTTTTATTTATTAATCCCAAACAGATTCGGCAGAGCCGAATGTAATTTTCTTACCTTTCTTTTCAATTTGTAAATGTTTCATTATTTTTATTTTATTTTATTTTTTTTTTATAATTATTTATTATAAATTATGAGTATATTTTGTGTTTTTCTTTAGGTACTCATAACAAAATTGCGTTCGGCTAATACCTTAGAAACCAGACAATATCGTAAAGCAGCTAAAGCTCTATTGGTGCTAATACCTTTGTTTGGTATAACATATCTGTTAGTATTGGTTGGTCCTGAACAAGGTGTAAGTCGTAATCTTTTTGAAATCACCAGAGCGTTTCTAATAAGCACTCAGGTAAGTATAAGCAAATTATTAAAACTAAAAAGAAACATAATTTTAACGCTTTTCTCTTTCTTGGGTTAATTTGCCTTCAGGGTTTCTTTGTATCCTTATTCTTTTGTTTTCTCAACTCGGAAGTACGGCAGACTTTGCGTCATCGCTTTGATAGATGGAGAGAACATCGCAATTTGAGAACTGGAAATATCCAAAGACAAAGGTATAATTTAAATTTTTTTAATTCGTTAGATCAAACTATTGTCCGTTACCCCGTATAATAAGGAAAAGTCTCGTAAAGACCTTTTTTAGTTCTCTCATATTTCTGACGTTATATAAAATCCTACGCAGATTATGACAGGAGGAAACACTAAACGTTAGCCGTAAACACACTATATCTCAGAAAGGAAGTAGAGCCGTCTTCGTCCATTCTTGTTATGTGATAATCTAGGGAACATGTTAGATTGATCCATTCATCACCGAAGCACATTGGTACACCTGTAATTTTCTCGGAAGCCTGATTACGGCTTAGACTATTTCCGTCTTGTTTAGATGACATTATTATGATCTTAAGAGGATAACTTAAATACTTCCTTTTCATTCTTTTGTGATAAAGCTTTAGGATAACACACAAAAATTTTTTCTTCTTTATATAATCGATGAAGAATTTTAAATACTTGAAAACGATCTTAGAAATGCTCTGATTAGTTTGTAATGTCTTCGGCGAGTTTAGAGAATCTATCGATTGCAATTGCATCGCTATAAAAGCGGTTAGCGCTTTAGTCGTCTGCACAACTTTGCCTTTTTTATGATATTTCCGTTTCGTATCTTTGAAGTTCCATTATTGTATCTCTTATGGCCTTCCAGTTCAATTATTTTTTCGTGGCAAAGTAATACTCTTTTCATAAGTAAATAAGAAAATCTTTCACTCAGTTTTCTGTTGCGTTACTTCTATGATTCTTTTGATTTTTATTATTTTATTGCATCGCACCATCCATCGAACCACCGTTTTATTTATTAATTACTTAAAGTAACTGTTTATTAAAATTTAAGCTTTTTCTTTTTAATACCAAATAATCAGTGTTTCGATGATATTGCGTCTTCTTTATCTTTCGACATTTCTGTGTAAAAAAGTAGAATGTAAAGCGCCTTTCATTCAGAATATCACTCTTAATGCAATGCCCATTATAAGATGAAGATGAAGATTTTTCCGATTTTTACGCTCATCACCGAAAAATGGAGACATATTCATTTTTTCATTTTATTTACAACAACCAGAAGAAAGCTTCAAAGAGACCACAAATTATATTTAATCTTCATGAGCATCAAGCATTAAAGCATGTTCACTTCCTTCCGTGTATTCATCTGTGTATTATCTGCAGTAAAAATTCTCTTGGCCGCATAAACGAAGATAGCACCTTCAAATTTGTTAGAATCATTGGAAGAAGTTCTTGCTCGCAAATGGGCCAAGAGGCTACCAAAGATTTCTCTTTTGCTAATCCAATATGTGATGAAATAATGTCTTCACATAATTTTGTAAGAAACTTAAAAAGTCTAATCAATTATTCTTTTATACTTTAGATATCGTCCATCTAAAGATTATTCGCAAAGATCGAGAACTGAAAGTCTACGGTGCGTATACGTCTTATTTATAGTGCATTTATTACTAAAATTGTAAAATTTTATAATTTTTCGCACACTGTTACCAAATTTTTGTTAAAATAATGATCGAAATAAACTTGCATGAGTTGTTTTTTTTTTTCAATTTAATGCATTACAATAAATACAAAAATAAAAATAAAATAAGAACAAATATATACTTACTTACAATATGTAGTTTTCGAAATAAAATATTTACTAAGTAATTATAAGCCGTTAATTGGTACGAATGTATATAACTCTAGATGTAACTAAAAAGTTTTCAAAAAAAGCTTTTCAAAAAAAATTTTTTCTCTTAATGTCAAGGGTGTTCCAAAGGTGAACGAAGATATTCAGATTTGTATGTCCGTGTGTACGTTTGTCCGTCTGTGTAATATCCGTGGTAAACATTCTCCTGGCCGTAAAAATGAAGATATCGGCTTCAAATTTGGTAGAAACTTTGGAAGTTGTTTCATTGCCACGCGCACCTATTGCAAATTAGTTTCTTCCGTTTTTTAAGATAGGGGTGGTGGTTATAAAAGATTCGGCACAGCCGAATATAACTTTCTTACTTGTTTTATATCACGATCTCTTTCAGCATATTTTTATTTGAAAATGCTTTGATATAATCATGAGCAGTCTCAAAAGAAATATGTTCATGCAGTAGAGAATTTACAAAACCGAAAGGTAGGGATTAGACTGTAAAATCGCAGTGAAAGTTCTTTCGACACAGATCGTCTTTTTGGAGCTTATGAGAAAACCTAAAATTTCACGAAGAGTCTGCGGTGTTGCCATTCTTTAATATATATCAAAAATACATTTTTTTTGTACACTTAAATGTACTCTTCTAACAGCCTCTTAAAATATCATTATTCTATCAAAGTGTTAGAAAACCGCTTTTTAAATTGGTGCTACAAAAGTCATATTTCGTTGATCATGTTGTCGAGTTCCATGCCTTTCATAGACGAGAGGAAATTCGCTACTAAACGAAATCGAAAAAAATTCCTACGATGAAATGTTGTAAGTAATTCTACCTTAGAAGAAGTCAACCTAAGCATAGGCATTGTAAATGTTAATGAAATTCTCTTATGATATAATGCGTATATTAGTAGATGTCGAGTTCCTTTTGGGACGCCCTTTGTACGGGATAATGATGTGATTTTTAATTTTTGATTGTTAAGCCTTTATTTACGTTTCTGTTATCTAAAACTATTATGATTATCACCTTTCCTTTGCCTATCTTTTTTTGTTGTAGATTTTTGTCATATTTTTGTTCTAATAAAAGTTTTGAGTTTGCATGTATACGCCTTTTTTATGTTTTTTTTTTCTATTGTTGTCATTGTATATATATTTATTTATATATTTGTCTTATTTATTTTTTTAGATTAACCTCAGCAAGTCCTTCACCACTTATGAACGTAGAATAAATTCTTTTCTTATAATTGTATTAAAATTCAAATTACCCACCGATTTACTTGATAATCGTAGACGTATGATCAATATTTAATAAAGAATTTGTAGAAAAAAAAAACACATACGTGCATGTATCACGAATATATATATAAAAACCTGCTTAAGAATTTATTTGTCAAATGATTTTTTCAATTCTCTTCTTGTTCTTGTTCTTTAGCACTGAAGAATATTACATTTGTATGCGCCCTTAGCAGAGTGAGTCCTACAATATCAATCAGCGAACCAATATAGCCACCGACTATGTTTAATTATAATATAATCAGATTTTAAGGGGCTTTAAAAAGGTGAACACAATTTGATAGAAAAACTTTAAAATAAATTAATTGCAAAGAATTATAATAAATATTAACGAAAGAAATACTTGTAAAAATATTTAAAACTTCTTTTTGAATATTCTACTTAAGAATTTTGATATCGTAAAGTAAGGACAATACTATATTGTGGATGTTTCAGCTTTATTCAGTTAATTGCGCTGCTGCCCTTATACACACAAAATCGTGCAAAAAAGTTAAGAAAATGTTAGAAGTGAAAGTTCACAAAACACGAGACCATCGGACACGATTAACATCAATGATTACTGTCCAGCCAGTGTGAGAAGATTCTCGATGATTAAATACAAATTCTGCAAAGAGCTTCCGACATCGTCACTACAAAGCAGCTGTAAACTTAGGCATCGTGTTTGAGTTTTCGGAAAGAAAGAAACACAAACTGTCCTTCCCTCTATATCCCAAACTTTAAGTATACTTCACACAAATCTTTTGATTTGATTTCGCTTAACGAACGCCCTTCCGTACGTTCGCTACGAGCCTTTTTTCGGTGAACAGAGACGTAACTAAGATTGTCTTTGTATTGGAATTTTGTTAAGAAATTATTAATATATATACATGTAATCATATTAATTATTATCATATGCGTAAACGATGAAGTGTTTTCAATAATTTATTGCAGAATTTTACTTGCATAATCGCTATCTGATTTATTTGCTAATTTCTTAACTTTGTCTTAAGAATTTTTTTTAAATTGTAAGACCAATCCGTACATTCCAGAAGAATTTCGTGCAGACTAAAATTAAAATCGAATTTGCAGTTCATGAATTTTACCCTTTTGTGACACATTCATCCAATTGAAAATTCAATTGATTCATTGAACAATGTACACTAAAGATTTGATGGAGGAGTTTCTCTTTGAATGCTTCTTCAAAGAATGCTTGAAAGAAAGCACAATTTCTTTATATTTTTTAGTTCCCACCGAAACTTTGCTTTACTCTAATAATATCCGTTTTGGTATGTTCTAAATTAATTAATTAAAAATTTGGTATAATCTAATATCTCAATTATTTTGCGTATGCATAGAATCGGTTAATGCAACTTTTTTGTTTTCGGAGTTTATGATATGTTTGGCTTCGATTAAAAATTGATTTAAAGCGATTAATTGTTATATCGGTATCAAAAGTTTTATCTAATTTTTCTTCTGTTTCCTTCTGAATCTCTTGTGCTTAGCAAATAAAAAGCGATTCATGGATTCTTGCGAACCCCCTATCTACTTCGACTCAAAGCATCAAACTGCGTCTGGCATTAGGAAACATTACTTAACTACTTCATCCCAGCATCTGCCGGATATTACATAAATTACATTAGTGTGCGAAACACATCCATTGTCATAGTTGATCTTCGCCCACCAAATAAGAGATAGACGTTCAATAAAAGTTCACTATTTCAATTAAAAATAAAAGCAAGTATTTTTTCATTAAATTATGATATTTTTATTGGTAAATTGGTATTGGTATTGGAGGTCATTCATCAAAATTACTTGCATGGCCTTTTATGAAATTTGATGTTGTTGGGAAAAATGCCGAATTCATGTTTTCGGCAGCCCTCTCGTTTGCGGCGGCACTGTGTTCAAAAGACTGATCGGTGCGTCTTATACTGACCAAAGGTCTACAATCGACCCCGTTTCTTAAAATTTTGTAATCACTCTTCGAATCGACCGAAAATTCCGTGAAGTTTGCGAGCGGTCTCAACGTAACTTTTCCCATTTTTGTAATGAGTTTTCACAGTTACAACGAGATCTTGTTTTGTATAGTGCTCCATTTTCAATAATCGGATCAATCATAACCGATAGCAGTCAAATTTCAGAGTTGCCATTTACATGACAAAAAGGAAAATTTGAATAGTGCACTCTTGTTGAAACGTTCTTTAGATGCACAACGAGTTTCAGTTTATTATCTCAACTTTAGCTTATCAACAATAGATTCTCATGTCTATATGCACCATATACCATTATATATAACCCATATGAAATCTTTTAGTGTTAACTATGAAAGAAAGAAGAAAATAAGGTAGAAGAGATTATTCCTATATGTGGTTATGTACATATATATATACATATATTTATGTATTACCTACAGTTTTGGATGATAAGATCTTCTCAAATAATTTACTTCAGTTAACTTTATATGGATAAAATTTACCAACATTTTGTCTCCATTCTAAACTTACTGCGATATTTATAAAATTGAAGATTTTCGTAAGTAAAAATTAATAATATTTTCTTTTTAATTTATTTACAAATAAATTTTATCTAAATATGAATTTTCTAAATTGAAATTATTATAAATTTACCCACGTTTTTCATATTCTTAAAAGCTATAAATAATAGTGTTGGATTCGTGGGTACATATGCTTTCTTAACGGATTATGATAAAAGAAAACCTTTTAAATGGTAGTTATAGATGTACAGTCATAATGGATGTGTGTTCTTACATATCTTTAAAATCATATAAGTACAAACGTTTGTTTTTTTTTTATCTTACACATAAACAATTATAGCTTGAAATGAGAAAATGGTTTCAATAACAAACTTAACAATAATGTCATGATAGGTTTTCAATGACTTGAAAAGTCAAAACAAAAAAATAAAAGGAAATCTAACAGTATTTGTATGAATCGTTTCTTTTTTTTCATTATTTTTTATATTATTTTGGTTGTGTATTTTTAATTATCTTTTTTTTTTTTTTTGTTTAACTATAAATTTATATTCTTTGAATTTATTTAAGGTCACTGATATCACTTAACTGAAATAATTATCATGTATTTATTTTACTCTTTAATCTTTATATCTCTTTATATATATAATCGTATTATTATTTATCTACACAAGAATCGGGTTCATATTAGAGATTCTATACAGATAAGTTTTAAGTGCTGATACTTATTTAAAGTGTGGACAACATTGCATGAAGGTTATCTTCTCATTCTTTTTTTGTTTTTAAATGTAATGCAAATTATTTAAATAATATCTGACATGTTTGTGGTTATGTGTGCGTACATATTGTGGTTGGTTAATGACTTCACTTAAAATTCTCAACAACAACAAAAAATCGACCTATTTGATCATTTTTTTTTTATTTTCGTATCTCTTTGCGAAATTAGAATTTTGGAGTAATATTCCAATAGAATTCCTTAACAGTAACGAAGTGCTTTGGTGACTGATACAGTTTAATCTAAGCTTTATCTCAAAACCTTTTCTCTGGGAAAATCAGAGATCCCTTACTGAAATGATGTTCTTAAGATTTTAGATAAGTTTTTATGTGGAAATTCTTCAAATATTCGAAACCGTTTTTTTCTTCTTTTTTTTTTTTCTTCAATATAAAGAAAATATTTCGCGTTTTCTTGAGTCTGCTTAGAAAAATATTGTTTGGTGTAAAAACAAGTGTTGTCTTCGTCTTAAGACGAACTTTTCGTATATCCACCACCAAGTGCAGTCAAAATTATAGAAGATTTCGTATACTTTATAGTTGTAAATAAAGTCTTACTAAATTCAGTTTATTGGTTTGTGTATCTTAAAGCCTCTTAGGTGGTGAATATAATGGTAGAGATTCTAATATACCGTTAAAAAAAAATTTATCTATATATGTATATAAATTAATTGTTTCAGCTTATGTTTTTACTTAGACTAAGTCTTATAGATAATATCAAATGCATTCGCCTGGGTTTCGATCGCAATATTTGGGAAATATAGGTTCAGCCTTAATGCCCAATTCTATTAAACGACTACGAAACACCGACATGCGTTTAAAAACATCTTGCGGTACAACGTCCATGTCATGCTCATCATCAGGATCTGACCACAATCTTAAAATAAAAGATTTTTCACAGTAAAATTTAAAATATTACAACGATGAATTTTTTATATTTAATGGCTAAAGATTATAACATCTCCCATAAAAAAAGAAGTTTTCATTTACAGTGAAAAATAGTCTTCTAGAACAAAATGATTTTCAATACGATTTTCTATAATATGGAATTTATGACGAAACAGTGCCAAACAGGATTATTTTATTTTCTAAAATTAATTTAAAAAAAAATTTTAAATATTCAAGTGACAAGAGAAACTGGTGCATCGATGTTCTCCAGCGGAATTCTTTTCGCTCTTATGTCATAAACTATTATAGTCCAACCAGTACTAATTATATGAGCAAAAACTCTCGGACTGCTTTAATATAATTGCAAGAAAAAGTGGAAAAATCCGCTTAAGTAATTCTGGACATTTTTCACTTAAATTGTTGATTGGAAACAGCTTGATTTGACTTGAATTGATCTAACAGATTTTATTTTTTTTTTTTTTTTGGAAATAATAGTTTTGTGAATACGATATTTGTTCGAACGTACTATTTAAGTTTTAGACTAAAAATTTAGCCAAAATATGGTACACAATTGATCTCTTTCGGAAACACTAGCGTGCCGATGCGTTCCTTGTCCAAAATATTAGTCAATTTGTTATGAACGGGCCTAAGATCTAAGTCTACGCGGAACGGAAGCGTGCTGATTAAGCGAAATTCGTTTTGACTTTGTTAATTTTTCGTTGGCGTTGGTTATTTTTTTGCTCGACGGATCGAAATGTGTTCGCACGCACTTCTAATGTGTACTTTATACACCCTGTATCCATCTTTTTTGTAAAAACGTTTAGTGATTCTAATTTCTCCATTGCAAACATCGCAAAATTTCCAAAGACACAACCAATAAAAAGCTCGGCATCAAGGCAGTGTATGAAGGATTTTTTCAAATACATCGCTACCAATTCATACCAAAAATTGTGGTGATTTACAACGTAAGGCACGCAAGAATTACTCTTCTTAAGATCACTTTAAAATTATAAATTTCTACGTACAATTATGCAAAAATTTGAAACTCTATTTTTGCTTTACGTCAAATACTAACCTTTCACCCAACGCTGCAGCACGTGGCCACAACCGATTATCTAATTGGCCTTCATCAACTTGTTCTGTCCAAAGACATACTTCACCACCCAATACCTACAGAATGAACAAATGCTAACAAACAAATGTCATTGCTATGAATAAAAAGAAGATTTCATACTTGTCTCTTATGTAGTTTGTCTAAACGCATACGTTCCCAAGGACGATGTTTGTAAACGTTTTGCCACGTACGGTAGGGTGAACAGGCACCTTCACCTTAAATGTACAAGCAAGATATTGAAAAATATCGTTAATTATATACTCGTAGAATTCAAACTGTACCTGTAGCTCTCCAATTACCAAAACCACAATCCAAATACCAAGCATCCACATGAGAGAATATAACATTAAAACCATTATCTAGTAAATCGTAATTCTCTTGCCATGAGCTAGCGCCCCATACCTGCACGGCAAAATGACTTTTTGGAAGACACTTCGTGTTGGTTAAACCGCTGGACCATACTGCAACTATTTTCGGGTCGATGTTATTATTGGCGATTTTAAGGCTAGAATCAGAAATCGAGATATTACTGAAAGTAATTGTTTAAGGAATAATGGGTATTTATACCGGGCCATGGTATTTAACATAAAATCGCACCATAAGCCTCTTAGATCAGTATCGTTGAAATATTGAGACCAACATTCCAAATTAACTTCGTCACCACCCAAATGGAAATAATCGGTGGGCCCGGTAGCGTTAAGTAATTCTTCATAGAGCTTCTGCAGTATAAGGTAAGTATTATTGTTCTTGGGATTTAATTGGCCACATGGAGGTTCACCGCAATAAAAACTCCACGGCTGTTGATTGATGCAAAGACCCAGTTCGCCTAGGCCGTGTTTAGGACCCCAATCCCAGCCATTGCCCGCATGAGCTGGTGCATCGATTTCAGGTATTATTTGCACACCACGTAATTTACCAAAATTTGCTATTTCCTGTATCTCTTCCATCGTATATGTCTCTTGATCTGAGTAAGCACCGTAGTTAGCTAGCTCGGGATAATGTTTAGACACGTAAGGAAAACTTTGAGAATCCGTGATATGCCAATGAAAGCGATTAAGTTTTGCATATGACATAGCTGCAATGGTACGTTTAATAGCATCCAATGAAAAATAATGACGAGAAGTGTCTAACATAAGACCTCTATAACGAAATTTTGGGCTATCAACAATGATGACTTTGGAAAGGGTACGTAATAAATTGTCTTCATCGTCAAACCAAATTAGCTGTTGCAGTGTTGACAGACCATGGCGCGCACCAAAAAATGTATTAGCATTTATGTGCACTCGATAATTACGTTTCTCATCTATAGTAACGGAAAACTAATATTTATAGTCAGTTCAGATGTACAGATGATACTTTTTTAACTTACATGCTGTATTTATTTGGTAGCTTTCGTCGGTTTCTAAGCTTAAATGCATATCGGAAAATTTGTGTATGACTACGTTAACAGTGAAGTTATCGATATCACAGTGCTTGCGGGTACCGAATGCCCGAGATAAAATTGAGGCGGCCCCAATGTTTTCACCATACTGTACACGGGAACCTTTTATTCTTTGATCCAACTGGAAACGTTTACTTCTTTGTTTATCAAGAACAATGATTTCTTCTTCTGTTAGGCCATCAGCTACATTATGTGCTCGTTCTCGTTCTCGGTCTCGCCCTCGTTCTTCTCCTTCTTGCTCGTCTTTCTCAATGGTGTCGGTTTTTGCCAAATTCAGTCTTTGTATATGTCTTAAATCTTTTAAGAATAAATCAAATGCTAAACGAAAATGCTTCTCTACTGCATTATACGGAGTATCTAGTCGCAATTGTATATCATCCATTGAGAATTTCAATGATTTCGTGCTAACTGCAGTTTTTATAGTGGGATGTGGCCATAGACTTATCTCCCCACAGGTCATGGAACACGTTATAAAAGGCACTCGCTTCTCACCTTTAACTACATCAGAATAATGATATCGTACACACTTGTCACCTACGCATTTATACGTCCATTTCTTTTCAATCGGTCTAAATAAGAAAAAGGAGAAGAACTTTGAAATGCATTTTGCAAAAATTTTTAAATTTTTAAAATTCTATATGAATATAAGATTATCAGTCAAACATAAACACATGAGATTCTTATCATTAAAAAGACTTACGATCTTGCGCAATGTTTAAAACTGATTTTGGAAGATCTTGCTTAAATCAAAATAACGGTGTGAGACAAACATTGCATTTGTATTTAAAAGCCACTTGTTACTCCAAGACTACGTCAACGAATAAAAAGCTGTCCAGTTATGTGAGGGTGTGTTCTAGCTTATTCTATTCAAGTCTATCGATATATTTTCATTTTTCAAATTATTCAAATTATTCATCGAAATGCGACCAACTCATGCCAATACCCACCGGAATCGTTCTCATAAGTTAACAAATGAAAAATTCGAATTGGCTTTTGGTTTATATTCTACAATGTGCCTGCGTCCATAAGCAAGTGATGTGTGGAATATTCCTAAAATTCATGAGACATTTTGAAGAATTAAACATCCATGAATGTAGCCTGTCCATGGGCTATATGTGAGATAGACTAAAAGAATTGGATATAGTCGCCAAATGCGAAGTGCTTTGTCAGGATTCAAACGGTTTGCGACAAGCTCGGGTTATTAAACTCAGTTCAGTGAACAGAGTTTTTGATGAAGTGCCCTAAATAGTACAATAAGTTTTCGATAGAAAGAGCAATTTCTAGCAATGCAGAGTAGGTGAGAAGAGTGCCTGCTTAGCTTATTGTACTGCTAAGTGTGGGTGAGTAAATTATGTTCCGACCATGGCGGAACATCAATGTGGCGAAACTCTTACCTTTACGTTGCCCCATCTATCAACGTTAAGGGGCGTGACTCAATGGCTAAAAAGAAGTTCACGCTCGAACCATCGATGACTGGCGACGGGTGTCTTTTTGATTGTAAGAGGAAGCCTCGGGAGAATACTTCTTTAATAGGGAACCTCACTACTCGACAGTCTCGTCTATTATTTAGGCCATTACAACACTGTTACAGCCCAGTGGCTACATTTCATTGCTTGAGATGGGAGTTGGACTGGCAGTGCGATCGACATAACACGCCGTGTTGATGTCTATCAAAATACAAAATAATTCTTAAGATCAGGTGGTGGATTTGGTCTTCCGGGATGTACAGAAAATCCAAAGGATCCAAATGAGGAAGCCTCTTGTACTTGGAAAATGTCTTGTAACCTGACCGCATTTGACATGGAAAAGTTTCAGCATCATTCTAAACGATAGGATGTAAGCTGCATCCTTTCCGAAAAAAGAATTGATATTATATACGATAAGCTTATAATACCGTATGTGATACTCAGAAATATGCAGTACAATACGGAACAATTTACCTATTCAATAGTCGATATAGTCAGATTCGTCTTGTTCGTCTATCCTTTGGCCGCCTATAGTTCCGTGCGATAACAAATATTGATCCGCAAAATAATGAGATTTCAAGAATAGCTCTAAAGGAAATGTAAATTTTCCTTTCTGTAAAAGCTGCATCATTTTATATTTTAGAAATTCTGAATCCATTCAACCGTATTTTTCGTACAGATTGAGATAAGGAAAGAAGCAGAATATCAAGAAATATTTAAGTGGTCTTGTGCAACAAATTGTTTATAAAATGTTGGTTTCAAGAGAAGACAAATTTAATTCCCGCGGGGAGATATTCATATATTCAATATTCGATTAAACGCCGCATTTTTTAAAAGGCTTTACTCGAAACAGCCGACACCAAAGACCATTTGCTCAACGCTGTCGATATCAAAGACCACTTACTCGAAACTCTCAACACGAAGGACCCTATGCTGCTTTGTAGTTGTGATCTACGACTTCAGATTAAGATGTCGTTCAGGCGTAGCGTAGTTTGTACGTCTATGATCCTTACATAAAATTTCTTTTCAGATCGCAAGACTGGTATAAAAAATGCCGAAACAAAAATTCTTATGAAATTAACTATTTTGTGGTGGATATAGAAAATTTTTATTTCGAAGGGCATTGCCTCCATCATGGTAATGTATTTGTAGAATAAATTAGAATTAAATTAGATTATAAGAAATTAACTGAAATGCTCTTTCAAAATTTTGTAGTATTGCGATATACATATGCGCTGAAATGCAGACACCATCTTCGCCACTAGCAAGCGGAGATGTGCAATGAGCACAATGCAACACGTATAGGTGCTGAGGTATTCTTAATTTATATTGAAAAACATGTACAATCTTACCCGAAGTACACAAAAAATTTTAAGTTAGAATGCATAACAAATATTAGGCCGAGATATTTACAGAAACTTTTAACGAGGATCGCCCAATATTTGTGCGAGATAAAAGGCCTGAGGATTTCCAAAAACATTCCCCAATTAAAAATGAATAAAACATAAGTAAAGGAAAATTGCTACCAATCGTGTAACTAACGCATCCTTACTTCGTATTAATATTAATATTTTTTGTGAATTTGATTTGTGTGCTCATATCAAAGGTGCTTCAAGATGAATAGGGATTTGTTTTTTGCTTTGTTTTTTCTTTTAATTCCAAGAAGGATTTAAGAACTAAGCACCATTGAAAATAGAAAATTCCGCGGATTTCTTTTAATAAATAAATAAATAGACCAACATTCCTAAGTCAACTTAAAAGCTTACATTGTTCATGAAGATGCAGGCACGTATATATCCATGCTTTATAAACAAGCATTGGAAGAAATGACCGTATTCTGCCGCTGATTGTGTTAGAAAATAAAAATGTTGGTACTTACATTAAATATTCTTTAAATTGCGGAGAGCTTCTTGGAGATTTTTCATGTGCGCTGTTTAGAAATTGTGGTTTTAACACGCTTTGATTCCAATATAAAACCAGTAGCACAAAAATCGTTACCGTTAACAAGATGAATAAGGCTTTTCGCAAAGAAACAGCTAAAGCCATTTTTACGATATAACGTAACCTGCAACGAAACGAACGTAAATCAATAAATACACAAATAATGATGTACGTAATGGTTGCACACACATTATCAAATATATTTTCTATCACTTAAATCCAACCTTAAACTGTAATCACAAACCAGTTAAGTTTTATAACATTAACTTTAGTTAAACATGCAAGAAATGTGAAAATCACTGAAGGTCAGGTGTGTCAACACACCTATAAACCATAAACCATAAACTGCTATACTTTTTGTAAAGGAAACTACTGAACATTATCCGCAGTGAGAGGAGGCAACCAGAAAAAGGAAGGATTTATAAACAAGTTGTCCTTTTATATATAAAAAAAAATAAAAAGCTCATCGTTATGAAATTTGTGTTTATTCTATGCAACATAAAGACAATTTAACATACGCGTACAATTATACTTATACTTTAGTAACTTTTTTCAAATACTTGATAGAAAAATATAACAAGTATTTTAATTATTGTCTCTTGTACAGTCAAGACCGTTACTCCGCACATTGAATGAATAAATAGCATTAGGTCAACAAATTTTTTCCATCCAAATAGCATACGAGATGTGTGGCGTTTAGTTCGTTCATAAACAATTACGTGGTTTCCTTAACAAAGTTGATCATTTTCAAGGGAGATTTTGAAATTTGATTTCCGTAACAATTACTGAGAAATGACGGTACGTTAAATTTCTCGTTCCGTTGAATTCTTTCTTAATTATAGCATTTTTTTTTTTTCAATTTTTTTTAGTTGGACAAATTCTACATAGAAAGACGCGTCAAAATATTTTACTGTATGTACTCATATAGAGATCTGCATTTCGGGATCTGGATTTGGTGACCTTGATTCAGCAACATATGTAAACCAGACCTATCAGGTCCTGACTTAATGTAATATTTGTCATTTTACAATATGAATCACCTTTAACAACCGCTGAAGGTGTTAAGTTTCGTGTGTAGACTGTGGTCGACGTAGTCGTTCATTTGAGAGCACTAGAGCAAAACTGTCAAGAAATTTGAAGAAAGCAAATCTGTAACAGATTTGTTAAGGCCAAAACATTAACGAAAGTGGCAAAGAAGATAGAAATCTTTCCATTACACGGCGCGCATAGTATTTTGATAGCTGCAGCTAGCTATATGTGATTTCAACAGAACGGTGCCGCAACACAAGTCACACAAGACGCGCATTAATGCACGAGAAGTTACGCAAAGAATCGAGTCTATGCGAATAATCCTCAAACTCTGGACTCTTTGAAAACGAATATTGATTCATTTATGGCTGACATATTGCCCCTTATGTGCAGGTAAATCATCGAAAAATCACTTCAAAAGCATTTTGTCCGGTAAGATATTACGTGAAGCACATTTCAATGATGTTGTATTCCACAAATAGCGGCAAGGTCTAAGCAATACATTTATAAAGAAATATTATCCAAATTTCAGTCAGAAGTAGAAATTTTATTACAAAACTACGATATGATTGACTCTGTGTATGTAAGTACATATATAGAAGACACGATCGGTGCATTACTTTGGTGTCATATATTACAGTATACTGTTATACACTGTAATATATTGTTATATACAGCAATATACTATTATATACTATTTGATTATTTATTTCATTCCAAGATAGTTAAAGAATATTATATTACGCTCATCTTAAAATTGGGACGCTATAAACTTTCTAACCGACTTTACTTGTCCGCTTTGATAACGAAAAAATGGAATTGATATTGGGGGAATCGTTCATCCTTGCTCTCTCCAGTGATGTATAACAAGTTTTAAGTTTTGGTCGGAGAACTTTTTTATTGGACTTAGAAAATTTGCTCTATAAGTAGTGATATGAGATATTAAAAGCAATCATCAGATACTGACAATCGACTCGACACTTTTAAAAAACCGTAGACAATTGAAAATTCGTTTCAAGTCGAATATTTTTTTTTGTTTATTTATATATACTTCTAACTACTTTTACGTACTTTCTTTTTTAATTAAAAGGTTTTTTTTATGGTACATAGTACACGTGTATGTGCATATATAGTTGAGTTTCAAGCAATAAACTGTCGACCGCCACCTATAGTTTAAGGTTGTTGTTGTAATGTTAAGGAATAGTATTTCATTTTATACCTGCTAGAGGTATTTTTTGCAAAGCATAAAAAAAGCATACACATACACACTCACACTCATACGCCCATACATACATACCCGCACTTATATATATATATATATAATAATATAATATATATGTGTATTTGTGTATGTATGTGTGTACGTATGTATGTATGTAAGTAAGTAAGTAAGTAAGTAAGTATATATGTATGCGTTAAGAGCAAAATCGATTTAGCTCGTCTATCTGTCGATGTGTCTGTTCCTGCTAAAGTTATGTTTGACTGCTATCCCAAGACTTTGTGTAGAAGAGCGATTTAAACTTTTTTTTTCTTTCTCTAAATTCGTCCCTGTCCTTAATAGTCAAAAAAGTTGTTTATTTTCCCATTTCTTCTAGTTGTCGTATCAAAATTTTAGAACTTAATGAGGAGCTCTTGTGTATTTTTTCTTTATGAAACTTTCCACAAAGCTTTGTCAGGTTAAAGTCCCTTAAAAATCCTGTTGGAAACATACGGCATCTCTTGCTTTGTGTTGTTCCATCGAAATAACTGACGAATAGAATTTCACTCGGTTTTGCAATCAAACATTGTATAAAGCCTTGTAAAATATATGAGAAATTTCGCTCTAAGCTGCGAATATAGTTTATCTCTTGTAGTAGCCTGACCCCGTTGCGCTTATAGTACATAGTGTTGTACGGATGATAGAAGAAATTCTTATTTGATCTTTTGCTTTGATTGTTTTGTATATTTTTCTCAACTTAATTTTTGCTTCAATATTTCTTTTCTGACACGTACGCTCCTGATTGTGCGGATGTCAATATTCTCTCACTTATTTTTAATTTATGTTATGGAAGTGAAGTGCAAGAAAAATTTTTCATTAATTACGTAGAAAATCAATACTTGACATGTAGGCTATGTACAGTAGTTTTAATTATGTTTTAAAAAAATTAATTTAACTCAAGCTGTTTGTCTTAATTGCAAGGGCGACAACACACCTTGGTTTGATATAAATCTTGCTCCTCAGGTTTTTCTAATTTGTTATTGCACTTCAGTAATGAAAAAATAGCAGTTTGCTGACAGATACAAATGTTCTATGGATCGTTTTAAGTATCTTTGGTTATTTAACTCCTTTGCCTACAAGTCTTAATACCGTGTTATTCGTACATTAAAGCGTTACATTTTTATTTTCATAAATGCATGACAGTTCGGCAAAATCATATGTATGTGTGAAGCCTACAGTAAGTATTTAATGTGAGATAGTAACAGTATTTTCTCGAACAGTGTTTCGAACCAGTTAGTACTTCTCGTGATAACAAAAAGAAAACAAAAACAAAACTTAACAACTTCCAGGCTTCGGCCACATCCTATCCCTGTTTCCTTGCGACTATCACCGTACATGCGTAAAGAGAGAGTGACTGGTCGCATTAAAAAAAAAAAAAGGAAAAAATAAGAATCGTAAAGTAGTTCTTTCATGGGGAGGCGTGTTTGTTGATCACTTGAGTTTGTAGTAAGCTTTTAGATTATCTTTGAAAATGTTTATACAATAACTACCACAGGCTTTTGTTAAGTTAGGTTTTCCCAAATGAAAGGAGTTCCAACAAGATGCCAGACAGACCGACGAACATTGCTAAACCTACAAAGAATCTTACGGTGATTTGAAATATCTCAACTTAAAGTGAGTTTCGAGACATAACAAAGGGAAAACAAATCTAGTAAACTCCCTTCATACTAGATAATGGATATAATAGATAGCAACCTGAATATGAAAATGAAGTTTCGAATTAATAATTTTTTCTTAATTTTGCGCAAATTTACGAATTTGAAAATGAAAGAGCTTTTCAATTCTAATTATAAACTAAATAGGACTCGATATCATAAAGTTATATTATTAATATAAACATCAACATTAAGCAAACGAGAAATCTACGGACGTTACTTTGGTGTCGTGCACTATGTCTAGTCATATGACATTGCCTACGGAAAGCAACAGCCCACAGATAATTTAAAAAAAAACATTATGACATTTGTCGATTGACTTGAAAATAATAGCGTTTTGAAAATGAGTCAAAATTCCAGAAAAATGCGCTGTATTCGTACAATTGTTGAAAAATTCTTGATCGGTGGGTGGAACTGCCCTATCAAAATAAAAAGTAGAGCGAAAGTAATCTATTCGCTTTTCTTTTGTAAATTTGAATGTTGAATAATCGTTAAGCTCTGATCGATTAAGCACGGATGTATTTCTCCAGAAAAGCAAAGAAGACTGGCACGTTTTATTTTATGACATCGCCGCGGTCCTAGACATTGATCAAAGAACTATTCTGAACCATATGCATAAAATTGTGCGTACAAAAAGAAGTCGGGCACTTGACTATCATTAGAGTTAACAATGAAAAATTTAACAGGGAGAATTTTTATATGCCAGTCGCTATTGAAAAGAAACGAAATCAAAACAATTTTGAAAAGATTGAAAGAGAGAGACAATAATGTCAAAAGTCGACAATCAAAGCGGGAAACATGGCAAAGTGCAGAATGACACCACGTATGGTAATGCATTGAGTTTGGTGAGATTAGAAGAAAATTGTGTAACATGATTTGCTCTAACCTGCTTAGGGTTGTGCTCTCTTTATAGTTATCAATTATTACGAGTGAAACCCACAATTAACCAATAGGAAAAACATCGCTTTCCGTCATAATGGTATCAAATTATATAACTACTTCAGTAACTCTTCAGAAATTGAGAGAGTTGGGTTTGGAAATTTCAATAAATCCCTCATATAGACAAGACTTCACATCGTCCTACTACAGCTGGCTTAGTGTGCTCTGAAGAAGTTTTCCAATAGTGTAAAGCTTACTTCAAAAGAGGTAAGCCTTGTTCAGTTATTTACCTAGAAATTCTGAAATTTTCATAGTCACAGCATAATGGTTTTGGCAGAAAAATAGCAAAACGTTATTAATCAAAATGGCACACATGTGTGGTTTTGATAATTTTTTTTCTATTTTAAATATAAGAGAAATGCTTTTGAGTCTTAATATAAAAGAGCCCCGAACTTTTTCCCCCGATATTAAATTATTAGTAAATAATTGCTTACCATTGTGAATGCAAGAAATAATTTCTTGGATGCGTCATCAATCAAATGAAAGGAAGATTTAAGTTCCCTTCAAAAATCGTCGGAAGTTTGATTATGGGTCAACTCACTGAGTTATAAGTCTTTTCTTCTTTATTTTCTTACTAAGAAACGTAAGTCAAATCAAAGATAAACTCAATCATGTATGCGTAAATCGATAACCTGAACTAATCTTTATTTTACAGAGTGAACTTCACTTATACGATTACAACGATACAAACGGTTGCTTTATGTAAAGTGTCTGTAAGTGTTCTTATAAAAGTGTTAAACGTAGCGCTAACGTCTCGTCTCAATTAAATTTCTTTCATTTAACTCTTGTCTTATAGAAGATGATCGTTCGATTTCCGTTCTGTAGTAGTTCCTTGAAATTCTTAAATCGATTCTCAACGTTTACACAGTTTGTCTAAATATCTCTTCATATTTTTAATGAAATTCAGATTAAGTTTTAGTCCTGATTTGTTTCAGTTAATTTGAAATATTAAATAAAAATTATCTATTTTTTTTTTTTTTTTTTGAACAATTTCTTTATCTCTCATGTAAATCCAGCCAGGTTTGAATACGTATTAACTTGTACGAAAATATAGCGTGGCAGTATTGAATTTTATTATTATTTACACAAATTTTATACGCGAGTATTGGACTTTAATAAATATTACGATATTACTAATCAACAGCATAACTAATGCAACTGACGTTTGCGACACAAGATTTTTACTATATTTTACTATATATTACGTTTGTGAAATCACGCGAATGTTTCATTATTTCATTGTTTCATTTCGAAACATAAAACCATACGAACAGCGACCGCTTTATTATGCGATTAGGATACGAATGTAACGAATAAATAATATTTTGTGATTTAAATGAGCACGTGCCTGCCTGTGTATGGTATGGTACGGGAATGGTAACACAATATACATCTATATGTAAATACCTGTGTATGCATGCGAGCAATTAAATGTATATTAGATAATGTATTAAATACAATTACAATAATCACAAGCATAAATCGCTATCAAGTTCTACTATAACGTGTGACTATTAAGGATTATTTTGTATCTGAGAATTATTGACTGATTAGTCAGGTGTCTGACCCAGATTTGTGTTTTCTAGCAAATTAATCGTGTTTAACGCAAAAGCGTCTTTTAATTGTGATTTATAAATTCGCAGGTAAGTCAGAGCTTCCTAAGAGTCACATCCAAGAAAATTTTTATGTGACAAAGGGTTATATATTGGATAAGAAAAAGGAAAAATTCCGTAGCGTTACCAAATGAAACTCGTTTAGAATATTAACACGAATTGAAGCACTATTTGAAAAGAATCCAGATTTCAATTTGAAATATATTAAATACAAAAATCATATGAAATGACATTAGAGAGCCTCTCAAGTCATTAACTATTCTGTACAAAAGTAACACTCCGTAAACCTGGATAACCTTGGTGTTTAATTTGAGGTCAATATATGTGTCAAGATGTGTAATATATGAAAGTTTGGAAAATTTCGATATTTTCTTCTGATTGAGCTCGCAACTTTTGGTAATATTTATGGACGAAACATGACCGTTTTTAAACGATCTGCCTATTGATCTAAACTTTAGCTTTCTATTTCAATCTATGTTGTCGTTTATATCTATCTATTATATCTACAATATTTCCCTCATAATTTTGAATCGAAAAATAATTGAAGGCAAACTTTTCGCTAACTTTTCAATGACAAAATAAAAGATACCAGACTTTCCGTATACTTTTCTATTTATTTTGGGTAAAAATAATCTCAATAAGTCGATCCGGATCATTTTCGCTTGATAATAGTAAAAAGCGGCAGACAATTTATGTATCTATCTATTATAATCACGTAAATTGTTGAAAAATATTTTCTCTTTTTTCAAAATTGATGCCAAACTTTCCGCATACTTTTATATCCTTTTGGTTAGTCTAATGAATAACAATTGAACAAATTTGAAAATTTACCTTAACGAAGTTTTTTTATATAAAGTCGACTGATTAAAAATATAAATATCTTTTTCTGGGAAATTTCGATTTATTCAATTTATATACTTCTCTAATATTCCAATGCTTTTTTTATAGAAGATGATTTAAATCCTTCTCGCCGGAGCCTCCTTTTGCTCCTCCTCATGGAAACCGATAAGAGTCCCTAGTGGTCAAATCTGAGATATACATACTATCGATGGGATAGCAAGTCGAATTTCAATTTGCGTAATTTTCCTCAATTTGCTTTTGGCCCTAATGCTCTTCTCATTTGGAAATAACCAAAATAGTAAATGCCGATCCTTTAGAATCTTTGTTTGCTTTTTTCGATTATCGGGAATAATTTTCCGAAAATTGTTTTGTTTCATGGTAAAAGTATCTGCTTTCAGGATCACTCTTAGTACCGGGATTTATTGACTTATTAATATTTTATTCAACTAAGTCTAAGTCCGTCTCTTATTGGTTTATTGATATATTATTTAATTATTTTTTTTTATTTAATTAATTATTTCTGGATGCTAGCAAATGGGAGGTAAGGCCAGTACAATTTAATCTTTCGTCAATGAATAATCGAAATCTCTTTGCATTTATTTTAAGAAAAAATGTGGTTCACAATTTCCTTAAAATTGATTTAAGTCTGTTTGTAATTTATTTACCTTAACATTTAGTTTAATAATTCGTTAGTTCTTCAAGTTTTTGATTTTCAACTAATTGGATACGTTTTAGTTCGTTTTTAATAAACACAGTACGTAAGTAATGTTTTTAATTAATTGAATATTTAAATAAGTGTATTGGGCGGCAACTACAACAAAAATTCATATGTGTTTAACATTACTTTTCCTTCAATTTTTTTCGCTTCTCTGATAATGATTCAGGGCTTTCGAAACCTCAACACAATCCCTTTGAGTCCTCGCTTTCAACAATTATTGCTTATTAGTCGACAAATTCAAGAGCTTTTAGTTCACTTATACGCTGTTCATTACCAGACACGAAGGTTGCTGCTTGCGGTTTTTATTTACCATTCCCCCTGACAGGTGCAACGAAGTAAATGTTATAAGAATTTGACGAAGAAAAATAATAATCAATAAATATACATTTATTTAAATTATTTACTTAAGCTAGTACAACAACGAATGTGTCGTTTTAATGGAATTCTACGTTTCTAAGGTAACGAAATAGTTTAATATCACATTCGTTTATATACAAATACACGCATATGAGCGTAGGAAGGTTAAGGAAGAATTCAGGTGATTTGTATACAGAGGACAATATTAACAAAGCCAAGGTGTCCAACCTTTTAATATCACGAATCTGATAAAAAGTAGACGTCGCTTGAAATATATGAACGATAATTTAGTATTTAAGTCATGAAAACTTATTCGCAATTATTCTTGGTATAGATTATAAGCATTCCTTCCTCTCTTTCTTCTAATGTTAAGCAAAGGCTTCAATAATTTTCATCGTATTTTCGAAATTATTTTTTAATTCATTTTCAAAATAATTCAATCAGGGCTATTAAGCTTCTCCTTCGATAACTTTAAGTTTTTAAACTCTTCGTTACATCACGTTTCGAAAACTTTCATTAACTAATACCTAATGTGTATTAACAAAGCAGTTTAGACCTAATTAGTTCGTGTCAATTCTAATGTGGGAAATTGTTTGAATGTTAAGTTGAAAATTTGAAGCCAGTAGGGTACTTGATTTTAAGTTCCCAATAGTCGGAGATTAGTGTATCTGACCAGTGGCTGAAAACCCTGACTATTCTTTGCTAGATGCCGGCACTTTATGCAACCGTTGACTTTCATTTAAAATTTCGAACTAAAACATAAATCGCAAGATGTGTACACATATGGGAATGCAAAGAGAAAGGGTCATGTTAAAGTTACTATTCGGTATGAAGTGATAGTAAAAACATTTCAGTTTTGTTCTCTTTTTTCTTCACTGTTAAGGTATGTGCTGAACATGACAATTTTCGAAAACACAAACTACGGAAAAATCTCTTCGCTAATTGATACAAACGTTTTAATTTAGTTAGGCTGTGAAAACTGTTCGCTTCTTATATTCTTTGGATAGAAGTAAGAAAGCTTTCATAGATTGCAGTAAAGCAGTTAGCTCTTCTAATTGCTTTGAATACCATTTCTCTTTGCTATCAACGTATCTTTAAATACACGCTTAGTATGTATCCACTACGTACACGAAAGCACGAGAGGTGGATTTTTTTTTTTTGAAACATAATGTTATACTCAGAAGAATTCAAAAATTTCTAGGCGTCACTCCAGTGCAGAAATGCAAAAGTTAAATAATGCTGTTCACCGTTTTAATAGATAGTTTGTACCACAAAATTTATT
Organism: Glossina brevipalpis; assembly: GCA_000671755.1. Taxonomy (NCBI): domain Eukaryota; kingdom Metazoa; phylum Arthropoda; class Insecta; order Diptera; family Glossinidae; genus Glossina; species Glossina brevipalpis. The sequence goes on from KK351108.1 coordinate 203,905, forward strand.
AGAGACGGCAAGACAGATTTCTTTATTTCGTCATTTCTCCCTTAGGATGGAAATCAAACATTCTATAAGAAAGTTCCCGAATACGTGTAAGCCTTTCAAGTTCAAAAAACAGATCAAATACTTGTCTTGTCATTTCTTTTAATAGATTTTTTTCATTGGAAACTTCTTCTCAGAACCTCGTTTTAAATAACTAGAATTTTTTGGGTCAGATAATAAATTGTCCAAAATGTAAGTTTAACTAATACAATTACAATTCTTTTGTAAATATAAACACTTTTTTAAGACAAGTCATTTTATTCACCACTTGTTCTCTCGTACCGTTTTTGATGCAGCATCGTCTTTATAACGAATATATTGAACTTTTATAAATTGTTTCCGTAATCGTATGGGGCTTTTGAGAAAAATAAAGTCTATTGCCACATCTGCAACCTTCTAGAATGGTGAATTTTATCTAGCTAAGAACTAAAAAAAGAAATTGAAATAATTCCACAACATAACCTCATTATAGGCCAAATGAAGCAACTTCTTTCGGACAACGCTACACGCTATTGCTAGAAAATATGGTTTCACCTTTAAATAGATGAACAAATAACGGATTATAGCATAACCTCACAATAAGTAGAAGCGAAGGTGAAGATTTCTTTCGGACAAAACTATACACTACAGTATTAGATGTGCTTTCCCATTAAATAGATAAAAAAAATAACGGATTATAGCATAACCTCAAAATAAGCAAAAGCGAAATTGGAGTGACTTCTTTCGAACAACGCCATCCATTATATTAATGGAAGATGTGTTTTTTTTTACTATTAAATAGATAGATAAACAAATAATGGATTATAACGAAATCGCATTAATATATACATATTTATATAAAAAGAAAAAAATTAATACCTAAAAAGCTTCTTTTTGTAAAGCGTCTTCAGTAGGATGAATTAATAAGCTGATTACTGTATATCTCAACGAGATTTGGAATGAACTGAACAAAAGTGCAAGATGGCCTTGTTATGAACTAAACATATACTACAGTGATGTACACATTAAAAGGAAGAAGAAAGCCTCCATATATATATTTATATATATATATATGTGCTTGGCTTTCAACGAATCCCTAATATGCACTATCGAGAAAGAAATGAATCTTAAGGTAAAGAAAGAATCTTTAAATAAAATTAATTTATTTTTGAATAAAATATTTGCTTTGTTTAACTCAAGGAGAACATAAAAGCAATAATAGTCGCGAACTAACCTTCCTTATATCAACTAGCACTATTACTCTTCTTTAATAAGGTTAAAATGAACGCGCCTAGGTGAGTGCAAATTGCATACAAAAATAAAAAGTACCCATGACGTTCATTTCCTTGCCATACTTTCTCGACCCTATGTTCGTGATGCCTTGGTATATTCCGTACGTACGTACTATATATGAATGTGAATGAAAGCCGGAAAAATGTATGTTGTTGTACTTTTTTCCTTCTTTTTTTTTGTGCTAGAAATGCAATAGTAACAGGCGCTCATTATTATGGGAAAAGAAGGTTAAAAGCAGAAAACTAAAAAGGAAAATATATGCAATAACATATATATATATATATAAGCATATATATATATGTATATATATATACATACAAACAAAAACATTGCGATAACATTGTAATACAACAATAACTTTCATTGGTAAGATTGTTGTCGTGATTGTTATTCTTTATAGCATACTATGGTATGAAAAAGCATGGCCGGATTGATTGGTTGATACTTGCTAGCTAAGCGGAACATATCTATGTATCTATGGCGCACGTGTACAAATTGAAGTAGACGATATGAATTTCTGTGAATTGTTAGTACCTTATATACACAAAAAGTACGGTATCTACATATAATTCTACATTTACATACATAAAAAATGGCTTTCGTAACATTTTATGTGAAGAAAGGACGTTTAAAGGAAACACACAACAGTCTGCGTTGGTTTGAAAATAAAAATACTCGTAGAAGAGTTGAAAAATGAAAAAAAAAAAGAAAAAAAAGTAAAGAAAAAAATGCATTCAAAAGCTAAACAAGTCGAAGAGAATGTTAACAACATTTAGTTTTGAAAGTGAAAGCATATTGTTAGGACGACGCATATTGTAACACTCGTAGGTGAAAAAAGCAGAGCACAAATAGTAATAAAATTGTTTCTATAACTATTCCCGCTATGAGCAGAAAATTTTTTTAACACTTGTAATAAAATGTTTCGGAAAGAGAAAAAAAATATTTTTTTTTATGTATAATTTTTGTAGCGTTGATCATTATAGTGAGTGTGCCATAGTCATTAAGTAAGGTGTGTTTCAAAAAAAAAAAAAAAAGAAAAAACCAAAAACAAAAAAAAAAATAAAATTAAAATTATTTTTTTTTTTTTTAGTTCTAATTTTCTACATTCAGTTATAACGGTGTTTTAGGCGCAGGTCTTTGTTGTATGTATTTTTATTTAGCTAGAAAAACCATAACACAAATCTAGACTCTAGCGTCTAACAAATCCTTAAATTTTATAGCATACCACTGTCTTGCCTATCACTAAAATCAGTTCAAATGTGTTAGTTGGTGAATAAGGTCGAAATTGATTTCAATTTCGGTCATTTAAATGTTATGCAAGACTTTTTTTTTAAAAGTGCAAGAAGAAAAGAAGAGAACATATAAAGGTTGAACAATTATATATATATATGAGTAACGATATTAACAAAAATTATAAATAATTGTGCAATTTAAACGAAATATATGCATAAAAAGTTAAACAAAATTCATTATAATTCGTGCAATAAAATAAGTAAGGAATTATTAGCTTTGAGACAAATCTTACACACCCAAGACGACCACAAAGTTTCGGCTTATTGCGAATTTGCCTATGATGGGATAAATACTATTTGTAATTCGAACTTAATAACCAAATAATGCAATGAAATTTTTAAATCGAAATATATAAGAATTTTTCTTACGGGCGCGTCAATTTGTGGTTCGTTTAGGACCATTCCTCAAGAGCTCTTCTCGTTCGACGACCGTTTGGGACCATTCCTCAAAAGCACACTATTCTCGTTCGACGACCGTATCTAGTAAATTTTCACAGGACCAATTTTCGACTTCTCTTTTTGAGAATATAACGTAATAAATTTTCAAGAACCTACGTTGGTGGTCAAAGTTTACGTTTATCGTCAAATTCTACGTTTTTTGTCAAAGTCTACGTTCGTGATCAAAGTCTACGTTTGTTGTCAAAATCTACGTTCGTTGTCTAAATCTGCAGTTGTTGTCAAAGTTTCTTATTTCATCACAGCATTGTAACATCTTCCCCAAAGTTTTCAAATGATTCGCGGTCGACAAGTGAACAATCTAGTGTTTTCATAATGTTTCCGTTCCAACATCACCGAAAGTGCAAGCGATAAAGAAAATATTTACGGCCTTAAGTAAAAATTAATGAATATGTAGCATTCACAAAAAAAACCAAATTAGCGAACATCTTGTGACGTGATTTTTGCCTAAAATTCAAATAATTATGTTCTTTAAGTGGTTTTAAAAAAGACGTGCAACACCATATGCGGTCGATGAAAGAAATTAGCTTTTGAAAGCAAAATTCGGCAAAGTGCGCCCTCATTTAAGCAATTATATAAAGAAATATTCATGGACAAATTGTCTTTGAAGAAGGGATTGTCTGCGGTAGTATGCAATAAATGCATGGCTTGACTGAAAATGACGAGTTCAGAGAAGTTGGCATTTTTTCAGAGCTAATTTTTCCTCTTTAATCAGCCAGCTATAAGGCTCTGTTTCAATATTTGCAATATTCCGATATTCAATAGCCAAAATCTTCTCAGTATTTCAGACTGATAAAGGGTATGTATATTTACTTTGTTGTAAGCAAAGCCTTAAGTCGCGCACCAAATCCTCTTCCACAAATTGCTAGAGTGAATTTCATGAATAAATCAAATCGTAAATCTTAAAAACTGAACGAAATACTAGTTTATAAAGTAAGCCAAGTTCTGATGAGCACGCGCCTTGACTATCCTTTGAATCCTTACTAATAGTCTTCGCATTTGTAACGCAACATTATTATGTTTTATTTCACAAAGGAAAGTTCTTCGAAAGCGTATAAATTCTTTTTTTTTTTGATTTTATCATCCACACGGAGGGATAGGAAACTAACGAATTATCGCAAACAAGCCAACCCAGATTTGAAATAATGGTGGAACTTGAGATCTTACTAGCAAAGTTAATAAATCAAAGCTTCTTATTAAGCAAATTCTTAGTAGTTTCCCTTTGAAACTTTCAAAGTTATAGAAATTAATAGTGAACAGGTGAACAAAATCAAACTAACTTTGAAAACTCCAAAGAAATATTTAGTAAAATTATAAAAATTAGTTTTCTTTACAAGAATTATTAATCATGCTATTTAATCGGGGCTTATGTTTTTGTTTAAGTTAATAAAATAAAGTAATTAAAATTTAAAAAAAGTCGGCAACAAAAATTTTTATGCTTAGCGCCTGAATGTAGACAACAACAAAAAAAACATTTTTATACTAATAACTATTATAAATAACATAAAAAAACACTTAAGGTGGAGAGATAACTACCTACTACTTCGTTATAATGCTATGGGAAGAGAATATAATAAATGACATCATGAAACTGGAAAATGTTTAAAGAATGTTCGTAGATATTTCGTTTAGATGTCAAACTTTCGTTGACCTTTAGCTAACAACCTATTACTAAATATTATGACGGACATGCCTTTAAACAATAACTTAATCAATAATTAAAACTACTATTAAACAAGAAAATAAGAAAAAGTTATAGTTTGAATAAATGCGACAAAGGAATTGACTTTTCTTTGGCATTCAGAACTTTTCTACGTAATATTCAATACACAATAAGAGAAACGAGCTTATCTACTAATGAAAATCTTTATTACAATTTTAAATTTAAATAAAAAAAAACATAAAACGCAAACAAAAATATATATATATAAAGATTAAACGAAAATACATTAATTCAAGTAACTAAAATGTCCTTAAAGCGTTTTGCAATTGTAACTGCTGCTGTCAATATTCTTAAACGAAATGGTAACAACGACAGCAACGATAGCAATTTCAATAATCAAAATACAGCAGTATCAGCACCAATAGAAACGATAATTCAAAATATGAAAGATGCAGAAGACACACTGAAACCTATTCCGCTGCAATACTATGAAAAAGATGAGAGACGAAATCAAAACGTTGTTTCAACACCAGAAGTGACAACAACAGAATATAAATCCACTAAATTAGTTAGTTATGCACACGACAACTACACTCTTGGGTCTGCTATCGCCAGTAATGTCAGTTACGTAGATGGGGGTGACGATGATGACGATGATGGTGATGTGGGAGTAGGTGACACTGGTAATAGTAGTAACAATAGCGAAGGTATTCGTAACTATGGTGCTCCGATTACTACAACATATTATGGCAGTGGTTTTGGTATTTTTCACCAACAAACAATTCGGTCGAATGGTGGAGGCATAGCATTAGTAACAGGCAGTGGTAACGGCGTCAATGTTAATACGTATGCTCATGGCATTAACACTAATGTTAACCTTCTTTTGGGAGGGTAAGTTTGAATAAATTTATTAAAATTAAAATAATACTATCCCCCTCCTTTTCTCTTTATGTCGAAAATTCTTTTGATGCTTTCTAAATACATCATCTAGGCCTTTGATGTACAAGTACGTAAATGAATGAAAATTCTTTTAAAAGTGTTTCTCTCATCTTCTCTATTCAACATTGAGGATAGAAGCTATTGTATATTAATCCCATAAGTATCTCAAAGTGTCTTAAAGCCTAAAATGGAAAATTGTTATTCAATTTATATTGTTATTCTATATACCAACGTAGCGGGACATTACAACAGTACAGAGAACACATAAAGTAGCTTTTCAGCAGCCAGCCCTTCAAGACCCCAAAATTTAAAAGTTTCTTGTTTATGGAGGAGGGAGAAGGATTGAAGGAGTTGCCGATCTACTTTTATGTTTTAGACAACAATTCAAGACATCAAGAAAGGTAACCTAGACGTTTCATTCCAAAATTTTGTGTTGGTTATAATTATGTCCAACGTTCGATTGTGTAGCTGCATGGCAACAGAAAGTTTGACCCAATAAAGCAGCAGTGTTACACATGACTTGCTCCCACTTATGACGGGGCACAAATTCATATCATTTGTCCTCGATTTGTTCTAAAGGTTCTCTCTTCTCTGAGTGATGCAAAATTCATGCCATGTTCCACCGGCATGGTATTAAGTCTTCTTGGCAGCTATCGCCGTTAAAGCCTTAGCGACATCTATGAGCTATTCAGTGTTTCTATCGCTAAAAAGACTGCCACCTCAACGTGTTTTAGAGTTGCGAATTTGGATTCCTAGATTCAAACAGTTTAGAAATGAAAAAGTATTAATTTTGTGTTCTCTTTCTAAAACTCTTATAACCCAATCTTTTACGTCAGAGTTTGGTCTTTTAGGTTACTAATTCGTGGTTATATTAGATGTAAATCGAAGCAGCTGAACTGCTAAGTCTGACCAAAGACATTACTTTCTAGCGTCGAAGCAAGACTTTTCTTGCGAAGAACGCTTACTTCTTATAGAGTTGCATGGCGATCTAACGTTTCATCCAAAGAAAAACAGAAGATCCCATCTTCCAGAGATGAAGAAAATGTTTATATAATTCATCTTTATCTGACATTCGGGAATAATCACACTCATGAATGAAATTTTCTTATTTTCTATTTTTGTTTGTTTTGTATTATCGTAGCGTATCCATTAAGCATTATGCATGGTACAACTCTCCTGTTTCTCATTCAGAAATCCGCTTTTCCACTTTTCTAGACTGCAAATCCTATGATGTCCAATTTCTTTGCTTGTAGATCATTCAATCGGGCTTTAAATATCTGAATATTTTTGAAAAGCTAACTTTTAATGATTCTTCAAATTCTTTTTGCCTTTGAACTTCCTTCAGTAATGTTTTTTAGTCGGTATTGTTCACATTTTCCTCTCGCTACACTTGCTTCCTTTTATCATTAAAACATAATCCCTTATACTACGGCAGAAAAGTGAAAAATATTGTGCGGCTTACGTTCACTCGTGAAAATTCTTGAAAACTAAACATTTTTCCATGAGAAAACCTTTCATTAATTATCAGCATAAGACTCAGAGTTGATTTCGCCATATCTCTTTGTTCACTTGTTAATTCGTCAGGAGTTACTGGATGAAGTTTTATTTAAAATATTTACTGGTCCTATTCGACTAAATACTTTGTTCTCTTCTAGTGGAATAAATAAAACCTTTTGTCTCGTTATTTAAATGCGAATGATTTAAATTTCTTACTTTACATCAAAATAAAAGAAAGCGAAGGGATAACAGGTACTACAAGATGTCTCCTTTTACTGAGTACAATTTCGAAGTAAAAATCAGCGAGAGGTCTAGAAAAGTCCTGAAAATTGTAGAAGAGCTAATTTACTACAATTTTTTGCCCATACCAGCCGGTATTTCCATGGTCACGTATTTCTTACTAATACAAAGCATGGCCACCACATAGTCGGTGTTCAGTGCGGTTAGACTAAAGCCCATAGACTAACTATACATGGTCGTAGCTATACTGAGTGCTTAGTCGACAAAAACATAATATTTGCCGATCGTACATATATCCAAAAAGCTGTGACTACTGCCTCTTTCTTTTTCTTCACTTCTTCTGACCAACACCGTGTACACGTACGGTAAAGTACCTATGAGTAATTGGCAAAAAAAAAAAAAAATTTCTTACTCACACAAAGCATGTTATTGCCTCTCTTCGTGATTGGTCCATTCTCTCATGATACTGATCTTATCTGAAAAATTTAATTATTTTCTAAATGTTTCTAAATGTGAGATATAAAATTTTGCCTAGAAATTAAAGCAACTTAGCAACTTGAAACAATAAGTTCATTCAACTTTTTCTAAGAAACTTTACTTTCCTGTGAGCAGCTCGTTTATTTAATTAATCTTTGCTCTAACGCCTTCAACTTTTTAGCTTATACAGTAACAAGAGATATTTGGTTATTATTAGTCAAGAGGGTACTTTAATTTTTTTATTTTTTTTTATTATTATTAAATAATTCCTTTGGTTGCTGACGTACAGAAGAATTTAGTAAACACCAGTAAGAAGGAAAATATTAATGAATTTTTTCGTTCGTGCCATTGTTAGTCTTCACTATTACCGCAAGTTGTGTGTAATATTTTTTTTTTATTTGCAGTGCTATGTTAACATTGATGACAACGGTACTTTGTATTGTGTGTTATTGTTGTCATCGTAGCATTAAAAAACGTACGGAGGCTGCTTACCGACAACAACATCAGTGGCTGGAAAATGATCCAAACATGGAAATTTATAGCGTGGAACAGGTAAGAAAAATGTATAGATAGATATATATGTATGTGTTAATGCTTGTTAGAGACCTTATTTCATAATATTTATGAGAGAAGTGCAATTCTTATATTATAATAACGTTTTCCTATTAAAGGACATTTACGTAAACATACATGTGACTGAATTTCTCAAATTCAGCTTTAATTCAATTAAATTGTGCATTGTAAGCATTTTTCGGCCTCTAATTCAAAAATAGAAAATCACTAAATTATGTAATATATTTATTATTTTCATTTGCCTAACAGTATGCTACAAATGTTTACGTAAATTTTATATTAGTTTTGTAATAATTGCATTTTACTAAAGCAGTAATTAATTTAATATTACAAGCCTGTAATCTACAAGTTTAGTATCGAAAGATTATTTGCTTTTGCTTTGGATAATAAATAACAACAATGATATTAACTGATATTATAAAATAAAACTTTATAAAAGTGAAATTAAGTAAAATATAAGGTAAAATATCTTGATATTTATTGCAATAAATAAGCAAAGATTACGTAGAAAATCATTTTCTATTAGAGTTTAAAATGTGTGTGTGAAGGAATAGTATCGGAAAGCTTTACATGAAAAGTAATTTAATTTATTATTTATAGTGTTATGAAACTTCAGGATTATTTTTGGCTGAATCTACAGATGGCTTATCAGCGATATCAACACTTCATCACGAACCACCACCCTCTTACGATGCTGTAGTGGCCATGCAAGAACGTCAACAGTTGTTGATGCATCAACAACAACAATTAATGCTCCAGCAGCAAATGCAACACAATTCGCCACCACCCGGCTATCGATCAACATTAGATGTATATAGTGTATCGCAGACGACATCAACTCTAACAGCTGCGTCTCTCAATGATACGAACGAAGCATCTAGCGGTTGCAGTCCACCAAGCGATAGATTATCGAATGCTTGCACTTTTCGAAACGAAAACGCTATAAAGCATCATTTATGTTTGAATACAAATCAATTAAGTAAACAACATAAAGCATTAGCTAACGCAAATTTACCAGATTTGAATATGAAAAAAGTAATAAATGCCCAATCGTGCTGCTCACTTCAACGAGCCGAAGTTGAAAATATGTGGAACGCTGCAGCTGCCGCTTTGGCGGCTAGAGAAAGACCTACGAATAGCTCACCGACGATAGTTGCCAGTGTACATAAATCTCTACCCTACACTGCAATGACGGTAACGAATGCAATCAAATCCACCAGCCCCGAAACATTTGGCAGCAGATATTTAAAACAAAATAGCTATCGAAGTGGTTGTCCTTTATGCGGCAAATTTCGTTATGATAACGAATCTACGCATTCATTGTCTATAGAAAGCGGCTTAGATAATTTGGCATCAGGCGGCATTGATGAAGAAGAGTTCGAAATACGCTCCTACCATAACATATCGAGAGAAAATCAAAACGGAGAAGAACAAGCAAAGGGTTTACTGAAGAATTTCGGCGGAAATGACAAAACACAAAAAGAGCAAGAGGAAGAGGAAGACGAAGAAGAATGTAGCTGTGTCCGTCTACAAAGTAAACAAGAGCCAATAGGCGACCAAACACAAACAGTTGTTAACAACAAAGAAACCTCTAACATTCCTTGTCGACAACAAGCCACAACATCTTTTTCCTTATGTAACAACACTGAAACATGCTATGATGACGATGACGATGACGATGACGACGATGATAATGATTATAATAATGATAATGACGGCGCGAAAATTAGTTATGACGATGATGATGATGACGATGAAGACTTTACTGTCGTGGAAAATAAATTTATTAACAATAAAGCAAATGATAGTAATTTAACCGAAATTATAACTTGTAAAGAATCTTACAGCGATAACAATAATAACCACAATAGTAATAACAATCGAACCGACAGTAATTCTAATATTTCATCGTTAAGTTTGGAAATGAAAACAAAGCCAAACACATACTTGAATAATAATAATAATAACAATAGCACCTCAGGATTGCCAGCAGCATTACTAAATTCTCCGGTTGGCTCTTGCAAACTTCTTTCTACTTCTACAGAATCAAATAATGCGGATGAAAATTCAGTTGCATCGACTACTCTGAATTTGGATCGTATCAATGAAAATGGCATCATAAGCTTAGATATGAGCAAAATTATCGATAAAACCGGTTTACCCACCTACGATGCGGCCTTAAAACTAGAATCTAGTGGTTACGTATAAACAAAATATATGCGAACGTAACGTAATCATACTTTGTTATTTATAAGAAGAACAAGAAAATTTGAATAAAAACAATTTTTTTTTGTAAAATCGTAAAAAAACGTGAAGAAAAGAAAACATCTTGATCTCTCCCAAAAGGTCTCTTGGTATTGATATGCGACAATGGACTTCATTTGTCATGCAAATAAGTAAATAAAAGGTGAGTTACTTGCGTTATATTTAAGATAATCCATTAAGAAAAATATCGATTAGTTTTATTTTATAGTTTTATTAAATTTGCATTAAGGGCTCCAAACTTTTGAAAGCTAAACATCCAATCGATCCTGTATTCTAGGTCAACTAATGGAGATATATCTTGTATTTGCAACTATTTAATAAATTCTTAAATAAAATTTTTATTGATTTACAAATGTCCGCCTGTCCAACGGAAGACCGAATTTCAAATCATAGAACTATTCGATGGTAGACCGTAACTTCATACCTTTACTACGCCTTCCATGTATAAAAGTACAATTAATGTTAGTTCAATTGTCTTCTTAACCAGCATAATGCTTTTCTCCTATAATTTATCGGGCCACACATGTATAATGCTTTTCTCCTATAATTTATCGGGCCACACATGTAGGTAGTTAAGTACAATTAATGCAAAGAGTAGTGGCAATTTTTCTAATGTGTAATTTGGGCAACGTAGCGTTGCTCTATAAGTAAGAAGGCCGTCTGATAAATATTTCGTTTAGAAAAGATATCAAAATTTTCAAAATTATATTTAATTCGACTTTTTCCGGTTTGATATGAAAGTTTTCGAATTAATTTGAAAAATACAGTTCCGTGAATATTTTAAATTTCTGCATTAGTATTATGGATAAAGTTCGAACGGAGTAATTCAGTTAATTTTGTGATAATGACTGTTATTGAACGAGCAATGTAATATTAAATAAAAAGACAATTTCGGAAATTCTTATTTTAAAATCGATAAGGAATTGCATGTGGACAACTTAACCTGGGAACTAACTTCGTCATATTACATTCTCGTTAGATTAAATTAAATATCAGCTGAACTCATCGGTTAGCGTGTGCAACACTGTATACCGAAAAATCTAAAAATTTCCGTTTTTTTCCATCTCTTACATTCGGAGCACATATATTTCCACTTAATCAAATCTGTACAACAAGGCTGATATTTATATAAATCGGATGAAAAATTCGGCCACAATTATATCTGCGAATAAGATGGAACGTATGAAAAAGTTTTTTTTTTTGCGATATACGTATAAAATTGTGACTTGAGATATATCTGTATTTCGATAACGTCATCGTTATATCGAGGAAAATCGTTTACAAATTAGTGATGAATAATAAAACGTTCTATCTAAACTAATGATTATTAGCAGATTAGAGATAATTTACATACATTATGATGATATCGTCAGTAGTAAGCTAATATTAGTGTTTTATACAGAATCCTTTACAACGAATACAATAGAAAATAAGTGAGAAAGTTACTATCGGCTGTGGCCGAATCTATCTACCACGCCTTTCACTTTATCATACTAATACCATACGGTGTATTGTACAGCGGTGTGATAAAATGTAAAAAAGCGAAAATTCTCTCTTCAAAAAGGTGAAAACAAATTAAAATTTGACGACTTATAACTAACTGTTTTTGAACATGAATAGTAGTATTCTCCATAAAATAAATTTGGAAAATTTTAGCCTGATATTCTTCATTATCTATGAGTAATGAGTAAGAGCTACAGATGATTGCTTAGAAATTCAAAAGTGCTTTCGGTTTACTCTTAATTGCGGGCGTATCCGTTGACCGATTTGGTTTATATTCAATGCCAACGTTGTACTCGAGAACTTTCAATGTTTCTGCTAAATTTGAAGCAGATAACTTATATTTTTGCGATCAGAGGAATGTAAATAGCACGCAATCATACGGACAGACAGACAGACGGACAAGGGTAGATCGTTTCAAAATTTCTCGCTGATAAAGAAAACATATATTTTATAGAGTCTTTTAGGTGTTGCAAACCTTATGACAGACGAGTACATCCCCATCTTTTACTGGTGGGTACAATAATCTCTGTCTAATCGAGATTATTACACAAACATTAAATATTATTACGCAAACATTCATTTCCAAAGCGGTATAATGAATTCATAGCAAAGTATTCGTTATTTTGAAAAAAAAAAAAACGCAAATCTTTTCTTTCTTTATCGCAACGCTCAACTAAAATAAATAAATTTTTCGTCTATTTATAGATTAACGGCAATAAATATCAAAAGACAAAAGAATTCAGTCAAATGAAATTTTGTTAATAATATTCAAACAAACCGATCGCGTCAAAAATTGATGAGATGATGATTTTTATGATTAGACCTTACTGTATATATGTATATGATAGGTTTTACGTGAGGATTGGAAATTGAATTTTGGTGATAACTTGAATCTACTGTGACTGTAGCATCACAAACAATATATTTCGTCTTATTTTTATAATTTAATTAATATCGCGCGATTGAATTCACAAAACTCACAATGATTTTTTAAACGATTAATAGACAGTCAACTTCTTCACGAGTTATAGTACGACTTGTGATAGAGTTAATGTTACCAAAGTTACGCGACTCCAAAGTTATTTATTGGGAAAGCGTTATGAGTTTTTTATGTGATTCAATATATCGTAAATTGTTTGTGGTTATAAAAATGACATAATTTTTCATGCTTCTTTTAATGTTTTGAACACATTTAGTAACGCTACTAAAACGCTTAAGGTGGTCATGAATAAGTATTAAAACTTTGAAACATAAAAACAAAAAAGAAAATCAATAAAATCGCAAACTGTTACACATAAATTAAAAGAGAAAGCAAGCGAGTGCATACTAATTGGTTGGTATAAAGTGAAAACCTTCACAATTTTTCAGATATTTGTGGCGCCTTATAGATCACCACTTGAAAGAGGCTTTAAAAAAAGTGTCAATAATGTCATTACCACAATGCCAGACTAAAAAATGCAAGCTTACGTTTAAGAGAAAGTTCTATTGGTTTTATCGAAAACGTATTTCAATCGCCCGTTTTGAACTAAATTTAGTTGACGCCCGGCTTGATTACTAAATAATAGTGACCCTGCTGTGGTTTTTTTGTTGAAGTTTATTAAAAAAAAAAATAAGTCAAGGAAACATACAACACTTTTTGTAAATAAAGGAGAAACTTGTACTTATCCTACAGTGAGGCTTAACGCTCACTGTATATATATATATATCTTAAGAAATATATATGTTACGATCCGCGTAGTTTCCAAAGCAAATCTACAAAGTCCTATACAACTGTAATGAGATGAAAGATATTTGGCCACGAGAATATTTATATAATTATGTCAATCATTTATGTTAAGTGTTAACTTCAAGCTGTAAATTAAGTTATTAATGAAAATATATTAAAAAATTTAAAGTTTTTCAAAATTATGGGTTACAACTGTTTTCGTGATTAGAAATTGTAATGAGAAAGCGGATATGTTGTTATCTCATTTAAATTACTTCGTCCAAATACTAAACAAACATTGATTGATAAAATGCCAAGAGGTTTACGGTATATAATGTTTTCATTATATCTGCTCGTTTAAGGATACGCTACACATGTAGTTACGAGTTACACAATTGTAGATAGTATAGTAATTTTTATAATTTGTTTATAATTACTGTAGTTATCATTGTATCTTATTAGAATTTCTTTGTTAGACTAACGTTATAATTTGTGGTTTGGCATTAGCACGATGGAATTTTAATGTTAATGGTAATGCTACCATGTTTTCTTAGTAGCTATATATACGGCTTATCAGGGCCGTGGTTGGTTTTGTTGTCGTGACAGTAACATTAATAAAATTGCTGGCGGTGTTAAAAGCGTTCGATAAGCTTTTCTTCTTTAAATGGTCTCATAAAAAATTATTTCTTTATTCCTAATAGAGAACACTTTTTAAAAATACTAAATACACGTTACGGCCTGAAGAATAATTTTCTTGTATTTGAAAAAAATGATTTTCGATTAAGTTGAAATTAAATAGAATTTAAAGGGAACAGAAGAAAGAATGATGAAGCATGATTTTCAGCAGATTTTCAGTTCATTTATTGCATCGATCACATCGATTGTCTCCTTGTCCGTATGCCGATTTATCTGTCCATCTGATATCTGCCATCTTTTTTTGATGTTCAATCCACAGGTCACAATTTTTGAAATATTTTGATGAAATTTGGCATACGGACATGTTTTAGTGCAACGACGACCGCTGTTGAAACTGATCGAAACGATCTCCATATAACGCCCCATTCGGAAAAAGCCTTCATATGAAAGCAAGCCAAAACAAGATAAAACCGGTCAAGTCAAACCATTGAATACTCTACACTACTTTGCGTAGTTATAAATATACTATGGTGTTGTCCAAAAAATAGATCTACTTGGTCCAAATTTGATGCAATTAATTTCAAAGTCCCATTACCATTGTGAACCAATTTTCATTATGAAATATTAAAGATAAGACCGTTTTGTATACAAAAGCTTACTTTTCTGAGAATTTTTTTACGTAGTGGGGTCCATAAAGTAGACCTACGTAATCAAAATCTAGCACAGGAAATATTTATGTAGTAAATTAAAATGTATCCAATGGTCGGCCTTGCCTTTATTTTTTTTCCTTCATTATCTATGGACGGTCAAGTATTGCTTACAGTATGTCAAGCGACCACGGGACTATAGAATCGCCGAAAAGATTTCTCTTCATCTATTATATCTAATTTTGTAATTGTATGAGTTTCGATAACAGACAGACCGCAAGCAAAATAGCGCAAATTCGGGGACTCACATTCTTCCAAGGTAATTAGTGAATATATTTCCAAACATTACATCTTAATTTGCACAGATAACGAGTGTAAAAGGTGAATGAAAAATTGTCCGTACGAATGTATCGTTAAACCTATGTTTTAAAGCTTTTTTTTAACAACGAGCCCACACAATGCCAATGTATGACAATGAAAATTTAAATCTTTAAAAGAATAGAATACAGGCGTATATATATATATATATATGGGTGTGTGTGTGTATGTATATATATATACATATATATGAGTGTGTATGAATGTAAAAATTATTGATTTTCCATTTAAGCAACTAAGCCAAGAATAGAAAATAGAACAAAACAAGTATGCAAAACATTTAAACATTTAATGAGAACGAACACATTATACACACACACACACACACAGAGACGCATGTATTTATAAACATTTGCAATTATACGAATAATTGCGACACGTACTTGTTTATTTGCTAAACTTACATCCGTACATCTCGTTGGACACTTTTAATTTTCGAGGCAATAAAGTGTTCTCTTCGTTACTTTACGTTACGCTCTTATAAAACATGTTTATTCTGTAAGATGCAGTAACTGTGCTCCGTAACCACAGATGCAATCAGAAAATGTCAAGAAAGGGTGGAATTTTTCTGGCAAAAAATTAATTAGTTAAGTTTTGGTTAAAGAACTGAAAAAGCAAATTTCGTGTTCATATGCAAGTATTTATGTGCTCTAAATAAAAACAGAGAACGTTTCTTTCAATAACACACGTGACGTTACGAATGTCTTACGCAAGGTGCAGTGCACAATGCATTAACAAAATTTAATTTAAAATAACAGTAAGGGAATAATTGCATTGATTGATCACACAACATAACATTTGATGATTTAAGCCCAAGACGCGTTGCACAACTCCTTTCAAATTCTGTTTGATTTTGAAGATCGTGGCTGTATCATTGCCAATTAAAGGCATATGATTAGCTTCGTATATTTGTGGTTTTTCCAAATTATCGAAAAGGTGAATTCGCGTCAGTAACTTCTCCTACATGTTCTTTACCTCATTTTGAGGAACAACATACATAATTTTTTCAATTTTCGACACATTTTTGACGTCACGCCTTTGCAATCCATACGACCGAGCTACGTCTATATTTTGAGGTGATCAAACTTTGTCTTCCATATAGTGAAACTTTCTCAAAATATTAAAACATCTTTATGAGAGCAATCTCAAGCATGCATCTCAGATATTGCGTTCAAAAACATTACATGGTTGACCGCGTTAAAAAGCAATAGTTTAATAAAAAAGTATTACATGTTCACGTCAATTATTCTATGTAAATGTGTTATGTAAGTAAATGTTATGATAAGAGCATATATTTTTTAAACTCTATAAGCATATATTTTTTAAACTCTAATTTTGAAAATTTTATATATTTTTATACCCACTACCGAAGGATGGGGGTTTATTCATTTTATGATCTCGCGTTGCAACACTCGGAAGAAAGTTTCAGATACCCTGTAAAGGATATATGTATTCTTAATTAGCATCAAATTTTGAAGCGACTTAAGCACGCTCGTCTGTCCGTCTGTGTAATGTCTAATATGAACATTCTCCTGGCCGCAAAAATTACGATATCGGTTTCAAGTTCGGTAAAATAAATTTGAAGTTCTGGCACACAGATGGGTATTGAAAATCAGCTATATTGGGGAAAGGAAGCACCTATAATGCAACAAAAAGTGAGAAGATCTTTGTTTTCAAAAGAAAAAAAAATCGATTTTTAGTTGATCACTCATAGACTATAAAAATGTCGTCATATATTCTACGAACGATTCTCTACTATCTGCACAAAAACGGAAAACGTCGGAGACAGCCGTTGAGTTTTACAAGATATCGAAGTTTCATTTTTTTTATTAAAATATAAGTAAGACCGAGAAGGAAGCTTCACAATCAATACCAAATTCGGAATCCATGTAAATATATCTGTCCCTCCGTCAGTCTGTCTCTCTTTTACTCTGCTAATCTTTGTCGTTGTAAATACTTTATCGGTTTCAAAAATTAAAAAAAAATTATTTGGTAAAAATATTGGAAACTCTTGTCCGTGGTTGATATTGAAAAGACGCAAGTCTATTAAGCGAAAGTGCAACTGCTCTTTTGAGGCTATTCACCAAAATAACCCGCACTTGAGGGTTTATCATAAGAATGTAAATCTGTTCGAATACACAATAAACTATCGATTGAAAACCTCGATACTCACAGAGGATGGTGTCAGATGAATACAAGGAGGAGGCTAGCGAATTCGAGGTTAGTGGTGTTAACTTTTCTGGAGCAAGTTTTGATGCTAGAAACTGATGATATCATGACTTTTGATATATTGTGCCTGACTTTCGTAGCGTTTTCTAGTGATGATTTCATTTGCTTGGAAACAACGAAAAATAATATACGACACCCAGTTAATCCCCAAAACGGTATAACATAGATATTAAGGTTTAGTGTTTTTGTTGTTAATGCTTCACGTAGTATACTTCATATCCATTTGGATTTTTTATTATACATTGTAACGCATTCCATTGTTTTTCACTTGTTACGATTCAGCAACAATGCCCTGCGATGTAAGCAGAAGAAGTCACATTTCCCGCATATGTTCCCTTTTTTTTGGCGCAAAACTTAAAGCTTTAAAAAACTATGTTTTGTACATTTTGGTAAAATAAGTTATATTGTCGCGGCAAGCCAAAAGATAGTATTTTTCAATAGAGAAGTCACTCCTATTTAATATCCTACAATACAAGTCAGTCGCTCTTCTGAAAAGCAGCGAGAATATATTCAAAATCTTAATAATTTGCCTCAAACATCTGTAGACATTTAGAGGCGTTTGCAAATTTGTTGAAACGTGTAGGGTTCTATAATAAAATAGTCGGTGTTGAGCGAAGCTGGAATAACCGCAAAAAATCAGGCAAACAGAAATGAAATAGGATCTCACACATTAATTCGTACAACATTCTCTTCTTCTTCATCTAGGGAATAATATATTCAATTTCCTCTTCTCTTCACACTGAGTACTGAACTTAAAGAATTCTTCTTCACTAAATCAAAGTAAAGATCCGTAGCAGGACAATAAATGTTCCATTTTGAGATCTTTTGAATCAATCGTTTTTTTCTCTTTTTGCATAAATCAGTGTAAATATTTGTGTTTATTGGTTATCCTTTAATAACTAATTTATTCGACAAATGAAATCATATATTTCTTTAGTAACAATAACATCAATTTTGTCTTACAATCATACATACCTACGTAATTTAAACATTTATGTTTATTTATTTATTTATTTATTTATTTAACAAAAAAAGAAAAAACAAAACAAGACTAAAATGTGCATGTTTTGTTTGTTTTTTTTTTTTTTTTTTTTTTTTTTTTTTTTTTTTGAATTATTAAAAAAATCAGGTGGTTAGATATCGTATATCTTTGCAAACATTTTGCACACAATTTGAATAGAAAAACGTTAGCGTACAACCGGTTCACCTAAGAGTGCCAAACTCATAGTCACTACTGGCTGTACAAATAGGTTGATTAGAACTAAATGCAATAATAAATATAGTCTGGCAGCCAACTGAGTAAGAAAACCGACAACAACAACAAGAAAAACAACAACAGGTTCAATGATTTACAAATGTTACGACAAAAACACACTAAATAAACTTATGTTGAATAAAAGTAAAAGGGAACACAAATATATATATGAGTAGATACGTACGAATGTATAAATAAATCTCTCGATGCACATGCTAACAGTGCTCAACTGACGTAAACACAAAAAATAAAACAAATTAAGAGAATCGATGAATTAGAAGATGTAAACAAATATCACGACCGGCATTATAACTTAACTACGTTTGAGAGACAAACAGTGTATTATTATTATTTATATATAAACAACGAATGTGCTTTTATAAATGATAACATACATACATACATATATAAATACATACATTAGTTAATTATGAAATTTATATTTGCAGCTAATTTTACATTAGGGTGGTCCTTAGTGTTAGCTTCAGCTTATTAATACTGATATTTTATTGAGAAGTGGAGGCAATTGCTTTCCCAACACAGCGAGAAACCATGCATTACGCTTCCATGGATTACGTGACAACTTTTTATATATATGAATTGATATTTCCTTTGATGAAACAAGTTTTAAAAAAGTAAAAACAGACTTTTTGCCTAAATATTATAGAATAATTGGTTTTTGCTCATTTTCAATGACTCAAATGTGTTGGTTTTATTTCCAACAGCAAGTAAACAATTAAGAGAAATGAATCGAAAATCAAATTAAAATAAAACAACTTAAAAGGTTTCAGTCGACCTATCAGCATCCTATGCCACTTTGCCTAATATAATTCTTCATCTACTTACATCATAACATTACACTTTAGAGCTCTTACGGCGGACCTGAACATCTTTCCTTCAATGATCTTATTCTATTTTTGCCGTAAAGTACCAAAAATTAAACTTTGATTCCATATAATGAGAACCCATAGACTTCACGAGGTGCATAAAATACCTGCCGCAAATTTGGTGCAATTAATTTTTATGTTAAATTACTATTACGGATCAATTTTCATCACGAAATATTAAAGATCAGATCCTTTTGCCACATGAAAGCTTATTTTTCGTGAGATGCCTTACAGGTCATTGGTTCCACAAAACATAGGTTCTCGTAGTTCAAATCTAATTATTATGCCAATTTATTATTAAAACATTAAAAACTTGAATATTTTTACTACATAACGGCTTCATTTTTATAGGAACGGTTATAAGGAAGAGGATTCAAAATCCACCTCCATTTAATCCAAACTTTTCACATTACATTTTACCGAAAAATATTAGAAACTGCAAATTTTTGCCAGATAAAGATTCTTCAATTGGGGGTTTATATGGGTAGTGGTCGTCAAAATGATCCTATCGAATCCATTTTTGATACCGTACGTCCTTAAACCTGAAATTCCGTCAAAATATCTCAAGAATTGTGACAACTAGGTTCAATACAAAAATACGTAGAAAGACATCATGTAGACAAACGGACAGACATGTTCAAATCAAGTCAGAAAATTATTCTGAACCGATCGGTAGAATACAAATTGGGTTTATTTTAAGCCCTTCCAGATGTTACATACTTCCTTGCAGATTTAATGTGCCTTAAACCTCAAGTGATGTAGAGTATAAAAATGAAAAAAGACGGCAAAGATTTTACTTAAAGAGTACAATTTTTTTATAGAATGCCACTCATCCGACCTGGTTTTCAATAAATCAATTCTTTTGCCGATTATTTGCCAGCTAGGTTGCGTCATTTTGTTGAAACGCAGATAACCGATTCTTCGGATTTGTCCGATAATTATTCACGAAACATGAAGTACCAGCAATACTCCTAATCGCCTAGAATGTCTAAGGTTGTTCGGAAAGTTATTTCGTTCGTTTTCACCGAGGACTTAGTTGTATTCGCACTTAAACTGCTTGCAATGCTTGCTTTTGAAATGATTCGATTGTTTCTACAGAATAGTTTTTGATTGGTACTAAATATGGAAAATCGAGAGCAGCATTTTCATCATATTTTTTTCTTTTACTATCGAAAAAGTAAAAATATTAATCACTCAAGAAAAAAATGATCTGATGTGTATGGAGAGGATGTATTGACATGAACATCCATGCCTAAGCTGGCTTGCTTTATGTTGAAGGTACAACACGCTCTGGGTAGGCCAGTTGAAGATAATGACGACAGAATAAAGCCATTAATTCATGAGGACTGCTGAATAGCATCTCATAAGACGACCTGAAGATTATATTTATCGAATTGTAAAAATGTTTTTTTGTTATAAGAAAATTGTCTTCCATCGCAGTTATCAAAAACTTAACATAATTTTCCGAAGAATCTGATAGATAATTGCAGTTTTTTTTTAGACAT
Organism: Glossina brevipalpis; assembly: GCA_000671755.1. Classification (NCBI taxonomy): domain Eukaryota; kingdom Metazoa; phylum Arthropoda; class Insecta; order Diptera; family Glossinidae; genus Glossina; species Glossina brevipalpis. The sequence goes on from KK351108.1 coordinate 225,360, forward strand.
AATTGCGTTTTAGAGGAACTTGTTGATAAACCGATAAAACAAACATATCAAGTTTGTCTATTTAATTAGCCGTTAATAATAGAAAATAGATTTAATAGCTGAAAATGATTATTAAAATTGTATTAGTGTTCGAGTAAACAAAATATACAAGTGGGCGTCATCAAGTCAAGTTTTATTTTTCCTTTTTCTTGAATATGAAATCGTTGTCGCACTGTTCTCTTGAAGCATGATATCGATTTTGATCTTCTAGATTTTTTCCAATCTACCAACGACTCCAGAATATGTTAGAAAATTGAGCGCATGCATAAACCAGCCATCATTGAATGCTTTAAAAATCGTTTTTGCTCAAATAGGTTAGATATTCATTTACTTAATAAATAAGAAATTCGAGTTATCCTAACAGAAGATATCATACACACATTTTATAATATTGTTACTCTTATTGTTTATTTTCATTCAGGCGTATAAATTCATGTATATGTTGTGCACATTTTTGATTGCAAGCAAAACTTAGATATGAAAACTATGCACAGTTTATATTGAATCTTGCATTAGTTTCGAATGAATGGTTATAAAAAAGTCAAACACAATTTAAGTATGTACATCAAGTATGCACATAAAAGAACTAAGTCGACGGAAAATCTAACTCAGACTCGATGCCATAAGTCAATTTCCTAAATGAATAGCAAATAAAGCTAATTAGGAAGCAATCTTAATGCTTAATTCTATTATTGAAATATAAAGGTATATTGGATGTGCCATTCCTGTTGTAACACGTAGCACATACTCTTAATTCTTATATTCTAAGTTTTTGTCAATGAAGGAAAAATCTTCGTACCCTGTGATCAGACAGAGAGCATTCTCCAACCAGTATCTCTCCTGGACGGCCTGATCACTATTTATTTCGACCTTTGGATATGCTATACATGCCAGAAGTTCCTCCGTACTGTCTAAACTCTTGGATTATGTGTACTTGAAAAGTGACTGAAGAAATTATATTTATGAGGTAACCCTTCGGGGACTTTTAATACATGGCGGCTAAAAGAAGATTAAGATTTTAAACATTGAAGCCCGCCGACGGTTATTTTTCGGATTGTAGACGGAAAACTCGGGAGTTGCTTCTATTTTAGATGACTTTTCTTTCCGATAGTTCTCTTCTATTTAGGTCATAATAACATTGAAGTCTACCGTAGCCACCTACGACTAATTGTGTTAGTAGTTGAACTGTGAGCAATGGAAACGTTACTTAAATGTGTCGATGTCTTTCTAAGTACATAATAATCCTTAAAATTAGGTGGGGGGAAGTTTATTTTCGAGTAAGTACAGAAATACCAAAGTGAACAACTAATTCCTCGGGGATCAGGTGCCCAAATGGGGGAGCTCTTTGTACTACGTTGGCAACGTCAATAAATTTAGAGAATACCTTGTTGCCTGATCGCTGGTGCGGAGAGGTGCCTGTTGGAAAGTGAGCTGAGTTTACCCTCTAACCAGAGGGAAACTCTGAACTGTACCCAGTGAGTGTTTATTCTGATACTTTGGATGTTGCGGAATCCCCCTCTTGGGGATTGTTCCAAAGCCTGAAGGACGCAGACTGACGTTATCTGGAATCGGTCCGGTATTTAAATATACTGTGGCGTTAAGCTTAGGAGGCAGATATCCACGTGAAACGAACACAGAAAGTAATTGTACTTGAAAAGTTATCGATACAGCCCCAACGCTCCCATATTTGATACTGCTTCGGTAAATCATACAATTCGTAAAGTTATAGCATATGATCCCTCTGCACTAAAGGACCTAAAGAAAGGATATTTGCTTTTTCGTAAAACGAAAATGGCTATTCCCCCGCATCATTCTTCCTACAATGCTTGAAAACTTGTTGCGGAGCCTGGATAGTTAAGCCTAACTCCTTTTAGCCGTTAAGCCATGTCACCTTAATGTCTGCAGCTGGGACCATGTAGAGCTAGCAGTTTCGGCACATTTATCTTCTGCCGTGCTCAAAAAGTTATTTACCGGAGATGAGGAACTGAAAGTAATTGCTTATATTTTTATTTGATAGCCGGATATCAAAATCGAGCATAGACTTAATTTGAATATAAAGACGAAAGATATTAGCTTTCATTTTCTCTTCATTTCCAACAAATAAATACGAATGTATGTAAAGGGAACTTCTATGCCCATAAAGCATTAGCCCCTAACAAAAATGTATTTTAAGTATGTTCATAACTTGTGAAGCAATTTAATTAATTAGAAATTCAACTTAAGTCGAATCTTAAATATCCTTCACAGTAGATGTATGCATATGCATTTCGGGAAGCTTTTATTGAATGCTGCCCTATCCACAATTCGATTGATGTCTTTTAAATATGTCTACAATTCTGATAAATATTCACAAAGCTTGACATAAACAAATCGACACACAATCAGGATCTTAAATTTTGTAATCTCCTTTCCTCGGATGCTATGCGTGTTAAAAAAAACAAACGAAGTGTTTAGTGTGACAAAGGAGGCATAAATTATAGAACAATAATTATATTTCGTATAAAAACGTGGTCGGCTTTGTGTTATTATTGTGTTTTTAAATTCTTTCAGCTTATGCGCATAAATATAAAATCGATGAAAAGGATGAAGATTGTTTATGCAATTCTTTCGTCACGTATCGATTCGTAACAAGCTCTTTGTTAACTTAATTAAGGAAATGATACTAGTAGCAATAGTAAGCGCAAATAAAAATATTACAATGTTTTTTATATCAAGAGCGTGTGTCTTCATGATTATTATAAAGAATTTTTGGATGGCTATAGTAGACGAATGCGCCCTTTACATTAAGATCAGTTGTCATAGATAAGCTTTTTGGCTATTACAGGCAGATGACACCGGTTTTATAATTTACTTTGTGACTATCAATTAAGAATATTTTCCAAATTTCGTGTCTTCATTTCAACTTTGAAATTTCCAAAAACAAATGACGGAGAAATAGTCCTGGCTAAATATATTCAAATGATCTATATTTCATAAGGTCAGCAGCTTTGCTCGTCTTAAACACTCTTATCCCTTAAGTATCTTCGCAATTTTAAACTTCCAAATTGAAGCATAAACGTAAACGCTGTCAAAGGAAAATAATTTCTACTTATAAACTTTAATATATTAATTGACAATTTGACTTATCAAATATTTCTTCTACATGTCAGCGTCGGTCCAAATAGGGATTCTTAAATAGTTTCGATAAAATCAATTTCAGGTATGTGAAATACGGGCTTTGCTTTCTGCTTTGTTCTACAGTACTTCCCAATGTAATGCATTCAAATTCCATACTTTATTATACCAGGTAAAAACATGTTAGTCGAATAAATTTTTTTATTATTACCTCTTTTTTATTGGTTGCTTAGGCATAGATTGATTTATCTTAAGGCTTATTTTGTGGTCGTCTTTCGCCTTTCTACCTAGTAGTTTACAAAGAATAGAACAAGCGGATGGAGGGACGGACAGACGAACGGACATACAGATAGAATTAAGTCAGAATATACAATTTGGGACAAAACATATTTAATATAAATTTCATATTTTAACGGTGTATATGAGAATTCCTACATATTCGCCGAAAGGTATGGTTTAGTAGATAATAATTTGAAAATTAAATTCACCTCTTTATTAATTTAAGAGAGATTATATATATATATAACATGAAGGTTTTTCAATAAAGTCAAATTGCCTTTGGTATGCTATATATAAATATTTAATTGTTATGTATGAGATTATAATAATAATAAAAAAGAGATCTGAATAGAGAATCCACAGTTTCATTTCATTCGTCGCTTTTTCTAATCTTCGCATCTGTGTCCGTTATATACGCGAACTTTCATCACAAAAATTTAATTTCATATCCTTTACTTACCCCTACACAGCCCTTAGCATGTTCGGAATAATTTTTGGGAATCCAGAGTCAGCTATTATAACTGACTGTCAAGAAGAGCAAAGGACTAAAAAAGTATTATAGAGCCGGAGATGCTGAATATATTTTCTTGTGTTAGTATTTGTTGTATTAGGTATATATATTTTTTTTTTTTTATTAATTTCTGTAAATTTTTTCTTTCTATTCTTATAGCCAAAAATTATTACATGTCTGAGAATACTTAAGAATTTAGAATTATTTTTACACAATAAATTGTTTTCCTCTTATTTCACGACGAGGGATGATGTGCGTATGTATTAACGTATATGAAAAAAATGTACTGTTTTTCTTCTTTATAGTTTATTCCATAGCAGTCTTTAAATTAATATAATTTAATAATTATTTTGTATTCACAATAAGTTTGTAATTTTAATATTTTAAAACTTGACGTAAGCCTTTCTTTTAATTTTTATGTTGAGCTTTCGTGCATGTACCGCATTTGCTTAGTTTTATTATAGCGTTCTTTGCAATTTATAAAAGAGGCTCGCGGTTATAATTTTTTAACACTTTTAATAAATATGTATAATAATTAAACGTTTTTCAAGCCTTAAGAAAAATATTTAATAATGTTTTTGTGTCAATAATTTAGTTTACATTAAATAAAGATGCACAAATATCGTCTGTAAAAATAACTGAGAGACGACTTATACGCTTACGCTCTGCACAATGTAGATTTGATGATACAAAGGGAACAATTTGCAACGTATTCAAGGCATATACTTTGATTACAGCTGTTACTAAATTGAACGTCGTGTAGCAACGCTGTTACTTTATTTTGTTTAACTAATATATCGTAAAATTAGTAAAATACTAATGTTCCAGAAAACATATGTTTTTGTTTACATTAAATGTAGAAGAATTAAATATGACGCTCTTTTAAATTGAACAAGTTTTCTTATTTGCAGTTAGCCCAAATCTGAAAAACTAAGCCTATAAATAAAAATACCTATAATAATAAAAATATAATAGGAAAAATTAAAATATTAAAAACAGCATATTGTAACTACACGTCTAGTAGCAGTCCCATTATTAAATATTTCAAAAGAAACGCTTAGGTGCAAAATAAGAAGCGTTTTAACGAACAAATACGTTTTAAATTTTGATTTCAATTTCATTCTCCTTTATTAATTAAACATAAGGAGATTGAATTTACCATTCGGTTTGTAGAACTGAAAAAACACCTGAGAAGTTTCATATGTTTTTGACAACACACCTTAATATTAATATGCTATAAGAACAAGAAGAAGCAACAACTTAACTCTAGCCTCTCTGTCTTAAATTCTACACTGACTCTAGCCTCTCTGTCTTTAGCAATTATCTTTTTATATTTTATAAAAGATTATTTTAATGTTAACAGCTGATTGAAAAACTGTCTTTTTTTTTTGCACAAAGAAAACAAAGTTTTCATGTCGACTGTAAAAATATTCGAGTGATTCACAGTCGGCCTGATTAAAATTATAACTGGAAATATTGTTAAGACTAAAAGTAATGGAAATTGAGGAGCATATACTGCAATTTGCTCCGCTACAATCTTTCGTCAGCCCTTCATTTTGGCATAAGCTGACCGAAATAAAGTTGGATTACTATCGTCTGAACGACGAACCAAAATCCATTTTTGGTTATTATGGCAATCGGAAGTCGAAGTCATGTATATTAGAAGTAGATTGTACAGCATTTAATAGGTAAAGTGGTGTAAGATTGTGGACAGATTTATTGCAATTACTTATGCCGATTTAATAAAAATATTTATAGTCATTTTAAAGAACCGAAATTCTGCTTTAAAGCTTACGGAACGATTTATAATAAGAACACTTTAGAAAGATTTAAGGAAACTGATAAAACTTCTCTACTCCAACAAGAAGGTTCACAACTGTTACACGATTTCCGTACTGATAGAATATTAGAAGATCCCAGTCGTTTAGCCAGATTTTTCATTTTATCATTTGCTGTAAGCAAATCTTACTTCATAAGCTTTAACCAGTTATTTGTTAATATTGCTCTGTTATATTTCAGGATTTGAAAAACTACAACTATTACTATTGGTTTGCATTTCCAAGTCCTTTAACAAGTCCTTTGAAACTAGTGAATCCAGTTGTAATGTTAAAAGATATTCCAGAAGAAGAACAGCAAATAAAAGAAGTCTTCATGGTGAATTCTGCAGAATGCGCAGCAAATTTCTTTATACTCTCTGTTAGCAAAGAGAATAAGAATTGCTTCACTCTCAAGCAATTCGTGGATACATTTAAGAGTTTGCCAGAAGATGGAATAAAAGATTTCTATTTTGGCTTCGCTGATAACAGCGAATATGTGGAACCATCATGGATAATGCGAGTTTATGTAACTTTCTTATTATACAAATGGTAATTAAATTGAATACATTGTCACTCTATGGTACTACCTTATGATATCTTTTGTTGGTGTTTCCTTTTTTTATATTTATGATAAAAACGTTGCTTCAGCCCATTTCTGTTGCAACAAACACTAAAATTTTTAGGTGTACGTTATGATCAACATATGAACTGGAATCAGAGTCGAATATGGCAAATCAAGTTAAATATTGAAGCTGGCGATTATTTGAAAGAATTTGACAACGAAATCTTGAAATTCGTCGGTTGGGAGTTAAATCGTAATCAGAAACCCCAACCACGTATGGCTTCGATGAAAGAGAGTATGGATCCAACTATGTAAGTGTTCTTTTGATTACTGTAAGATGAGCGCATTAAATTTCGTTGATATTTTTCTAAAATTTTATTAATTTTTTAGCTTAGCAGAAAATTCTGTAAATTTAAATTTGAAATTAATGAAGTGGCGTTTGCTGCCTGAGTTAAATCTAAACTTATTGGCGACTACCAAATGTTTACTATTCGGTGCTGGTACTTTAGGTTGCGCCGTGGCGCGAATGTTATTGGTAAATCTGATGAATTAGTTAATGTAATACGAACATTTTATAATAATAACGCCTTAGGGTTGGGGTTTCAAATACGTTACTTTTGTTGATAATGGTAAAGTAACTTTTTCGAATCCTGTGCGCCAATATTTGTATACACATCAGGACGCATGCAAAGAAAACGCTATGAAATCTATCGTAGCAGCAGAACGTATTAAAGAAATCAATCCATCAGTGGTAAGATATTGCTAGAAATATCGTAAGCGTTGCTTTTACCGATTTACATTAAATTTTCTTAAAGAGCTCTTCGGGCTATGTTTTGAATATACCCATGCCTGGTCATCCAATTGGCGAAAGCTTAAAAGAACAAACTATCAAAGATTTATGTAAACTGAAAGACTTAACTCAACAACATGATGCTTTGTTTTTGCTAACTGATTCCAGAGAAAGCCGTTGGCTACCTACACTATTAGGAGCAGCTTATCAAAAGGTAGATTTTGGAATATTTCTGATACTAAAGTAAATACATATTTCATGCGGACGATACCTATGTATAAACCTTATACGACTATGATGTTAAATATTAGCCTAACAAATTTTGAAATAAATAGAAGATTACGTAATGGCGGAACGTTACGCTTGATTTCGTTAAATTTTGAATGGCTCGTTTAGATCCAACGCAGCCCGATTATTCGCAGGTGAGGTCTAGAAAAATCTGTGCACTTTTAAACTTTTCGGAAAAGATGTCTTGCAATCTGAAACACGAAGCGGAGTCAGTTCAAATGCTGCGTGATTACTGTATTTAATACATTTTAATTTTTTGTTAATTTTACCAAGCAGATGAAATCGCCTAAATTTTTTTTATTCCTTGGAGAGGACGTATCTGTTTTACTAAATTTAAGGATTACATTTTTTTAGTTATTGTAAAGTCCAATTACACGCATCAACTAAAATACTAAAATAATGCGCCAAATACTCATTTTCTTCCTCATTTTTGGTGAATAGACCGACTTACGAATAACTCACCAAAGAAATAGTCACTAGATCACACATCGAAATATATATTTAGATTAAAAATAATTAAATTTAAGATTGCTTTCAACTTCTTATACAATTGTCTTTCAGATAGTCATTAATGCTGCTCTAGGCTTCGACAGTTACTTAGTTCAACGTCACGGTTCCTCAAAGCGTGTAGAAAAAATCGGCGATACAGTTGCAGAAACACAAATAGATAACCTGAAATGTATTAACGGCCAAGACTTGGGCTGTTATTTTTGTAATGACGTTTCAGCTCCAGGAAATGTAAGTTAAAAGCGCTTTATTCATTATAGTAAAAAAAATTAAGCACATTCGTAATCATATCTGCAAAATTTTTCAAAACCTGTGCAAAGAGCATCATTTAGCTTTACGTGATCTACACCAGTCACATGTATACGCAAGGCATTAATGCAAGTGATTTTGAAACCCACAAGGTTTTGTAAGATATTCGGAGTTCGGTAGCTATAACTACAAAAATTGTAACCATCTAAAGCTGTTAGAAATTCTTTTTCAGTAAATGCTATGGCAAGTTTAAATTGTTGATTAAAAATGAACGGGAAACCACCATGACGCTCTTCCGGACCAAATCTGTAAAAGTGCAAAAGGTGAAATATGTTTTTGCGCTAGTTTGACCGAAAAACTTACTCGAAATTTTTATTCATTGAATTTCTTACTACGGTTTGCTGATCGAATCTTACACTGAAATGTAATTCTTCTCTTTTCGTGTCAGAGTCCATGAACTTTATAATAAATTGTCCTTTTTTATTCTCGAAACAACGCGCCGTTATTACGATAACATGCCCAGGACGAAATAGTATGGGAACGTCATTACTAAATGCCTTAAAATAATCGGAAATATGTATGGCTGGCCAAGGATTGGGAAATACTGTACGATGATCGATTTGTTTAATAACTTGAATCTGATCTTTTATCTCTAAAGCTCTCAACGATTCCAATGGTACCCGATATCGATAGGTACAAAATGGTCGACTATTAATTGATATATGAAATTGCTCTTCACATGCCAATATGTAAACCATAAAAAACTCTCCTGATATTATTGGATTCGATATAGCGTTTTGATTGTCTTTAATTTCCTCTTCACACCATTCACCATTAATACGAGAATTACGTACTATACAACGATCACGGAGATGTGCCGAAAATCGTAAGCCCACGTCGGCATTGGGATTTATAACTGTTTTTTCTGCGGCTAAGGATATATGAAAACTGAAGCAATAAAAACGAAAAGAATAAAAAAAAATAAGTTAAAGTTACTTAAATATCGGTTAATAACGCCACCGCATTTCGAATACAAAAACATACTTTGAAGCACTGTCGATAGTTTTTGCAACAATTTCTAAGGCATGGCCAAATTCTAAATGATGAGCCAAATTTCCGGCAAATTCTGTTAACATTCCGTCCTATTTTTATTCTTTTGCACAACTAAGCCGAAATTTTTAGAACGGAATTACTCTATTTTATTACTAATTTTTAAATGCACACTTTTTGTGACAAACTTTCGTGTTTTCCGATACAATATTTTTCAAGTAAACATCACATAGAGATCTGTTTTTACTCTGAGATCAAACTGTTTACTATAGTCCATGTCTTTAAGGTTTGTCAGCGCGCGCGTTCTCATTATATTGTTGTGTGTTCTTTCTCTTTTCACCTAAATATGTTTTTTCTATTTATTTATTTTATCTTATCACAGACATGCATATGACGAAGCGGAAAAAATAAATAAAAAATTTGTTCTTTAATCTTTTTTTTTCAATTTTATTAAGCACTACGCATTACTTCATTACCTCACTTAACACATCTTGAAGTTATTTCTCTTTCTCATAGGAAAGAGAGCAAAAAATTAATTTAATTGACTTTATATGCAAATAAAAAAATATACATGCATTTGCCTGTGAGAAACAAGTGAGAGAATAAATTGATCATCTCCAATGTTCTCGCTATCTGTTCATTGGTCAGGAGTGGCGAAGTACTGTTTATTAGTTCGTACCAACTTAATTTACTTACTCGAAGAGAATAAAGAGAAGAGAGGTTAGAATCTCCCGTGATGTTTATCGAAGTATGCGTGTCGTTTTAGAAATCTTTCTTGTTCACGGAAATTGATTGAAAACATCTTGTCGATTGACTCTTGCCTTACTTGGCTTACCTTATGATAAAATGAATATTGTACATTGTTGACCGCGATCGAAGAAGCTGTTCCATCGTTAGAAATTATTTCGCGAACAAAAATCTATTGCCTACATATGTGAAATGTAATAAACTAAGGATTGTGTAATTTGTGTGTGTGTTGAAAGAGAACGCTCACCACCTGAACGAAATTCTTTGTCGGAACATTTTTTTTAAAGTTCATACCCACTTTGAAAAAGTTCTTTGATGATCATATTACACTGACAACAGTTTCATGAATGACTGAATTCGTTGCAAACTTAGATGGTTTGCCACCTCTGCTATTTACAGTAGGAAAGTTTTTTTTGGTAATCAAAAGTTGAGAGAATTCTCAAGTATTGTTAGTTATTTGAGGTTTGAAAATGCTTTATTGTTTCGGCATCACTGACTTAAAGAGAGGGCAAAATTTATAGAAAAAGTTCAGTGAAACTTTCGATAGATAATATACGTAAAGAGAAATGCAACCTCTGTCTCACAAAAGAGTAAACGCTATACATTTAGCGTTAATGTACGTTTTTCAGAGAATACAAATTTTTAAATAAATTTTTTTATTAACCCGTTTATTTGGGTTCATATAAATCGACCAATAGCATATATTTTTGTTTACCTAAAAATACAATTTTTTCTAATAAAAATCAAGAAAATATGCCCCGCAAAAAATAATTATTTTCGTGAGAAGTGCTCCATATTTTCTCCCAAGAATGGTGTACATTTTCTTTTATTTTTTTTTTCGCCAAAAATATATAAATTTGAGACAAACATTTGCATAATGATTGCGCTTTTATTTAATTTTTAGAAAATCTGTAGCAATACAAAAAAGAAAATGGAAAAAGTTTAAGATAAGATATAAGTTTCAAGATCCTTTGTTAAATGTTAATTAAGTTTTAATATCAAGGAAATGTTTTCTATTTAACAAAATTGAATTCACATTATTAATTCGTCTTTTATTGTCAGTCTCTCAAGGATCGCACCTTAGATCAACAATGTACCGTCACGCGACCAGGAGTATCTAGCATAGCAGCTAGCTATGCTGTTGAATTGTTTGTGTCGTTATTGCACCAACCCCTTAAAGAATTAACTCCCGCTTATTATGCGACAACTACAACGAAGGATGCAATTGGAAATACTAGTGATATTCCTGAAGGTCTCTTAGGAATAATACCGCACTCTATACGTGGCTCCTTATTTAATTATGAAAATATTTTACCGGCAACGAAGAAATTTACTCAATGTATTGCTTGTTCTGAGGTAAACTTTATTAGTTTTCTTTTAAAACTAGATCGTTTCATGAAATATTGTATTTCAGAAAGTAGTTGAGGCTTTTCGAGCTGAAGGTGATAGTTTTCTCTTTAAAGTTTTCGAAACTTCTACTTATTTAACGAATCTAACTGGAATTTCAGAATATGAGCGAATAAACAATGAGGTAAGTTATCCGAAAAGCTTAAAGTAATAAGAATCTTTTTCAAATCTCGATATTGAGTTTCTTAACTAAGAGATTTGAAGAAACATATGTAAGAAATAAATTACTGTGTATATTCTATCCGGAATATGGGTTTGAATTAAAATCTTGTTTCTATAAGTTTGCAGTGCTGAGTTGCAATAGTACGTCGAGCTTGAGTGAAATCTGCCACTTAGTTCGCTAAAAGCTTTCATTTTTGCTCATCATTCTATTGAATGTTCTGCAATTTTGCAATGAAAAACCGTAGCATTTTTTCAAAGTTTTATGTTTCAAAAAAACTTAGTAGGAAAAGATTCGTAGAAAATCTTGCAGACCTTTGTTTCACCATGTATTCGAAAAACGTAGTCATATGTATAAATGATTTAAAGAATTTAGGAAAGCTTTATAAATAATAACTTTTCCTAAGAACTAGATTATCTTTAACGGCTATGAGTGTTACATTGCATATAATATAATATAGACTAGCAGTGCACCAACAAGTCCAACTATATTATATTATAAGATAGCGTTGCTGTAATAAAATAGAGAATATTTATGGCTTAACTATGTTGTATAAATCAAACTCAAGTTTATAAAACTTGTAATTTGTCACAACGTGATATTTTCGAAAATTATCATCTGTGTTTAGCGTCATCGGAAACACGACAGTGGGTTTAAAGTTCGTATTTTAAATACAACGTTCTCTCAGTGACGCGGAGGCAAAATGAAAAATAAGCATTTTTTTCAAGAAGTAAAGCTTTTAGATGCTTTCATAACATTCTCATTGATATTTTGAACATGCGTTGGGTTCCGATTCTGATCGATTTTATTCACGCTTGCGAAACAATATTTTTTTTTTTTTTTTTTTTTTACATCAAAATACTGAAGCAGCCTTTATTGGGTAATTCGTCCAGAATTCCAATTTAATCTAAGAAATTTTATACAAGAGTATCCTTGAACCTATTTGCTTTTTCGATATACTATTACGTGGAAGACCCAGTAAGTCTAATAAAATACTTCTTTACCAACAAAACTGTTCATGATAATTTGCCAAAAATCTATCTTTCAAAATATCTTGACAGACATTACACAAATCCCTTGGCAATATCTTTTCTGTATGAATGCAATGAGAAAAGAAGAATTAACTAAGAATGATTAATATATTGGATCTTCATTCAGAAATTAATTTATTCTTATTCCTTAAATTATTTTAATGAATAATCTATTATATTTTAGACTAATGAATTAAATTCTTAGACTAGAGGTGTATTGAGCACTGGCAACATAGGCTTTCGACTCCCATGAATAATCTAAGTTTGTATATAGTTTCCTTTTTTTAAATTCAAACATCATTTTTGTACTGTTAAACGGTAGTTTCTTTTGGATCATTGTGTGTTGTTTCATATTACATATTACTACTACTGTTGTTTTATAATACTACTCTGCCTTAACAATGAATTTAAGAGATTTTGATTGAAGCTATTCACTGATTTCTTGTGGTCCTATAAGTGAATCGGTATCAACATATCATAAATCTATATCTTCCGCAAATTTTTAAAATGTTATCTTCCTATGTATATGTATATGTATGGGAATTCAAAATGTACTGAAATTTTAAATTTGATTTTTGCTTACTGTTGGGACATTTTAAAGAATTGAACAGCACACTATGGCCTCAATTAAATCAAACATTTGTTGTCTTTTAAAGAGAAAGTTTAATGATAATGATACTATTTGATTGTATCATTTCTTTAATTTCGCATAAAATCATTTTTAGCAACAAAAGGTTTTGATAATCTAACGTTTTTAATAAACCAGTTTCAATCGCCCACCATTGGTGGGTGCTTGAGGAATAGCTAATAATTTTTATCAATAATGTTTTTGTAAAAGTTTACAAATGATTTTTAATAATTTTTATTTTCAGATAATTGATCTCGAATCGGATTTGGAATTGTCTGACTAAATATATTCAAGAGTTAGATAATTATTGAATGGTACGATCGAAACATTTATTACGCATTTATGCATAAACAATTGCATTTTTAAATATTGTAATATTAAATAAATATAATTACTTTTGAACTTTTATTATCGCGAAAAATATGTGTTATTCGTAAACAAAGTATAAGAATAAAGTAGATTTTATAAAAATATGTGTAAAAAAAAGCAATTATAGCTTAAATCGAATTTTTTTGTTCTTTTATACTGGTAGTCTCTAACTTAGAAAGCTTTGAATAAACCCTATTTATTATATCACATAATTGAATATTACAGATGCGATATTTGATAGCATATAATTAAAAAAAATGCTCTAAGATAATTAGTAAATGCTATTTGGAATCATATTTTTGTTTATAATTTCCAAAAATGTTTTGAAAACCATCAGGATAAAATTTTTTTTTATAATAGCAAAAACTTCCAATAAGAGAAGAATATCATTACAACATTTGATATACTCCGTAACAGCGATGACGATGTGTTATAAATAATTATGTGAGTTAAAAGCCTCTTATAAACGATCAGCCCTATCATGCATGCCACAAAGGCTTATCGTATATTTAAGACGCATTGAATTGGTTCTTCATCTACGAATTGGCGTGAATCGTACACACGCTAACTATTTTGCTTCTTGACGAACGGTGGAGTTATCAGAACTCACGTGCGGCTTGCTCACATCAAATGCTTTTCTGCCCGCTTTTTACGTCATGATCAAGTTAAACTAGAGGAAACGTCGCTGTATGCTTTCCCATATCAGGCTCAGATTAAAGATAACTGTGAGAAAACTTTACGATGGAGAGTTATAAAATTTGACAAGAAATCGTGGAATTATTGCAATTGAAATCTATATTTATACGTTTCTCTTTGATTCGTTCGCTTTATTTGATTTTTGACGTAGAAATTTTGTTACGGAAACTTTTACTATTCAATCAAAGAGATTTGAACTGGAAGTTTTCAAGATCTTAAGTGAGAAGAAAGGGGAAAGGGATCACTTTTTGTCTTGTCTAAATCGATTTTGCTAATCGCGCATATTCTCACTTTATGAGGTATCCAACGCACATATTTTAATGGATTCCAAACATACGTCAAATTTAACATAATCTTATAAAAAGGAGGATCATTGCGTTGATAGCAAAAAAACAATTCGTCTCATATATATATATGTTCCCGTAAACCATTAAATACGCATAATATTCTTAATAGATTTCGAAAGCGATTACAATGTTTTTTTTCTGCCAATCAAATTTTAGACGCAGACATGTATTATTTACAAGTTATGCTTGAATGGTCAATCATTTCATCTCTAGAGAAATAATCTATTTCTCTATCACAAATAATTTGAACTGAACTTTGCCTTTAACTCGAAACCAATTGCTTCTAAACAAATTATAAACCAATTAAAAAGATCGTGGCTAGATTGTTTATGTATTTATTCATTAAGATATTCCTGATTAGTTTTTTTTTTTGATAAATGTAATGGGAACAATAATTTTTTATGTCTAAAGGAAATATTTAAAATACTCTGTTGCATTCTACTTAAAGAGAAAATGTCTCTAGTGAAGTGCATCTGTTTCGTTATTGCGTTCATCAAGGAAAAGATGGATGGCGCTTTGTCGCGAAAATTAAACACATTTTCCTTATATTTGAAACGAATTTGACTAAAGCAAACTTGCGACCTTTATTGATCGATACGCTTTTGCCACTTATTTGATAGAACCATTATGTACCATTACTGTGGAATTTCTAGGATATTTGGGTAAAAAATTCAATTGATCTTTTTAGACATTTTTTCAAGCCAACATTGTACATGGGCGGAATTAAGAAATCCAAAATGTTTTGTTTCCTTTGATAACACTGATAGTATGGATAGATGGAGCGAGTATCGCCACAGTTAAGCGATTCTAAGGTCATCCGCTGGGAAAAACGCTACGAAGGTTGTCCTTGACTTAATATTATACACAAAATTTTGCTGACATCCAATGTGCTTAATGAAATAATCGACCAGCATTGCTTGGTCGGCAGTGACTAATGCACCCTAGGTTCGATGAAATATCTATAGGGTCCTTCCATGAATAGAGCGTGAACAGTAGTTCCAGGTCATGGCCTCCACTTCCGGTTACAATGATACTATTCTAGTTTTATTCTGCTTATGGTTTATTGTTTCAGTCTCATTGAACTTTACTTGATTTTTTCCTGTCTGTTTTATAGAAATCAATTCATGAAAGTTACTTCTAAGAGAAGATTTGAATTATTTGCAAAAAAACATACTACTGCTTACAGCAACAAAACTACCTCCACTTCTTAATGTTTTATGGTTTAACAACATGGAAACATTCTACGTCGAATCCAATTTTTTACGTTTTAATTGTTCGCATGTCGTCGGTGTGATTATAAAAAGTGCAATGTCATCGAATTTAAATTTTCAGAATAAAATGCAGGTATTGTTAAACCGAAAAGCGTGAACTGATTTGTGACAGGCTGGGAAAGGGGAAGAAAATGGAACAAATGCCACGACGTAACTTTAAAAGGTGGAGTACAGTATAACAAAGGCGTCATACATACAATCTTTCCTTTCACTTCACTTAAGTCTATTTCCTTCATTATTTACATTAGATGCATTATTTACAATTCTTGTTTATTATTTGACAAAACAATCGTCGAAAGCGTGAAAGCATTATCTGAATGAAAACATTATCTAAGCTCGTTATACTTATACAAAGCTGATAAGAAAATCTCTTTGAAATTATTTAAAGAAAAAAAAATAGAGGCAATAAAAATAGCTTTCGATTGAAGAGGCTTAGATAACTAATTAGTTAACTACAGTGGCGAGTACAAATGTTAATACTTACATGGTTCGAAGGCGGATATTTTTCAGATTTTATATACGTATTTATTAAGAAAACATTTTACGCATTACAAATATATGTTCATCATAATAACAACCGAATTGCAAGCAGTAGAATAACAAACTCATTGCAGTGTGATTGCATCTGAAAACAATAATTGATGATGATCCCTTGAAGGATATACATTTTCTGATAAAAAAAAATGGATTTTAAGAGGCGCCCAGTTTTTATTAAACCGATTGATTTAGAATCACTTTCTGAAACAATAATACTCGTCTGTCTGCCCAACTGTCTGTCAGTCTGTCTGGTGTTTGCTCATTTAGTTTTCGGTTCAATCTACAAGTCGCTATTTTTGCGATATTTTGAGGACATTCGTTTTAGTGTGAACCAGAATGCTACATGGGCAATACTACCCATATAAGGCTTCATCGGAAAAAGCCTTTATATGAAAATTTTTAGTATTTTTCAACAAACATTGGTATTTTGGTATAAAAGATAAACGTGGAAAATTTGGATCGGATGGGGCCTCTCTTTTTAAATCACTTCCTTTGTAGGCATTCTTATAAAAAGTACGCTTTTAGAGGATAAAAGAGCCATTTTTTTTTATATTTCATAATGCCATTGAGTCCCTAATAGTAACTTAACATAAAAATTTGATGATACTAGACCATTAGATGTATTAACATAGATCTATTTTTTTGGAAATCACCTCACGAATAGAGTAAGGTTTTATATGATAAAAGAAGTTTGATTTTTAATACTTTCAGAGTGAAAATTGATCGGTAATAGTAATTTGACATAAAGATTAATTGTAACAAATTTGGAACAGGTAGATCTATTTTTTGAATTCCATCACATATAATTTTCATTCATTTTCCCGCAAAATCTGCCTGAATGTGGCAACAAAGTACTACTTTTAATATTTTATTACAGGAACAGTTGAAGAAAAAGAGCTTCGACATAATAAAAAATAAATTTGGTCCATATGAGTTCACTCTTATGAAAAGTGTACTTTATGTGGAAAGAATATATATTTGACGTTTCACCAGTAAATTAAGTAGTGTATTAGGCAAGGTGGTCTAGACTTTTTAATCATTGACTTTGCCTGACTATAATGTGTTGACTTGTTTTAGGCTTTTTAGGTGTGCCCCCTTAAGAAATAATCAAATAATTCGCCTTCTGTACCTCGCTTCGACGACTTTCCCTCTTTGCTCTGAATAGCATTTTCAAATGTGAAAGGATCGTCTTCAAAGATGAAGTTCATAGCTTCACCATCTTCGAAATCATCTGTATCATCATTTGTAACGTCTACAATAGTTTTGTACGTTTGCTGAACTATCCTTCTGAGTCACCCATGTTGTTCCACATTTCGTGACAATTCGTAATCGGCCAAGTTTTTTCTTTTGAGTTCACTTATTACCAATTAGCAGTAAAAACGATCCGTCTTCAGCTAGTCTAAGCACAAAGCATCTACTTCTTCTTCCTTCCTTGCGATCTCCTCAGTTTTCTTTTGATGCAAATCAAATTAAAAATTCCTGGAATTCTCTTACTTATTTTGTCTTTCACAGCTTTTTTGTGTATTTGTCTTCAAAATATATCACATCTGATACCTTTTCTAGTCTCTAGTCTCAGGTGGCCATAAGCGATAAGCCTTCGACTCCTTAGAACATTCAAAAAAACGAGCAAATTTGATCTTAAATCAAATTCGTCAATCGATTTATTCTTAATTAGTGTATATGCTTCTGGTACAATGTCTCTTAAATATGAGATGGTTGGAGTCTTTCCTGCCCAAATTTTAAAAGGAATTTTTTGATTTTTAGGGCAATGATTTCTTATATAGCAACCATTATTGGCAGCCCAAAATAATTTTGGACCGCTTGCTTCTTTTGACATGTATTTTGTCATCTCCACCAGTGTTCGTGTTTTGTCGCTCTAAACACTGTTTTGCTGCCATATTTGAGAAGTACACAATTGTTTTCTTATCACATTTTTTCGAATATATTCATCGAAAGCGCTATTGCAATATTCACGTTAAGTGAAATTTATGGATTGAAATATGACGCAAGAGAAAAGTTTGCACCATGTGAAGTAGAAAATCCAAGGAAATGTGAGAAAAAAAGTCCAGGGAAATTTTTTCAAAGACAGTGAACAAAATACCGAAGATGTGCTACAAATTGTGCATGCCGGTGTTTGCGATCTAATGATGACTACATTGCACTCTGGATCAAAATGTTTTATGAAGTCCATCAACGACTCTCTTCGATATTGTGAAGATTTTATATGAAAAAATAAACCTGATATATTGGAAACACTTCAAATATTCAAAATTCAGGCAAACAGGTAAGAAGATAAAATTATTGCAGGTAGAGAATGATGTTAATTTAAATGATCTATTCTGTGATGCCGTAATTAATCAATATTTAATACAATAAAACTGTACCATCTTTCATTTTTACGAAAAATTGAAAAAATGTTGATAATATACAAACTAACGTTAAGACAAGTCGTTGCCTTTTAAATCTTGAACACGTTTTCAATTTCTAAAATATTTTTTAGAATATATTTTAAAAACTGATAATAAATTCATTCTCGAATCCGCTACGTATCAAATGTTTTCAAGATTTAAAATGCAAAACTTTGTTTAAATAGTAAAGTGCACAAGTACATTGAACTAGGTGCTGGCGCTGTTATTCGCAAGATTCATTTGAATTTTTTTTAATTTGTGAAGCAATTTCTTTTTGTACTCATGTGTGCAGTACACTATCCACTATCCAAACACCACATATCTGCTTCATTTGACAACATAATTTTTTATCCTTAAATGATAATCTTTTCAGGCTTGGGTGCGTAAAGTGTTGTTTATTAGGCTCCAAATCTCATAATATGTCACTTGACATAAACGAGAAGGTGTAATGACTATAATAGAATACAAACCTTTAAACTATTTTGCTTATACTAAAATATTATAATAATCCGCGCGACTAATGCGTACCCTAGCATAATTTAATTTAGCTCAGTAATATAAAAATTAATTAAAAATATATCGCAAGCTTGAAAATAGAAAACATCTGTAAATTTAATTATACTAGGAAAAGGACGCAGGTTTATTAAATTATTTACGGAAATGTTAACATTAAGTGATTTACAGTTCAATACGCTAAAAAACAAACGTGTTTTCCATGTAATTCGGATATTGCAGTTTCGTGTTAATGCGCATAACTAAACTAAACGATGCGCATCTTCTCCATACAAGCATTTACATCAAACGATTTATGTATTGAAGTTTTCTTCTACTTACACACTATCAATTCTAAAGCTTCAAAGTGCAGCGTCATCCATTTTGTAATAAACGTAAATACTACGGGTCAAATTTTATTTCACATTACATCACATCAACAAAACACGAATTACGTCCGGGAAACTGTTCGCGCATCAAAGCCAAAAATGAGCATGTTCTTTGGCTTGCGGGATCGTGCTGTTGAAACCAAATACCTTCCACTTTCACATTTTCAATTTTAAGCCACCAAGATTGACAATCGTATGCCTGGCATTATTTATGGAATACAATATCATTCAGATGTTCTTCACGCGACATCTTACAGGACTGAATGCTTTTGAGATAATTTTCGATGACTTGTCCGCACAAAATGGGCAATAGCTCGGTCATAATTTGACGGATATTCACTTTCAAAGCGTCAGCAGTTGAAGAATTTCTCGCGAGATCCTAGTAGCGAACTCATATCGCCAAAATGTAAAATTACACCTACGGGAGATTTCTCGCGTAACAATACTAAAGTGGAGTAGGTTCTGTGGCTCATGGCACGGTGCTATTGAAACCACATGTCTTCCACTTCGATATCTTTAAAATCATAGCACAAAAATTGATAATCGCGTGGCTATAGCGATCTGAACGCTGTGCGCATCCTGTAATGGATAAATTTTGATATTCTTCGACACTCTTATTAACAACAGCATTATCTTCGTTCGAGCGCACGTTTCGATGATGTGTAAGCCTTAGCAAAACTGTTACACATTCGGTTTCTTCAAACTTCTTTACAGTCTTGCCTATAGTGCGTTCAGATGACGACCATATCAACCACAAACTACTACAAAATCAAAATCTTTGTAGTATATTTATGCTGTTTTAACTTTTTCAGCGATTGTTGGCGGTTCTGCATCAAATAATAGGACATCTATTATATTAGTATTAATAGCATTCAAAGAATTTTTTAATGACTAAAACTTAATGTTCTCAAGGCGTTGGTTCCAACTAAGTTGTTTCAATTGTGTTGGCAGGTTGCTAAAAATGTAATTAATGTGTTCTGTGCGTGATTTGCGTTTAGCTTCAATGCAAATTTCAGTGAATGTGCTGCACAGCTTTGTGTGGCTTCAATGCGGATTTTGCTCAAGAGTATAAAAGTCTTCGTTCGTAGTTCTCTGCAAGTTATTAAACTTTCAATTGTTCGTTTCTAACCGCTTTCCAAGTAGATAGGATTCATTACATTACAGATCTGCAAATTAAAATTGAAGTAACGAGAGATGTTTTTGTTTGATGATTGACTAAATCCTTAAACTTTTAGATGAATTGATTAAATTCTTATCAACAGAATACAAATCATCGTTAAGTGAATCGGTGGGATACAGTGCAAGTTCAAAATAGAAATCAAAGTCGAAACTCACTTGTAAATGACATAAATCCTATTAGAAATTTAAGTGAAATGATATGTTTTGTCATCGATAGTTCTGCTAGTCTACCAACAGTAGATGTTAGCAATCTAGCAATGTGTTTCTGCAAATGCCACCGTTGTTAGTTGGAAAAAGTCATTGTCATTGTTCAAAAGTTAGCGTTTTCTCTGCTAAATGTTTTCGTATAAATATGATATTTTTTCTTCGATTTGTTTTAATGTACAGTAAAAATGATAGGTTGAAAAGGAAAGTTCTGTTGTGTTTTACTGCCTCTTGGTAACTTAACTTTGTCATCTCAAGACAAACAGATAGAATGCACCATATCGGGTCTTATTATTTAGCATATCTCTTGTAGGATATAAAAATAATTATATGTATATATTCTCAATACGCTTCGTCAGTTGGTTGCAAAGTATAGAGTAAATAAGATGACAGCGGATAAGGCGCATTTAAGTATGAGTTCCTGAAAAAGAAAACAACGATTCGATGGCTTGTAAAAAATGAAGTAATGCGTTGAGAAGTGAAGTTGTAAATGTGTTTCGACTTTCGTTCCGGAGATATCAGTCTCTTTCCAGGCGGCCATCCCATGTCTAGAAAGACATTTTCCGACTCACGTTGGAGGCAAACCCAAATCTAGCTACTAAAGTGATTCCAAAGAAACTTAGCATCCACAAATTCACTGCTGGGAAATACATCTCAACGTTTTGAATCCTAATATTTTCTTCTTCTAATAGTTCAACGATTCAACAACCGATGATACCCGTACTGAACAGAAATGGTTCAACATAACCACGAGACCGCCTGGGCCTTAATCAAGTTAGTGATTAGTTTGATTGTAGATACGTGTGTTCTCATTCTAATATTATATATAAATTATTTTAAAACATCACAGAACTTTCTCGCCCACCTAATATAATAATAGCTTAAGGAAAAAGTTCGTGTTGTTCTTTCATTAAACTTTAAGTAAAGTTTAGTAAAGCAAATATCAGGTGGGCTGAAAAGCTCGTAGGTTAACATAGAAAAATTTTTGGTTTTGATAGAATTTAATTTTATTATTCAATATAGTTGGCTTCGAGGGCGATACAACGATTATAGCGATAATACAATTTTTCGATACCATTTTTATAGTACGATTTGTCTTTAGCATCAAAATAGGCAAAATAGGCCACTTGACTGAATGTCGATTGCACTATGGAGTGACATAATGAAGCCATGTTTCATCCATTGTCGCATATCGACGCAAATATTCGGGTTTATTACGATTGAACAACTCCAAACACTGTTTATAATCATCAATTCGTTTTTGTTTTTGGTCGATTATGAGCTCGCGCGGCACCCACTTTGAACAGAGCTTTCACATATCCAAATATTCATTCACGATATATCCAACACGTTCCTTTGATACCTTTAGGGTCTCAACTATCTCAATCAACTTCACTTTACGGTTATCCGAAATTAATTTGTGGACTTTTTTGATGTTTTCGTCGGTAATAGCCTCTTTGGGGCGTCCACTGTGTGCATCGTCCTCGGTGCTCATTTCGCCTCGTTTAAATTTACCAAACCACTTCTCTACGATTGATGTTTCTGATGCAAAGTCCGAATAATATTTATCAAGCCTTGGCTTCAATAGTATTTGTTTTCGTAATTTTTTATTCACACACGAAATTCTATTTTATCCATTATTTCAAACTAACAAAAGTTTCTTCACCAAAACTGCTATAACTCACATACTAATAGTGCAACAGCTGTCAAATTTACATACGTGTCTTTTGAAGGTTAGGGCTAAGTAAAGATCACATGAATCTATGTGTCAACGTACGAACTTTTTAGCCCATCTGTTATATGCTATTTTGATTGATTATTATTTGATATTATTTGTTTTTCGTTCGCTGGTATCATTATTATCTCTTATTGTAGAATTTTTAGGATTTATGAACGAAGATCTGAACTAAATGGATATCAAATGCCACTTTCGAGGTCAGCTTAACAGGGCTCAAGGAACGCAACAGAGAACAAGCCAAATGGTAATTGGTCGGGTCAAGCTTTTGTTCGTACGGTGACTTATGAAAAATGCATGTGGTGCGGCATTGTCGCGATGGAAGACAACTTTGCTATCGGGCATTTCTGAACATTTTATTCCAACGTACTCGCTTTAATCGGGCTAGTTGTTGACAGCAGATCTGGAAATATTTGAGCAATAGTTCCATTGTAATCACCCCCGCCTTCTATTCGGTTTTTGCCGTCGTCTATGTCAGGTTATACAACTCGAACTATGATCTTTTCTGCACTTTGCTCTCCTACGTAATCCAGCTTTTAGGAATCGTTATTAATCTCTTTAAAAATGCCTTGATTTATAGTTATTTAGTGTTTTAAAAAGCGTGATCTAGATCTATCGAACTTTTATTGCACTTTATTGCTCGTTGTATACTTTCCTGAACACATCTGTTTCTTAGCATTATGTTGTTTTCACACAACTTTTCTTTTTACAAATATGTTTCATTGATTTAATATATGACTTAATAAATATTACTTAGCAAAAATCTTACAGGTAGTTTGCTGTGGTGGTCGTTAAAGTCGTAAAAAGGCAATAGAATCTGTTGATCAGCTTGCTCAACTGGTCTCATGTAAAACTTCCTGAACTTACTTCCACTCACAATCTCTAAAGACTTCTAATAAGAAAAGATTAGTTTGTTTATCAACGTTTTTAAACGTTTTGTTATGTTCCTCTAACACCACAATTTACAATATACTGCGTTTTGTTAAGGCAAGCAAAAGTAAATAAAAAGTCTTATAATATTTTTGCATTAGTTAGGTCGCTAAAGAAAAAACATTAAATTAAAATGCGTACATTAGCGTTAAATTTTCATTATACGAAAACATGAACACAATTATCAAATGATTATCAAATGATTTGATCTCGTATCGAATAAAATTTCTTTTTTACTTAAATTGTTTTCATTTTTCTTCGGGTACTTGTGTAGGAACTTTTAAAGATTAGTCACGAATATTCATAACAACATCGTATGTGCTGGAAAGTGTGAAGTTTGTTCAAATTTATTTGAAATTCATTCTTCTCGGAAAAGTTGAGAGTGAAAAAAAGTAATGTTAGCAGTGGTCATCAAATAATACGTCTTGACTGACATATAATCTCTTGTGTTATCTATTTTTGTTATATGAAACAGTATATTATCTAATAACAGAAAATATTACTTTACACTTATTTGACCATAAATAATTATCAAAACGTTAAGTGATTACTCTTGCTTTTTTCCTTTGGTCGAACCTAAAGCCTCAGGGGATTAAAGAAATTTTTCATTTTAATTATCATCAATAAAATTATCTGCGTATATACGAATAGTTAGTTAATCATCTCTCATGGATGACGGTTGGTTGGTAATAGTAGTTGGTTAAGACTGTAACAAAAATGCACTCAAACTGAATGGTTCGATTTGAGTCCAATGGTACGATACTCTCTTTTCCACACTCTCTCATTCTCTGCTTGATTACATCGGCAAAGAATAAGACAAAAACCAAAAGCATGTTACAAAAATTTCACAAATTCATTAAAGGTCTCAACACGATCACAACTTAAACGTTATAAGTAAAGTTAAACTAACCAACTAGCAAGCTACCAATAAATACAATTAAGCCGGTGACCACCCAAAGTCTTAATTACAAAGTGTTGTTATTTTCTAAAACAGATTACTGGCAAAAACAAAGTAGAAAAACGTTTCGCATACATAAAGAAAATAAAATAAACAAAAAAGAAAAAAAAACACTAAACTTTACTCTTGAAAATATTTTATTTTTATTTTTTTTTTTTTTTTAATAAGAAGTGGTTAAGTTTTTAATTTAGAAACTTTATTGAAAATTGTTGTTAAGACTGCAGATAATAATAATAATTATACAAAAACACATCAGCCGCAAACCAATACCTCTGTTAAAATGGTAAGTGCTAGAGGTTTTAAGATATTTTGTTTTATCTCATAAGACAATTACTTTGGGAAACTCATCATTTATTCATTACCGTAAAGCATAAAAGTAATTTAATACGTTTACAATGTTTGACCAGCTTGTTTCACTTCCAGCCCTTAAAGCGAGAGTATATCGGCATTGAAATTGCCTTAAGGCAAGTCTTTGGTACACCCATCGCTTCTTAAAATCAATGCTTAAAATTTACAAACTTCTTTATTTATGAGATCGCTCGCTTCGACCAGTCGTATTTCAGTGCATTAAAATTAGACCCGTTGCGTAATGACTTTATTGTTTATTGATATCAAGAGGTAGCTTTATATCCAATAAGCAGTATAAGCGCTTCTACGCGTTGCCTGAGCCATTTTAAGACTTGGTCTGTGCTTACCAATTAAGTATAAATATTTTTATATCAAGTTGGACCATTCAACAGACTGATACACGAGCTGGATTTCACTTGCATTCTTGAGTTCATCAAGAACACATATCAAGCGTGTACCGAAATGAAAAGAAATCCCATATTGGGTGGACACTTGTTGTGTCTTAATGAAAAACGCAAACATTTTCGGAAGCTGTTCATATCGATGCTGTGCATATTTACCTTTCTTTCGCTGCTGCAAGTTTGCACTGATTTGTTTGTTTTAATTTAAAAATGAGTTCGCTTTAGGTTAGAGGTTTATAACCCTAATGTCCCCGCGTCCCATGGTTATATTTTTACTTTTTTTAGCTTTTCAATAGAAGTAATAAAATCGATAGTAACAGAAGCTGTCCCGAGGAAAACATAAACGCAGTGTTTTCTCGTCTTTCTCCTCTTTCATATCTCGCAAACGGAAAGGTGAAGAAAATTAAAGATTCCAAGTTCACTTCGAAGAAACTAAGCAACAATTTAATGCCGTGCCAACCATTTTGTTTGTAACGTTCGGACCTATGAGCTGCAAGCTTTACAAACTCTATGTCGTTCCGTCCGCTAAAGTTTTTTTAATTCGACAGTACCACCTTAAAATAATGTATATAGCATAATGTAGCCATTCCGATAATGGCTTCCTTACAAAATCCTATCTGTTTTTCTTTCAAATTAAGTCTGCTACGAAAATGGAACATTAATAAATGAAACAATTTAAATTATCAAATCGTTCTGTTAAACGTAAATTCTTTCGGAGGCAAATTGTTCGTTGTATATAAAAAAAAAACAAGTTAAAACGTCATAGTTGGGCAAAGGCCGATAATTTGATACCATACCCTATTCCGGCTAACACGATTCTTCTTCTTTCGTGATAAAACATCAACAATTATGTCATATATTGTATAATATTTTACTCAAGAATTCTATTAGAACTAAAACATGTCTTTCTTATAAAGAGCTACAAGGAAGACGCTCGCAAAACTGGATCGAACTAAACTCATTTTCAACAGGATTCGTTCATGTGCCGGAATATGTCGGTACATCAAATTTTGCCAAAACATTCAAAAATTTGTAGATTAGACATAAGATTACATGAACCGACATTAGACCGACAGACGGGCAACGATCGGCTTAGTTCGGCTTAGAAAATAACACAGAAAATAACAGTAAGTTTATCTCAATTCCACACGTGCAATTAGCTCGATCGGCTGTGAGATTGATTTAAGCATTTTTGATGGGAAAGTATACTAACCTACAGTCGCGAGCAAAGAAATCGCACACTCGCTACATTTTCACTTCGAACGTAAATAGATGGTACTGTACTTTGATGAATGTAGGATGTGCCTGTATTCTAATGACAGACAAGAAAGTGTCTAACGAGCGTTGAATGAGCGTTTCGGACAATGCTGCATCTCTAAATTTTAATTAATAAATATTTAAGTTCGAAATAAAAAAATTAAAGATGTGCGATTTCTTTGTTCTCAATTGTATTTTCCTGAGATCTATTTTCACATGTAAAACTTTGATCTTCAAGCGGATCCGTAATAATTTCTAAGATGTTGTTGAAGCATAAGTCGAATGTTTATTTATTTATTCCATTAGTATTGGCGAACCTATGCAGTGCAAGAAACTTTTCAGAAGAAAATTCGGAAAATATTTTTTAAAAAATTACGATAAATTTTTGCTTGATGTTTTGTAACAACTTTACAAATAGCTTTCGCTAATATTTCTATCTAGTCTTAAATTAATTTGTAGATCTGTAAAGGAAATGGTCGCGGCCTGATCAGACCCGTAAGCTCAATCCCAATTTTTGACAATCCCAATGTGCACAGCCAGCTCGTCATGTACTGAGTGTACTGATTCTAATCAAAAATATTCGAAAGTCCAGCGCTATTTCATATGTACTTCTGGACTTCTGGACAAATGTCTGTCCTCTATTTTAGTAAATATAAGTAAATAATATATATATATATAATTTTTTAAGTTTACAAACGTTACTTAGATCATGAAAAAATTTGTCAATAACTTAAGCTTAGGTTACGACTTCGAGTTGACTGCAAGATGAATTGAAAGTGTAAATGGATTCTCGAGTTTTTTGATTGCTTAGGAACATCTTGCTTAAGGGTTTCTTTACTTACATTCTTCAATGCATGTAAATCAAAACAAATTTCGAAATTAAAAAAAGATAGTAAAACAAGATCAATGATGATTGAGAGAAGTTCGATTTAATACAGAAATATTAATCACTCGGCCACTAATTTACGCACTCGAATACGAACTTTTAATCTGTTTTTTAATAAAAGTGCTTTACGTTATTTTATTGCAATGATAAGTATTCGATTTACAGTGCTAAGGGAAACAGTTGACGTAATCGTTGAAATCTGATGACTATTAAATCAAATGCGTTCTCAAAATTATTGCATAATAATAACATCATTTTTACTAAAAGAAATTTCTATTTTGTTTTTTTTTTTTCATATTATTGTAAGTTCGTATCATCACGTTTCTTGTTGTTGTTGTTATAGTTATTGTCATTTTTGTTATATGCTGTAAAGATATAGACACGTACCTAGAAAAATGACTGAGCTGTTGGTTATCAAATTTTTCTTTTTTTTTGTATGTAGCACGTCGCGATGACTTGACAACAGTTCCGATTCGAATACTTTGTTAAGATGAATTTTGAAAACTAGCTTTGTTTAATTGAAACTGATGTGCGGAAGTATCACAGTAAACTGCGTTACAGCTTCAGCTTTGAAATGCATAATTTCTTTTTTCTTTCCTTCCTCCATAGCACCTTATTAAAAACTAATTGTGTGATCGTTTAATATTTTACTTTTTTTCTTTCATTACAAATTTATTAAATTATTTACACCTGATAGAGTCAGTCAGCTACAATATGATAACAAACGAATTAAATATAAACGCTAAACGTTACGACTTAACTTTTAGAGTAAAAAAGAAAAAAAAAACAAAATCCACAGAGGCATACCCTCAGCTGATATCGATCCGGGTCAAATCGAAGCGAATATACAAAAACTTGACAACCGATAGCAACGAACTTACTTAGCTTAATTTGCGAATCATACGATGCTTTCAAAATTAAAAGTTCATTTAGATACGATATAAGCAAGACAGACATTGCCAAGCCCGTTAGTTACATCTAGATCCTGGCTAAGTTTTATGAAAAGAAATCTTTTAGAGAAATGATTGGGAATATTAAAGTTTCCCTCTCCTAATAAAGGCTGACACCTAATAAAACCATTTATTAACTAAACCAAGATGGCGGCTGTCGCTTAGCTGAGTAGATCAGAATGTGAAGCCCTGATTCGCGGGTTCGAATCTCGCATATATGGTCGTTGCTATCGTGAGTGCTCAGTCGGTAAAGACATAACACTTCTACCGATCGAGTACAAAGCCACAAATCTGCGACCACTTCTTCTTTCTCCCTTTCCTTTTGCCACTTCTTTCACACCAACACCGTGTGTACATATAGAAAACATCTCCTAAGTGAATAGTTATATTAAAAAAAAACAATGAAGCTAACAGTAACAATTCTTTTCCTGTAAACAACTGCCAAAGTTTTGCAAATGCAACGACTCTAATATCATTTTTTCGGAGAAAAAAAATTGATGAGAATGCATCAAGCAAATGATCAACATCATATCGGTACTTACACTGACTTAGTTATGCATTATGTAAACTACACAAACTCTTTGCCTTTTCAAAAGCAATGACCAAAGATATGATATGATTTGATGTGATTTGTCATCTGCGGGTTCCATTTATAATGTAAATTTCTGTCTTTTATTTGATATAAATAAAAGATCTTCTAAAGCAATGTTTGACGCGTTTTAACGATTTGGAGTTGAGTCAATCTCAGGTCTTTGTAAAAAAGTGTCATTTTGTAGGAGCTTATGTACACATAGTACACATAACGTAGATGGATTGACGACCATCAAATGAATTAGAAAATTTGTTGTCTTCATTTACTCTATTAGCAGTTTTCTAAACAACCATACCATAAATCCGGCATTGTCGATCGGTATCAATGATATTATCGTACAGTGTAGCACTCCAAGTTTTTATTTTGTCTCGAACTATTACACAGAATCGGTGCAGAACTTTAAATTTTCGTCATATATAGGATCTACGTTACGCAGTCAGCAAAATAAAAGGAAAAGTAAGTGATTAGAGTATTTTTCGATATCCTTATTACAACAGTCACAAGAATTATTTTCTCTTTCTTCTTCTGAAGCACCTGATATATAATTGGCCTAAATACTTAAACCATGTCTGCCTTTTTGGGGAAGTTCTTACAATCATGATGGATCATAATTCCATTTTGTTTGAATGATTTTCTTTAAATTGTAAAACTTTTACAAAACTTTACGTTATGTTGTGTTCCGAATCAATTTAAGTTTATCTGTTAGTCTGCCCATGTAATTTATGTCAAACTGCAAGTCGTAATTTTTGAGAAGTTTTTAGATGTTTTGGCCGAGGAACGAATGCTAACGAAGAAGGATTCGAACGTACCATTTTTACGATTACGTGACACATAACGCAGTATTTGAAAGAAACCTTTACAAACTGGTATTTTAGTATATAAAGTAAATGTGGAAAATTTGGTTCGTATGGGACCTTTTTTATAAACCACGTCCCATATAACTTTTTTTATGGAAAGTAAGCCATTATGTACTAAAAAGATTCCATTTGTAGCACATTATGATGAAAATGAGTCCCTAATAGTAAGTAGACACAAAAATTAACTGTACCGAATTTGGACCATGCGGGTACACACATTTTTTGGAAGTCACCTCATATAAGTGTTCTCTGGAAAGGAGAGCCTTTGTATGGTAAAAAAGACCAATTTTTATTATAATACATTATGATGAAAATCAGTCTCTAATAGTAAGTTGACACAAAAATTAACTGTACCGAATTTGGACCATGCGGGTACACACATTTTTTGGAAGTCACCTCATTATAATACATTATGATGAAAATGAGTCTCTAATAGTAATTTGACATAAAAACTAACAGCATCGAAAATGGAACATATTGGGCCATGTATAATATATTTATATTTATATATATTTTTATAGGTTTATATATTATATATTTTTCGTGATTTTTCACGAAAATAATTAAAAAATTGTATTAAGCAAAATGGTGTAGGGTAGTTCATGCTCAGACTTGGGGAACTATGCTGCTTTCATTTGTTTGTATTATTATTATTATTGTTTATTTATGTATTATTTATCGTTTATTTATGGATTTATTTATTTATTTACTTCTTAATACGATCCCTACCTCGTACTTATATGTACACAAACACGAAGACGATCAGAAAGAAGCGCGGAGAGAGAGAAAAGGGGTATAATCGCTACATCGTGCATCTCCATCAGCAGGAAGTTTATTGTTATTGCAATGATTTGCTTGATTTCTTCCTAAGGATATGATCTATACACTTCATCGTATATTCATTGCAAACTGATAAGTTCGTTAGCTATCTGCTCTCTCGCCTAACTGCTAAATTCTATACATTCTTTTGATTTTTCTACAAATACAAATGTAGCAGAGATGAAAAAAAAACTCTATCTCCGCACTATTAGATTTCTTCTTTGTGGAGGTACGAAAACAATCGTTAAAAGTTAAATGCATGAATAATTGAAAACTGGAAATTAATATTAAATTAAGCACTCATTTGTCCATAACGTGTAACGCTTTAAACATCGCAAACAAGTTCGCTTTGTGTAAATAATAAACTTTCAATTTCTTCGACGAAAAAGGAAGAAACAACCAAAACGATTAATTTTCTTCGTGTAACATTTTTATTGGAAGTGAGTGCATTTTTGTATATTTTTTTGCTTGTTTTGTTTTCTAATTAGAGAGACAGGTAGTTAATTTTATTATTTTTAAATTGGAAGAAAATGAAATGCTGTTCAAACCACAATGCGTTGCGCTGTTTTTTAAATTTATATTAAATTAATTGCATATAGTATGGAGCTTCGGTCTTAAACGAATGTAATGCATATGCTATAGCGCGTAGAAAATTTGATGTATATGTTATATGCTATACATTACACAAGAACTCATCTAGCCCTGCTGAAGATTTGTATATGAAAAAAACAAGATTTTTTCTTTTAATCCATGGGTAGGGTTTTATTGCACTTTATTCTTTTTCACATACAAATCCGCAGAATTCGGAATATTTAATATGATTTATAGTAATCGCTCAGCATGTTGAACAACAGTCCAACATTTTCTGAGTTGAGTTTTTTTTTTATTAATATTTCAATGTTTTATACAAAATTCACTGAAACCAAAAATTAATTTGGAAAAGTTTTATTTATCATTAAAAAAGTGTCTCCTATAAGGGTCACATAAATAAAATAAAAATATAAAAAAATTATCAAAGCCTCCAGTGCTCCATTTAAACGGTGAAATTTGTATTAAATTTCGAGCACATCTCTGTTATATATTTGCTTCAAAAATAGAAAAAAAAGCACAAAAAGCATGAACAAAACTCTGCCCGATACTTATCGGCTAAAATCAAGAAAAACTAGTTTCAAATGATTAGTAACTTTGGTGAAGACAAGAAAATCACTTAATCTTTCTTTAATTACGATGCACCGGTAGGCCGATTGACTTAGCCTAGCAACTATCGTATGATTTAGTAGAATTTAAATGGTTTTGAACTGAGTATTTATTTATGACAAAAAAAAAAAGTTTACTTAAAAACAAAAAAAACGAAATCTATACTTCCTTTACGGAGAATTTTTAATTTAATTTGTTCCAAATTTCTTTAAAAAAAAAAGCAAAAGGAAAAGTTTCGCTTGATTTGAGAAAAGATTATCGCGATTAACCCTAGGTATATATCAATGGAGTCTTCTTGAGATATCTTTTAATTGATTTTGATCTACGAATTTCTTCTTACTTTAATCTCTAGCGACACCGAACAAACTGTAGCTTTCATCCACACTGATGGCTTTTTCTTGATTAAACAAATCGGGAAATAACCTCTGGATCGATTGGTTAATTGTTTAAAATGTTCAGATCACAAACAAACATAAGTTTTATTTATTATATTATTATTTTTATTGCTGCTATAGGCACCTCATTAAAAGTAAATATGATCGCTTAAAATAAATATGTTTGTGATTTAAAAAATATAAAAAAAACGACGTGTTAGAAACGAGAGAGTGATTACAAACTATTTTTTAGAGTATTTTGTTTTATCTCTGTTCCTATTTGAAACATGATCGTACAACCTGACTAATTTGATGTAGAGGGGCTCAGTCTACGAATTCTCCCATAAGCACTCGCCAAAGTATTCTAAGCTTAACTAAGAGTAGTGACAGTAATTTAAATCAAATAAAGAGAAAGAAATTGATGAGGATACATATAACGGCCTTAGTGATATCCTCAAAAATATATATTTTTATTACGTATAAACTCGATCGTTTTGTATGAAATCTTATTCTCTATATAGTTTTCCTGCTGAAATTTGCGCAAACATTTTAAAATAATTGCGCAAGAAAACTTAAAGAATAATTTCCACTTGCAATTGATAATAATATTGAATAACGAGAGATATAAAAAATTTTATTTTAGTATTATTTGAAAATTTGACTCGAAAGATAACCCTGACCTCTTCAGATCTTTGTACATTTAAACTTTGCTGAGAAAAAACAAAATGATCGTAGGCCTGAAAAAAGTTTTCAAAATATAAAAGCAATTAACCGCAATTTAACTGATAAGTATAATTAAATATTTCGCTTTTCTTCTTCTGCTCTTTTATTGAGATTTCATAAATAATTGATATTTCTGAGTTTGAGGAGATTTACTATTTTTTTAATTTTTTTTTATGATTTGATAACAAACAGAGAAGAATCACTAAGAAGATGATGGTTTTTTAATTCTTATCAAATTGCAATTGTGTGAATATATATATAGGGACAAGTGAATGCAAACACAAATACGCACACTTGGTAAAATATTTATAAATGTGCGCATAGAGAAAATCATTTCATTTTACGCTGATGCTAAGACATTAACATTTTAATGCAAAGAGAAGAGAAGAGGCGAGAAGAGAAGAGAAAAGAAAACAAAGCCAGGCTCGATTAAGAATATTCTACAACTTTTATTCATTTCATTTCATACCAAAGTTTATTTGATTGTTTATTTGTAGGTTATGATTATTATTATTTTTAATATAATATTTTGTTGTTGTTTTGCTTTTTCAGGTTCTTGAACGTTTAAAAATGTCCCTGTCGAAGAACGATACTGATCTTGATCAAGAGAAATATTTGCGTGAGGCCACCCGGCATTTTTATGGTATAGAGAAACCTTTAAAATATGGACCTGCAATTGAGACGTTGAACGACTTAATCCAAGCTTTATACGTGGAATTCTCTACAAATTATGTCAACATTGAAATGGTTAATCATCTAATGCTTTCGTATAAATCGAACCCAAAGGAATGGCAGAAATTTGCCAAATTTGATCGCTATAAGTACACAAGAAATCTAGTCGACACTGGTAACGGTAAATTTAATTTAATGATACTATGCTGGGGTGAAGGTCATGGCTCTACCATTCATGATCATTCGGATTCGCATTGTTTCATGAAAATGCTTAAAGGTGAACTAAAGGAAATTCGATATGCTATGCCAAGCACGAGAACAACAGAATCAACTACCCTAGCTAATACGGATGATAGTACTGAAAATGATTTAGAACGACATGAATCTTTAGAAGAAATTGGTCAGAGAAGCATGTCCTTAAATGATGTCGCTTACATAAATGGTAAAAGCAATAAAACAATCTTTCTCTGAACCAAAATTTGAAATTTTTTCATATTCCATATTTAAGATAACTTGGGACTACATCGGGTAGAAAATCCTTCACATTCGGATACTGCGGTTTCATTGCATTTATATTGCCCGCCCTTTGATAGTTGTTCTGTGTTTGAAAAGAATTCAGGCCAAAAAATCAACTGTACTATGACATTCTGGAGCAAATATGGCCAAAAAGTGACTTATGAAAAATAATTTATTATATAACGCATGTATGCATGTTTTCTGTGTCTTTCTTAGGGATAAGCATCCAAATTAATATTTTATAATTTACATATATAAGAAATAAAATTTAAAAATAATAATAAAAAACAAAGTACTTCTATTTACTGTCAGGTTATCATCATTTTGTGTGAGTATACTGAGATCTCTTGGATATGGTGAATGCCTAAACAGTTCATAATGTAGCCTTTTCAATTTGGTCGTAGTAAAAACACTTGCGAGCCGGTGTATTCGACGGAAAATAATTAGGCGTTCTTTCACGAATTTTTGCTTTCTCTTAATCCAAAAGGTTAGAGTAACACCATCGTTCTATCGTTCGATCCATTGTAAGACTATCAATTAAAAAAGCATTTTTGCATTCCAAAAACTCTATTTATCCTGACCTTGGATTTCACTAGTCTTCTTCTCTTGTTATGTCGATTTAGAGACCGAGTCCTCTTTATATAATATAATAATAAAATAATCTTTCAAATCATATTATTGTTTCGAATAGCGCCGAAGAAAATTTAAAATTTCACAATAGTTTCCTCAGGTGTAACAAAGCGTCATACCCATTGAAATACTTCTGCTCTTAGAACCTTCTCCTGACTCTGATTGTTTGTTACTTGTATACATATTATGCATGGAATTAATCATTTGTATACTGGTCGCACTTATTGGAAATTGCAGGCACGAATTATTATTAAGATTTCTGCGATCACATTTTATATTAAGTACTATTGGCTTTGAATATTTTATCGAAGACTTCAACCCTTATAAGATTTTCAATACAAACTATTTTAAAAAATTACACTGAATGGCCTGCTTTAAATCAGTATTCATGTGAACGAATAAGCAAATCGTCTTGAAATCTCGCCCGTACTTTTATAAATAATTAAATTTTTAAGAAACTAATAAATTTTATCATTTGCTTTACTGCCCCATTAATAATTGTTTGGCAAATGTTTCAACCAGTCTTGTATTGATATAAATTATAATTCGTGATAATATTCTTATCCTCCGTCCTGTAGCTATAATCCTCCCTGACTGTCTGTTCACATGTTTAGGGGACACCGAAAGTACTTATATCAATTGACAATTGGATTTAAATTGGAAAAGAGATGACTCTTAACGAACGACTCTTAATATTAAATTGACTTCGAGGGAATAGTACGCTATACCATATAATTAACTAAAGGATGGAGTTAGTAACGAAACAATTCCTTTAGGGTAGCTTGCTTACCCTCAATAAAAAATCTTACGCGACAATTACCAAAAAATGTTTTATTAAATAAAGAAGAGCGCATTTCTTTTTATAAAATTATCTCCTGAAGATCATTCTAAAAAAATTGAAATTATTTTGAAAAAATGGAACTTTAAAAAACTTTCTGCTGCAAAATTTCTAATCGGTACTAAAGCAGAAAATTCGTGTACTTTGCATTATAAATTTCCCCACCTTTGAGGAGAACCTTAAGAATTACGTCTATAATACAGAGAGATGTTAACATTAAACTTATGAAATTTACTTTAATTTATTTATTTATATTTTACTTATTAAACTTATGAATTTGAATGAATAATAATACAGAGAAAAAGCGAATTATAATTTTGGTGATAGAAAAATTGGTTCGAGACTAACTTAACTTTTCTCTTCTTCTCGTTGCAAGTAAGTTATAAATGCAACATATTACATAAAAATAAAATAAAAAATATTTTACTAGACATTAAGCAAAAACGTAGGATCCACACCGTTAACAAAATCCAAAGTTAGACACATATTTGGCACAAATAGCACAAAATACTCCTCAAAGATCGATTAATTTATTCCAGACGAACTATGCTTCATTTGGTGAGTATTCAAAATTCGATTTAGTTGCTTCAACTTTTATTTCCAATACCGAAGAATGGGAGTATATTCAAAAGTGTTAGAGACTTAATAAAGCTTATGTATCTCTGTATCCGTGTGTACTTGAAGCCTTTCTATCAGTCGCAAGAATTAAGATAGTGGCTTCAAATTTGGCAAGAACATTAAAAATTGTTGCACGCAGTTTATCATTGGATACGAGCCCAATCGGTCAAAGGACATACCTACACTAAAACGTAAATTGCGGGCACCTTTTCTCGAAACGCAACAAATTATGTTTTTTGCTAATTACTCATAGAGTATGGTAGACAAAACGATAAAAACTCCACCAGTATTCCTAGATGAATCTACGGTATTTGTGCAAAAAAGGAAAATAATTCCGAGCTCAATTCAGTATTATTATAGAGTATGGAAAGTTGTCTTGCGTTTTTTAATTTATTTTTTAAGATAACAGCGATGGACGTAAAAGATTTCGCCACAGCTGAATATAGTTTTGCTATATGTTTTTAATTATTTAAAATACAGGAAATC
This sequence comes from Glossina brevipalpis, assembly GCA_000671755.1. Taxonomy (NCBI): domain Eukaryota; kingdom Metazoa; phylum Arthropoda; class Insecta; order Diptera; family Glossinidae; genus Glossina; species Glossina brevipalpis. Next base: position 262,218 of record KK351108.1, read on the forward strand.
GTTACATCCATTTACAATTTGTAAAAAGAGCATCAAGCGAAATAGTAAATCATTTCCCCGGTTGTTTTTATTCAAATTGAATGATCACATTAGCAACATCTTTCACCAAAAAATATAAAATTAGGAATAAATTAATTTAAAATCTGTTAAAAGATTACATTACGTAAAGGCTGTTCATTAAGCGTGACGCATGGCGTTTGGACCAGTAGCTAAAACTGATTTCATAGCTCTCATCATGTTTGGTAAGAGATTTATATGTTTATCCACGCATTGTATAGTACAACGTTCGAATTGATTACGAAAACGTGCCATATCCGCTTCGTTTGTATTATTTGGAATTAGGCTGCGTGCATCATCATTACATTGCTATGAATGGAAAACATAGATTGGATAACAAAAATAATAACAATTTCGTTTAATGTACGCACTAACCATCACACAACGTTGCAATTGAATTTGAAATCGTCCCAGTTCATGTTGCATATAATCTTGGGCTTTGAGCAACGGAATGGCACAATCATCTATGCAACTTTGCACATTATCCATGCGTGGCTGTTTTCGTTGGTCATCGCAACAACGGACAGCACACGAGTGCATTTCAGACTAGTAGATGGTGAAAGTTTTGAATTGATAAAAGTAATCAAATTTATGCGAAACCGTTAAAATCATCAAATATGCTAAAAACCTGCATTTTCCTTAAATGACTTTTATACAAATCATTTATTAAATCGGTTACAGCTTTTTCCACCCGTTTACGTTGTTCTTCAATCATTGCTTTTTACTCAAAGCCCTCCTTTTTATTCACTTAATTGAAAAAACAATATATTTTTTTAACTCTTCTTCTTAGAAGATTTTCTTACACACTTATGCTTTGATTTGAAGGGAGCAAAAACTATGTATAAAAAAAACTATGTTTACTACTTTATTTTGATAGGCAAGACAGAAAGATAAATGTTTGTTAGAGTTGTTTTTCCATGACTAATGCCCATATATAAAAAAAATATTTTCGGTTAGATGATGGTCATCTCCGTTATTAGATTTGCCTTTAGTTCCACGCCATGAAAAATTTCATTCAAATCCTGTTGAATTATGCTTAAGCGGTGCTGAAGATGACAACAATGGTGCTTCAGAGATGCTGTGAAGCATATAAATACTTTAATCGCAAAAGCTATTATAGAAAGTTCAAACTTCTTTATAATCTTAATTAAATAATTTAATGTTGCAATTTGGAAATAAGTTTTATCCATATATATATAGGTGTGTTTGGTTGAGCTAATGAGCACCAAAGCTTCATCACAAGGTAAATAAAATAATTATTTTTCTTGCCCCGTTTATTTACATACATGAGTAAATGTTAATTGTTTGTAAGGAATACTACAGAATTCTGAATAGACTTAAAATCTGTACTGTTTGGTTAGTTTGGTGACTGTTGTAAAAATCTACCGTCCAAACTCGTACATATTTCAAAAAGTAATAAATATGTACCAATTTTTTCAATTAAAAATAGATATTCAAATTTATTGTAAAGTTTATTTCCAATTTTTTAAACTTCAATATCACTGCATATTACTGTACTTGGGGTATATGGTCAGGTCCTTTAGACAAAACCGATTTCATTGTTTTCATCATTGTTGGTATTAAACCTACATGTTTGTCTACACATTTAACGGCGCAACGTTCAAACTGATCGGTATGCTTTGCTATTTCTTCTTCCGAAGGACTTGCACTCATTTTCACTTTAACATCATCGTTGCATTGCTGGAAGGCGTAAGTTCTCATTTAATTTCATAAATAATTAGTGAGGAAAGCATTCATTCGTTTACCATAACACATCTTTGGAGGCGACTTTGGAATTCACCTAATTCATACTGCACATAGTTTTGCGCTCGATTCAAAGGTTTAGAGCATCTGTCAACACAACGTTGAACACTGTCAACGCTAGCATCTTTGTCTTCACAACATTTTACAGCACATTTATGCATGTCTATCTGTAAAATGAGATAAAAACATCAGATCACGTCATTAATTTGCCGGTTTTGAACATAACCCAATATAGCACATGTAAGCATCTAATATAAGCTTACCTGCATTTTACGTAAATGTGTCTTATCCATGTCATCTATCATGTCGGTAACGGCTTGTTCAATACGTTGTCGCTGTTGTTGAATCATTTTACGTTATTATTATTAAAAATTAATCTCTAAAAAAATATATTTAAATAAAATTCTAAAATTGTGTAAGCTTTTAGTATCGCACACCTGGCGCTTTTTATTGCACACCCTATGAAGAAACGTTTTTATTTTTTGATTGGTTTCAATCTCGAAAGGTTATCTTCTGCACTTATTCTCTATACCACTTACTTTACTCTATACAAAATTTTTTATTTTGATCCAAATCATAATAAATACTCTGTTCAATTTATTTGCAACAAAATTAGTTTAGAAAACAAAAAAGAGTGGTAGAATCGTATACGCTGCCATTTCAAATGAACAGCTGAGAAAGTATGCTTATTGAACATCGCTTGGTTATTAAACAGCTGTTTAAATAGTTTAAGCACGTTTATGAAACATAGCCCGGTTATCATTGTAAAACATCTGCTCAAGTAACCTAATTTTTTGCATCAAAATGTTCATTTTACATAAAATACCAAAAAAATCTGTTAATACTATTAAAAACCAATTAACCTTTTCACAACGCTTACTATGCTCTCAGGCAAAGACTGATGATCCGAGTGAAAATAATCGTAGTGGCTTTGCAAAAGCCTTTGTAAGGCATACAGATGCTTTGAAACCTCCTGAAGAGCCGGTGGATAATGAAACATTTGCTTCTTTGCTGAGAAAATCTAAACTTGTGGATGTAAATTGTTTTCACTTTAATTATATGAAATGAGACATGAAAACATCTTTTTAATTTGTTTTTTAACAGTTAGGCGATCCTGAAGGTAAAGTGGTTAGAGGAAAAATTTTTCACGTAGTTGGCGATGATTTATATATAGATTTCGGTTGGAAATTTCATTGCGTATGTACGCGACCTGTACGTAACAGTGACGATTATGTGCGAGGTGCTCGGGTACGTTTACGAGTTAAGGACTTGGAATTATCTACTAGATTCTTGGGCTCTTCCAAAGATTTGACTATATTGGAAGCTGATTGTCAGTTATTAGGTTTAATCTCTTCACCAAATCGTCAAGGAGCGAAAACCTCTGCAGATTAAGTTACATGAAACGTTACTAGTGAATTAAATTAAAAACAAACATAAACTTTATTGATTTTAGGGTTCAGTAACGAATTGATAAACTTCATAATGATGATTTAAATCTCTTACTTGTTGTAATTTGAAATGACTTTTTAAACTACCGTTGCTCTTACTGTCCCAAAGAAAGAAAATACGTTTAACCCGACTATGCACTAAAGCCATAGAACACATAAGGCAAGGTTCTTGGCTGAGATAAACATCATATCCTGTACATAAATATGGCCCATACTTCGCCAAGTTGTCCGAAAAGCCATTTATTAAATTGTCTAAATTGTTTTTTTTTCGTGGCCGTTCTGCGCCTACTTTAAGATTACAAAACTCTTCAGTATTTGTTAAAAATTCGACAATATATTTAGGTATACCAAGTAAACACGACTTTAAATTCAAGTTGTCTGCTGGAAAATTTCCTTCCTTGAAATATTTGCCTTTCCAAGCTCCACTTTCCTGTGATTGAGCCACGTAATCTATTAGTACCATAGGAGCATGCATTATGGGATTTAAATCTTTATAACTAGTAGCTACAGCTACAATGCTGTCAAAGCGAGGATCTATACAGACAGCTACGCATTGATCGCGTCCTTTTAGAAGTTTCTTTATGAGACTTGCGATTTTTAAATGAAATTCTCGTTCTTTGCTATTAAAATTTGTACCTTCATATCGTTGTTCTAAATATTTATCAGGATGAAATTTACATGGCCATTTATTATTTGCTATTTCGTATTGCCAACGTAGTCTTGGTGCTAATGCAGGCACTTCTACAATTTCACCGCTTGTTGGTATCAAATCTTTTATTGCTTCTAAGACTTCTTTATGCTGTTTGAAGTGCTCAGCTTTGCTTATAATTATTCTATTTTGATTAACACGTTTTAAATGCTGTAAATCGTTTAGAGGTAACAAAATGGAGAGTTTCTGTAAAATTATTGATATTAATTTCTTGTCATTTATCCGAACAACGTAGACGTCCACCAGAGGTATATCGTTTATGTATTCATCATCTAACATAGCTTTTAGACTTAAGTTTGTATCTAGTTTTAAACGTTTTTGCACGGGTTCTTCTTCCATTATTAATTCTCTATTGTTTCTTAAACTAAAATATACAAAACGTAAGTAAACTGTAAATAAACACATGCCCTGTGCAAATATCGAAAAATGTTGCCAACACATAACAATCGCGGAAGTGCTGCTAAAACCAAACAGCAGCGTCTTATAAATAAATATATTTGTGACTTTGACTGTTATATAGAAATGAACGAAATTTCAAGTGAACAATAACATATCATTTTGGAAAATGTTCTTTATCATTGCAAAACACACCGAAACATTTTGAAAACCTAAAATTTGCAAATGCTTTTTGAATTGTGTAAAATGGAAAAGCCAACAAGAAAGGAATCTATGGGCTGTGCACAAACTTTGGTATAGAGATTTTCTATTTTTAAGCTCCTGGCATCCTCAGAAAAAGCTTATTTTACGGCTCTGCATTTTATATTGCTTTAAAAAGATAACATTTTGATTTCAAGAGACAGTTAATGATCTAAACTTAAAAAAAAACCTTAGCCACAATTGTCATTCCAATGTCCAGGATATGAAGGAATCCTCATAAACGAATTATTAGATAAATGTGTTTTCTAGAATCTCTGTATGTATCATTTCAAAGTATTTCTTGCGTAATCAAGTTTTACACAAAATTTTAATATAATTAATTAGTAATTAAGTGTTAAAATATTGCATTTGTCATTATTTAACAAAACAGTACTGAGATCATTATTATGTTTATATAATATAATTTACGTAAATTAACTATAATGCGTTCCGTATTTAGAGAAAAATTGTTCTTTTAAATAAATATGTATTTTTCGTTAACAATAATATTTTTTCTTTTTACTGGCATCTTAACAAAGGTAATAATTTTCTACATATCTTCAACTACTTGTTGGATAACTTTAGGCTTAACAACGACAAAAAAAGTGTTTTCGATTTGGATGCAACCAATAATAGTTCGAACATGAACGAGAATGAAACGGTTGAAGTAAAAAAAAGATTCTTTCTTTGTAATTTCTGAATTACTTATCTTTTAAGTTGAATCTATTAATTAGGAAAATTCGTCTATTATTTAATTTATATAGCTTTGTAGAGAGATTTATAAATTTTACAATTTCATATAAAGTAGAGTCTCTTTTTATGTGTAAAAAATAGAACGTAATCGTCTTAACGATGAAACTTAAAATGTGACATGAATGCCGATAATTGCGAAATATTACTACGTCACCTGTTGGTATATTACTTGAAATAAAAATCAGTATTTAATTCTATCACTTTATGAGTGGAAGTTAAATGAGCGGTCCGTTCACTAGTTTGCAGTTAAGACAATGTTGTATTCTTTAATAGTCGGTTCCACTACAACAGTTAACAACTAATTGCGAATTATATGGACAAGAGATTCATCATTACTCGTCAATTAAAAAGAGAGATTTTAAGTCAGTAATTTAAGAGATGTTCCAAATTCATTAAATTCGTGACTATTTCTGATTTGACATTTTTTAAATAAATTGTATGACTTAATATATTTTAGTAAAGTAAAATAAGTTTTTCTTTTGTTTCTACATTCATCTTCGTTTCTCAAATAATTTTTATTTTATGTCATTTAGAAACACAAGCTTTTATTTATCAGATTAATGAATTTCGTTGAACTCAGTCTTTTTTCATTTTTCATTTAATTTATTATTAGGCAACTAAAAAACCTAAAGGCTTAGTTGCATTGGTACATTTCATGAGAGAATAGTCCGTTAGATAGCTAACAACATAACCTTCTTGCTCTAAGAACTCAAAAATCATTAATTTTTACTAGCGACAAGATGTACATTACGAGTTCAGATACACGATCAGCTTGTTTTTAAGTGTCTTCAAGGGATCATTGAAAGATATCAAATTCAGTGGTAACGCATTCTAATATCTAGCAAACAGAACCGTACGTAGGAACGATTTCTTGTGAAAATTATGCAGTTACGCATAAAACAATAATCCACTGTATTTTCTTTTTCGTTCTTTCTAACCTTCAAACATGTTGTGACGATTATCAAACATCTGAAACCCAATAGGAATCGAAAAAATGCATTGCATATTTCCTGAAACAACCGGCAATTCGATGTCAATAAAAAAAAAAAAAGAGTAACGATAACAACAACAAACGAAGTTAAGAAAATAAGTAGTAACAAGCACACAATGAATGTTGCAACAATTTCTACGACATAAAAGAAAATATCATCAGAAGCACGAAAAATCATCTTCAAAACGCAAATAACAAACTCAGTCGTTACCAAACTGCCGGGTCATTTAACAGCTAAAAGCGGATGAGCAATAGAATGTTAAAAGTGCCGATATATGTAAACGACGTTATTTAAAGAGAGATGGTGATGTAAAATAAATTATCTCTACGTATATACATATATATATATTTATGTGTACTTATATATTATCCATAAATGTTAAGAGTTAGAAAAATTTATGGGTGAAAAATTTGTTTTTGAAAAAAAAAAAATTTTTTAAATAAACAACTAAACTGTTAATTAAATAATTGAATGAAATAAATGGTAAAAAAAAGCAAGTGTTTGAAAAGGTCTTAAATAAATGAAGCTTTTCCGATACTAAAAATTCTTATAATTTTTTAAAAAATAATTTTACAAGAAGTTATTGTAAAGCCATTAGAGAGGTGAGTTCTTCATTTAAATTAAAAGAAAAAAAATACCTTTTAGGGACAATTTTACTTATCTGATAACTATATAGGATACAAGAGACTTCTTTTCTCTTCTCTTAGCAACACGGCGTATGAGTTTTATTAAAATATAAGAAATATGCTTCGTTATCGTTTGTAATTTCAAAAATATAAAGAAAATCTGAAATGATTCACATAATTTGGAACAAGTTCTTAAATTTTTTGAATATTTTGTGTTTTTCATTTATAAAATACTTTATAAACTCAACTACAAATCAAACACAAACCCATATATAGTGGATGCTCTAAACATTATACAATCTTTGTTCTACGACAGAGTGCATGTAATCTATGCATGTCGAACTCAAAAACAAGTTGGCGTTGTAAAGTGCAAAAAGTGTTAGAATTCCGGCGGTCATAAGTAAGTTAATGCATAAAGTTTGAACAAGCGTGGGGATGGAATAATTTTTACAAATTTAATTCGCTCGAGATACAAATGCTGAACTGGAGCTTAAAGATATTTACGCTATTTAAGGCTGAATTTCTTTATCAAAAACAAAACCAGAAAACTTCGTTGTGCAAGCTGCTCCCTGCAATTAGGGAATGACGTATAGGAAAAACTTATGATATTTTGATAAAAAGCGAAAGAAAATCTGCATATCTGCAAAGTTCTTAACCGTTCAGCAAAAAGCCATTAAAGCAAGCTGACTTAAAAAAAAGTTCTAGAGGCTTGATTACTGCATTATCTGGGTTTATTTTTTTTATTGAATTTCTATCTTCGAAACTTTAATGAAGAGTGACGAAATAGAGGCATTTTTTGATGCGCAATGTTATATAAAAAGTAAAATGAATGAATAAATGAATAAAATGAAGCGAGGAGAAATTCCATTTAGTTTGCATGGAAAAGTTCTACTGCGCCTTTGATCGCTTCTGAGGGGTAATTTACTTCCCTTACACATCTATCGTAGGGTACAGCAGAACATCCTTTGTTTCACATTCCGGGGAAGTCCTTAAGGTTAATTTCAAGGCAATCATTCTAGAAAAGAGCAATTATTAGTTTTTAAGCAGTTGCTGAAGATACTTTGTAGCAACAAGTTTATGGAGGTAACATGAAAGAAAACGATTTTCATTAAATAAAATGAAGCCAAATGGTTTATAAAGTTATTTTCAAAAAAGTAGAAACGTCCATTTTTAATACTGTTTTGAAAGTCATATGCATACATTTCTTTTACAATTTCTTATGATTTTTGCAAAGCGCAACAAGTTTTTTACATGCGACGGCTTGCTTGAGAAGCTAACTACACCAAATGTAGTTATGGTCGTTAAGTTTAAGTTAAGTTAAGTTATTTGAAGATTCGAACTGGAACTATTTGTTCAGCATTGAATGTATGCCTCGAAAAAAAATAATCAGTGGATGTCTTACGCGATTTGCATAAACTAAGTTAAGTTTCTTCATGGATTTATGTCCTTTTTTTTATAAAGTTTTACGCATAAACTACGATAATAATTCATTTATTTTTATATTCTTGTTATGCATTTGCATGAAATTATGTATTTGTAATTAAAAGTTATTTCTAAGCTTATTATCCTCTTTACTTAAGGCCTCACTGGCCTTAACACTTCAACAATATTTGTTTCATCACAATTGTGTACGTGATCTAAGTCGGCCCAACAGGAAATAAAACAGAAACAGTTTTCATTTAAAAAAAAATAAAAATAAATAAATAAATAAATAAAAAAACATAATTTGCATTTCATTAGAATATATCATCAAAGGTTTGGCGCCATTTTAAATGCTTTGTTCACTTTTCAATTGCAACGTTTTGAGTGCGAACGAGAAGGTTTCATTCGCATGGAAAAGAGGTTTTAAATAACCATTAGTCCTTGTAACGCCTTTTTGTTATTGGTTGTCGTACATAACCATAAGAATTCGTGTATGTATGTGTACCCCTTAGCTGAAAGCCCTTTTTCCATTTTTATTACGAGCACTTGAATATTTCTCTTTTATATTCGTAAATAAGTATACTGGAGTATCCAGAATAAAAGATAATGTTTCTCTTTAGTAACATATAGTTATGCTAAGTACGTTTGATGCAAGAACTTCTCCTTGAAAGTTTTTAACTTTATCCGGAGAGAGACGGTGTTGTTGGTTTAAGTAAATTTGTTTTCTAAATGAGAAATAGGTTGCACACTACTGAATACGCCGGTAATTTTTTCCTTTAGAATATGAAGTTATCTGTTAAGGCGTTGTATGATATCTCTCGATATCCTCTTTATTTAAAATAAAGTCAAAACTTAATTTAGTTATGGTCCATTGCAGATTTCCCAATGGATTGATATCTCTTCTTGAATTTTCTTTTATGATAGTAACCGAGTCCAAGCGTTTGAAACGTTTTGATTAAGAGAAATATGAGCTCTCTCTGTGCATATCGATGACCTTAGCTGCATTTCACCAGAAGATAAACAGAGAAAGAAAGTCAAGCCGTTTTTGAGTTTAAGGAAGAGTTCGTTGAGAAGTGTTCACTTCTTAAGTTGTCTCTCCCATTTTTCGATGACTATTTGCCAATATCGTTATCTGTGTTTCTAAGCAAATAATGCTTAAAAAAGACTAGAGTGAAGTCAATTTTCACTTACTTCTTAAAACCTTGCCTGGGTATTCCTTTGTACATTCCCCTAATTCCCAAGATTCTTTTAGAAGGACAGAACTTGGCACGAGCTCGCTAACAAAAATCAGAAAACGGTTTCGAACAAAACAGAAAATTCAGAAAATTAAAATTTTCTTAAGGGCTTCAGCAAACTTAAGACCAACCGATAAACCGGATTATGGAATAGACAATTTCTAATATTTTTTTGACAAGATATACGAAATGAAATCTCTTAGTATTTTTTCTTCGTATGCTTAGTTAAAGTAGGAGACTTTGGCTAAAAGATAGCAATAGAAAGGTTGAATATTTTCCTTATCGCCTCTAAGGCAATATTTCGTTCGGACATTGAGAGACATTCTTCAAATAATCATAAAGTGTTTAGGAAACAGTTTTACACCACATTACTATGAAGGGTTGATAAGTGCATTGTTAACGGTGATGTGCACTCTTTTTAATTTTTGTTATCTTACTTAGTGAACAATTTTTCCTTTAGAATAATTAAAAAAAATGAAAAGAATCTTGCTGCTATGTTTACTGACGAAACATCACGAACTCGTTACAAGTACAAATGTAACGCTTCACTCAGTAAACATAATTTGAATAAAACGAAGAAGAACACATCAGTGATAACTAGCAATGAATTCATTTTGAGTGCATGACGAAAATTCAAAGCAATAATCAATTGGGCATTTACCCGTTAAAGTAAATTAAGGTATATATCGAGTTTTTACACCAATAACGGTAAGTTTTACATTTTCGTCCTTTTGCAGGCACACTTGTAAGGGGATGATTTTCATATTCAAACCACTCTTAGGGCCGTTAACGCAAAATTTACGCATCAAGTTTTAATTTTATATCTCATTTTTTGCGACCGTAAGCATTTCAACCATAATTGATAGATAGACAGAGGAACATAGTTACACGTACAGCAGATTTTATTTATATTTTAATCTAATCTAAAATATTTTTAATTAAAATATGTAAATTATCCCGCAAAAAATTATATGTTATACGTTATATACGAAGAGATGTATATGCAGTCGTGGTAATGCATCTAAATTTATTGGCAGTTTAGCGGTTATTTGTGTGGGATATTTAAATAAAAAATTTGTAATTTTCAAAAAGCTAAAATGGTAACATATTAAAACAAATTAGAAATAGAAATAGAAATAGATAGAAGAATTGAAATTTTAAATAGTAAAATAATTTTATTAATACGGCCAAATAAGAGGAAAAAATTTCTGCGTTTTTTTCAGAACAAACAAATTTCGAAGTTTTTGTCAATACAAAAAAATTTCTGAGTTTTTGTCAATAGAGAAAACTATCTAAGGGTAGTAACCTGGGCCCACCACTTTTGTTCGCTTTGTTTGTTAATGATTTACTCTTGTGTGTGTGTTCAGCATTCTCAAGTTTGCCGTAAAAATTCATCTCTCATCATGTCTACTTCGGGCTGATCTAATTGATTTATATACTTGGTGCGAGGCTCTTGGATTTCGTTAAATCTGGAAAAATTTAAGAAAGTTTCATTAGCATGAATTGTTGTCATTTCCATCTGCATGTTATGTTAACGAGTATACACTAGAAAATGTCACTAGTTATAAGGATTTAGGAATTTTATTTGATTCTAAATTTAAATGTAATCTTCACATCGAGACTACAGTGATTAAGGCAAAATCTCTTCTAGGATATATTAAACGATGGTCAAAAGAGTTTTATGATCCATATGTCTCTAAGTGTGTATAAACGTCGTTAGGAAGATCAATACTTGAATATTCAGCTGTTGTTCGATCATTAAGTTGCAAGTACTGTATTGACGTCTAAGAATCAATTCAACGTAACTTCTTAGGTTTTCTATAACGCGGTTTGGATTGGGATTTTCGTTTATCTCTACCACCTTATGAAGACAAGTTAAAGCTGATCGATTTATACCATCACTTATCAAACGTCCTGAGATGTTCACTGTTGTGGTTGCATTGTTGTGGTTGCATTGCAGTTGTTATGGCAACTGAACGGTGATAGCATTGGCCAGAGCATTCATTTATCAGAAACATATCATATATGAACTGATGATAGTGATTCGACAAATGTTAAATATTTACGTTATCGTGATGCTGACGGTTTTTGGAACATATTGTGTGCTGTTGCGTTTGTTGTTGGCATCTTACTTTGCGTGGTTATAGTCGATTCTAATTTGTTTGATATATGCGTACTATGTTGCTGTATTGATCGCAGTCGTACTGCTAAACGTTACATGACATGTGATACAGTTAATTGCAGTAAAAGGGTTTTATAGTCCATAATTATGGAGGAATTTCGTGGTAGATCATTATATTAGAATCATCACCATCCAAATGGTGATTGGCGTAATGGCACACAAACTTCAGATTATTCTTCCAGCTGTAATGTAACATTATCAGCGGCAGCAATATGATAAACTAAATTGCTAAATTATGTAGTTCTTTATATGCTGGATCCCTCAAAGGATTGTTTTACCAACGGCTATTGTACGGAATAGTATACTAAAATCACATATGTATGCGTGTCTTTTTAATCCGTACATGCCTACGCACGAAAACATTTTTAATTTAAAGCATAACTTCAAGGCGAACAATTTGTTCACGTTTATTAATAGAATATAAACTTTTTAATTTATTTACGTTTGTGGGATAATTTTATATAATAATATATGTGTATGTAGTTAGACAATATTTTAACTATCCATTGATGTATTGTAGTATATATACTACTTGATATTGAATTCTTAAGTTGTAGTAGTATCGGTTATAAATTTAAGATGTACCTGTATAAATAAATAAATAAATAAATAAATAAAAAAAATCAGCGAGGATAACGAAGCATATATATACAATTTTCTTAATCGTTCTTCTTTTCTATCAATTTTTCTAATGAAAATTAAATCTTTTTTTTTCTAAAATGTACAGCAACACCAAATGTATTGTATGGCATTTTTTTAAAACGTATACCTTAACACTCTTGCTAGCAATACCTGCTTAGAAGTATGCCAGTAGTAGTAGAGAAATACCACATCACACACACACATACATAACATCATAACTGAGAAATGCATCGACATGTAAATATGATAAGGTCTTGAAAACTTTAGTGAACACATGAACACCGAACGATTTGAAAAATTCAAATGCGTAAATAATACGGCTGGCCTGCTAATGTAATAATGAAAAATATAAGGAGGAAGGATTTAACAGCAACAACTTTGTTTTAGAAAAAGTCCTTCATATGCAATTGTAATGTTGAAAGCTATGCATTGGAAGCATGCGTGTGATAGTAAGGTCGAAAAGATATGTAGATGTATTGATGTACAAGTGGACATAATAATGTTGTTTTTGTACCAAACTTATCAAGAAATAAAAGATAGAACGCTAAAATTTTCTAAATTTATTTTATAACGCACTCTAATATTCACGGTCAGAAATGGAAAAATCCGCCACGCATCCAGAAAATAATAAGTGATCAAATTTTAAGTTGTTTTTTCACTTTTTCTACTTATTACTCGTAAGAGAAGCAAAACGGAATGTTGAAAACTGTTCTGTACATTCTAAGAGCCGGGCGAAATAAAAGAAAAATTGAAACAATTTACAAGAAAAAATAAATAAAAAAATAAATAAACAAATAAAGGAAATATAAGTAGTAAATAATCGAAAATTAATTAGTGACAGCGAGAAAGATACGTCATTGGTGATCGTTTCTCCGTTTTTCTCACTCTGCTAACTAATAAAATTATTTTATTAATAATAAAAATTTTAACACATACATTACTACACATATCAAGTGATCCCTGAACTAACATCTCTGGCATAACAAACTTTCTTAAAAATCTAAAAAATCTGGCATGTACGAAATTCTTTCTAAAAATTTTTTCTTCGCATTTTAGAATTTTCAATCAAAATATTCAGTTTTCCATAAAACACTCATAATACTGTGATACTGTGAAAGAATAGAGCGAATTTTTTTTTCTTCGCGTATATTATAAATCTATTTAAGCATGTTCGTCCGTCGATCTTTCGCCAGCTTATCTGCGTAATCTCTGCGGCAAACATACTCGGTCTCAAGTTCGAATTTAGCAAAATCATTGGATGTTTTCGTATTCAAGTTGATGTTGAGCAAATCGCGGAAAATCGATTAAAGGACATGCCTATAGTGCAACATAAATAACACTGCGCCTTCGCGGATTTTCTGCGCATTACTCATAAATTGGAATAAATATATTAAAAATTTCCACGTATTTTATATAAAAATGAACAACAACAGCCACGTCTATACCCAGTCTCGTATAATACCGAAATGTAGTTGTTTTTTTCAAGTATTTTTGTTTTTAAGATAAAGATAGTGGGTATAAAATATTCGGCCATAGCTGAATATAATTTTCTTACTTGTTATAATTATTTTACTAATTAAGATGTTGCCTTCTTACTGCGGTTTATTTCTTTTTAATCTGATTTTAATTGCTTTTCCTTCTATATGTAGAATATATATATATATATATATGTAGAATAAATATATACGTATATATCTTATCCTGATTTATAAGCTTTCTATTAACACTATTTCTAGTATACTAAAATTACTCTATCGTTGAATTATCTTAAGATAACATTTCACACTTTGTCAACTCTTTATATTAATTAAAATTGTAAAACTTTATAGTAAATAAACATTAAAAACAAATTTTTTTTTTGAAAAATCCTTTTCGTTTTATTCTTTCAATCTGTACTATCTGATTGGTAGGCATTAATATTTTGCGCTATCTAAGTAGTTTTTCATACATAATACTTTGAACCCCATCCGCTAATAAACTCGAGTCTACAGCAGGTGAAGCCTTTGAGTGGAATTATTATTTTGGCTGGTAATGATACCAGTCGCTGCTTCTTCATTAAAAAATGATATGAGACGATAGCTATAGAAAATTCGTTTCAGAAAGGGTTTAGCTTTATTAGTTGTTGTTGGCATAGTAGAAGCAAATACTTGCCAAAAATAATATTTTGCCAGGGATGAGTGAATGATTCGCAAATTACGTCCTTTGCGCCTATTTTCAATGGTAACTACCCACCGCACCTTTGAATTTACAACTTAACGTAATCATCAGTAGACATATGATCTCTGAAAGCAGTTTACACATCATTTCATTACTAATCGAATCAAATCTCCCCTGGCCATTAAAACGCGATTACATTTACTTGTTTATTTATAAAATAAAATTATCAATAATCAATTCGTATAGTGATGATGATGATGATGATGATGAAAAGGAAACAACATTAAAAATAGTTAAAAATCATTTTAATATACATCCGTTATTGCGATCTATCCATACGTGCTTATAGGCATCTATGAACAATGTATAGCATATCATAACAATATGTTGTTATTGTCACTTATTTACATTTTAATTTGTTGCTGGCAATTAATTTTGACACAAGTTAAACAAATTGCCTGCCATTCATTCATCCGTACAACTGATCAGATATATTATAAGGCATTTAAATACAATAGCAACTGAAAATGGAAGAGAAGATCAAGAGGGTCGGATACGGTACCTTTACACATTCATTCATTTATATATTTTTTGGTCTTTTGTTATTACGATATAAATAATTGCTTAACAGAACAATAAAATGTATATAAAATATTTGTTTTTTTTTATTCAATAAACCATATTGAATAATGAAATTTAAATATTTTTTAAACGCTTAGTCTACTGGCTAAGGCGCAGATGATGTTATTTTACATTTGCTTTAAGCCATGATTTCAAAAAAAAATCATGGTCGTATGAGCATGTGTTTGAAAGTATTTCTGTATTTATATGGCATGGAAGTCATGAAAAATCTACCAGGCATTAGTTTAGTATTTTTTAGTATTTTTTTTTTTTTTTTAAAGCTCAAGTAGAGATAAGACGATTATTTATAAATTCTTTGTGCCATTATTTACCGTCCCAGTCGTAGAGTTTCTATATAAGAAGAACGCATACTGCATAGAGTAACTAATTTTAATCTTTTCTTCGTTTGCGGTTGTCAAGTCGCTGCTCGCTTATACCCTCAAAGCTATGATCAACTTTCTTAAGAACACTACGCAGTGTACGCTATTCATAAATTATGTATAGGAAAGCTTAAGTAATCGGCCTTAGAAAGCCATAAATAACAGATCACACAGGGTGTATCTGTTTATCTTGACAAATGTTTCTTCTGTAAGCACTAATAAGCCAGAATATTTAGATTTTTTTCATCTAACCTACCAAAAGTTGTGGTTAAGGTAATTGATAATTAAATGTATGAAGAAGGAAGGAATCATTATTAAATATAAGTGGAAGAATGTAGATTTAGATGTTCTGCTCGCTCAAAGACTTCCTGTCAATTTGCATAAAAAACTCTTCATAAATGAAATGAAGTTGGTGCTAGGCTTTATGAAACGTTATTCCAAGGAGTTCCATGATTCATATATTAGAAAACTCTTCTACGCAATGGGCTTTATACGACCAATACTTATAAGTTTTTCTTTTGTGTGTGGTCTCCCGTCTATCTGTACTATTGACTGATGTGTTATATCTCTGCGGTTTTTTTGCCACTAGATGGTGTTGATGCCTATATATCTGACAATACTCACCTGATTGTCTCAAAAGAACATGTGCTTAAAAGGTGTCATTTCAGCTTACACTTTTTGTGAAGATAGTTTTTCTAATTGTTTGCTCGTGTCAAAAGTTATATTGATTTGAAAAAGAGTGAAATATTTGAAGAAATACGCTATGTGACGATTCTTTGATATAAAAAGGTGAAAATGCTGTAAAAGTTTGTGAATATTTTGTGAAGTGTGCAATGAGAAATCTGTGAGTGAACGAAGGAGCCAGGAATTATTCGCTCGATTCCGTTCCGGAAATTTTAATGTCAACGATGCACCTCGCTCTAAACGGCCAGTTACTGAACAAATCGACAATATTAGGGGTATGAAGTTATATTTAAATTTAATTAGCAAAGTTACAAACCAAAATCTTTAACAGAAGGCCTCTGTAGCCAAACCAAGTGTTGAGAAAAAATAAAATTGATTGTGGGTGAATTTTTGGACCATGTTCTTTCCAACGCTTTATAGCATGTATTTAGTTTTGCTCGGACAATTATTTATTGGACTTTGAAAATCATTGAATCAGTTCAGAAAGTATTTGTCCTTTTCGCCTTTAGGCATGCGCAGGTGACAATCCGCTAGTTGCCAGTGTTTGCCAGCGTATGAAAACAGATTGCTAGCTATAATTCTATCTCCACTACAGAAACTTTATCCCAAGTGTGATTTCCCCCTTAGATATAGTTAATAAATGGTGCAATATAGACTCGCCGGCTTAATTAAGCGAGATGAATTCCAACATTTTAGTTGTTTTTCCAGAAAGTTCATTTTTGTAAAACCCTACCTATACAGATATAACTGTAAGCTACTTCTTAAGTATAAACCCTATGGAAAAATCGTAGTGATTTAATCTAATACTGGCTTTATCAAATAGTGCCTAATCAATTCGCCTTAATACGTGTGTCTTGCCGATATTGTATTTAAATTAAATTTTAATTAATTGGACTAAATGCTTAACGTTGTAACCTTAAGAGGAGGGGTTTTTGACAATTTTTTGAAATAGAAGGGAAGATAGTAGAATAAAAATATTTCTGAAACTTATTAATGATGTATTTAAGTATAAACGAAATAATTATTTCGGAAATATATTAAAAAATGGCAGCTCCGTAGCGATTCTCTGACGACTTCTTTAGCTTAAAGGACTGTGAGGCAAGCAACCGAACTGGTTCAAATTTCCATTTGTTTCGACATATTCCAGAAGGTAGAAAGTATTAAGTGAGTACAAACAAAAAAATATTTTTGAGAAATTTACGATGGCCTTACTCCTTAATATATTTACTACTATCGATGATCAATTGCGTCGGCTTACTGGCACAATATCCTAGCTTTGGCTCACATCGGTTACAAATGAGTTTCCCTACTAGATGCGCACATACACTTTTTTTTTCTTTTTATTTTTTCTTATTTTTCTGTTATTTTTTCAGTTCGATATGGTTTTGTCTTGAAACTTAACTACCAATTTTTTGAATATGAGGTTGAATTTAAGTGTCTCCTATTCCTCAATTCGGCTATTATTCCATTGTAGCTAATTTTATATGTAAATAATTAAACAAATATTGATTTATAGATGAGTAGATGTTTTAGAGGCAAAGATGAATAACAATCAACTCTTCATTTAGTAATTTCGATCTTCCGATGATATTTGTCATCTTTTTCAAAAAATATTTTATTACAATTTCAGTTATCAAGCATTCACGAAGTATTTACTTCGTTCTATCTTTATCATGTTATGCATGATTTGTACTGAAATATGAGAAAGCAAGCCGCTACTTGGGCGAAATTCGAAATGAATAAGATTCTCTGTCGATTGCAATGTTATGTCCCTGCACATAGCATGCATTGTTTCGTTAGCCTTTTTTGATACTCTAAACCATCTGTGGTACCGATATTGTTAAATGTTTATGCGGACGTAAGGACTTACCATGCACTCATCCATAATCGATTTAAACTTATCTGTCCATCTATAAGTCTGACGTCTGCACATGTAAGGCGACATTTTTGAGATATTTTGATGAAGTTTGACAACATCGACATTGTTTGACCTAAAGACAAACTTAACTGAAAAGCAACCGTTTTTTTTTATGCGGAAAAGGTTCAATTCTTAATATTTTATGATAAAAATCGATGGTCGATCATAGTAATTCAACTTAAAAATTAACTCTAATAAATTTTGATTACGTAGGTCCAAGGCTAGAGACACTAAATAGGCTTTGCTCTCATTTAGGGAGAAAGGTACTCTCACACACTTTCGACTTATAATTCTAAATTCACCAAATTAAATTTAAGCATAGAGTTAAGTCGTGCATTACTCCACAAATGAAAGAAAAAAAAATTTAAGGATTGCAATCACGTCCTTATCGTAAATTAAATCTTTTTGTTTTCTCCTATATGGGGAGCAGGACCAAATTTCCCACGGTTCTCATAGATTATATCGCAAAGAAAAGAAATTCTTGATTTCATCCTTGCTATGAAAATAATTCTTCTTCTTCTTCTGATAGCATTCAATTCTTATAATTTTATATACATGTATGAATGAATGTGTGTGCAAGTTTTTATTATTTATTATATGTTTATGTCCACTAAGAGAAAATATTTTCATCGAATACGAGAATGAAAAACTCACACTAAAGACTTTCAGTAATTTACAGAAAAATTTTCATGACGTTTAATATCTTTAATGTAATTTCATTATTGATTTTTTTGGTTTTTTTTTTTTTTAAAGAGGATATAAAGAAAAGGAAAAGTCAAAAATAAGAAGGAAATAGAGAATCAATTTAAAGTCGATAAAGTTTAGTTAACTTAGACGCGATAAAGTTTAGTTAACTTAGTAGCGATCATGTGCTTGATTGATTAGCAGGATTACTTAGATTTGATTACATTTCTTTCTTTTATTAGCAAAAATGTTTACGATAATTTATTCATATGCAGAAGACATTCAGTTCCTTATTATAGGGAGTCCACCATCACACTTTTTACACTTTTGATGATATGACAAGAAGATGAATAAAGATTGGAATCGAATATCAAACCTTATAAAGATCAAAATTCAATAAAAGCATAGAACAAATATTTTCTAATTTGGATAACAATAAATTGAAAAAGTTTCCAGTCAAATTTGTTTTGGAAAATATTTTGTTTTCAATACAATAAAGAGGCCAACAGCATAGCATTAATGTAGAAATGTAGGATATTTTTATGCAATTTGAGACGAATATTTGATGCACAATCGGAAAGCTTTGTGTTAATTACATCTGTAAGGAAAGCAGAAACGAGTCCGCTATCCTCTTGAATTTTTAAAAGATGGAGTATGAAGTGATTTTGAAATTATTTTAAGTTTTTAACTATTGCGAACATCCTTGTATGCGAATAATTATTTTTCTCTTCGGCTAGTCGGAGTCTGTATCATATATCTTTTGCATTTCACATATTTTTCACATATTAATTCTTTACAGTCCTACTGCTGCTACTTCTAGTAGTTCTATTAGTCTCTTGCTTGAACTTTGAAGAGACGACAACTGACAATAAATTGGCCTATACCTTCTTATAAAATGAGATTCGTTCGTCAGATAAGATAATATGATGAAGACTGCGCCATATCTATGCTCTGCTTGCGGTATAAATTATATTAAATTAGTGCGGTTGCTTGCAACGTCAGTAGGGGCGTAAGATAAATCCTTTCTTTATTATACCAATTGATTCAAAATTATTTTCTATATAGATTTAGGTATACCCGTCCGCCCGTACGTCTGCCTGTTGTACTTTTGTGTTCAATCTACAGCCAGAATGTCTGTGTATATTTTTATAATTTAACCCACTTTGAGGTTAGGCCCAGCTCTTTTGAAAATGGATTGAATTGGACCTTTGTTACGATCCCTTCCCATAAAAAGCCATATATTATATGGAAAACGTATGCTATTTATATTATATATATATAAACTATATTGAAAAATCGATTGAAAATAGTATTTTTTCCTACTAAACAAATGTGCCTATAATTATGAAAGTGGTCTAAGTGATATATTCCTCATTTGGAGATATATAATGAATTGCATTTAAATAAATCAAAATATATTTTAGCTTTTGCGGTATTTTAATTTAGAACTTTTTTAGTGTCGACTAAAAATTGACTTAGACATTTTTCAAAATTAACTGACTGTCTTAATGACTTAAAGTAATAAAAAAAGCTATGAGTTTTGTTAGAAACAATAATTCCTTTTTATTATTTTTATTTTTTTTAGTTTAGTTTATTTTTATTTTTTATTACTATTACTTGTTTTTGAGTCTTCAGTCTGCATTGATATGCATGATGTTACTTCCTGCGCATCGCTTGAAGTTGTATTCTCACTTGATACGTACATCTTGATATTTTCATCGCAGAAATTATAGAAACCCAAGTTGTCTCAGGCCACTTTAAAATTTACAAAAAGTTTAGATATAAAGAAAGTATTACGAACTGCTTTGTTTCCCTTTCAAATCGACAAGTCATGTTTTTAGAAATAGCGTAATGTCCCTATAAGCAAAATGAAGCAGCAAAACTGAACGTACGGCATGTAAATACGAAATTGTTCTACTTACTCATATGCTCATAATTTAGCTAAGTCTGTTCTATTTCCTTTTCCTGTAATATTTTAATTTATTAGATTTGACAACAAATTCTTTGCATTGAAATTATTCGCTTTATGAAATTCACCTGTTGCAGTCAATTAAAGTGAAATTTCAGGCACAAACAGCTTAGTCATTTATGTTTACATGATATAAATTTCAATTGTTTAAAGTAGATTAAAGAATTAAAAGATGGAGCAGTATTTAAGGCATAAAATATTATTCTGTTTTCAACTGAAAACAAAAGCAATTCAAACTCTTGAAATAATTAAGCCGGCTTGTGAGATGAAGCTGCAGTGGGCTGATGATTATTTCGTCTCGAAATCACATAGTTTCTACCGCAAGGGCGTCCGTGAGCTGCCCAATAAAAAGCGAAAGTTAAAGATAATGGTTACTACGATTATTAAGTTTTGTAATGAACATTTTTTAATTAGATTTGAATTTCATTAAAATACGCAGAGAATTTATTGGCAGACGCAATTGTTACGACTCTCTTTATAAGCATAAAAGAGAAGATTTAGCTGCCACTTAAAAGAAGACGTTTTTTCATATATTTTTTTTTCATTCATTGATCATTTTAAATAAAAATTTTATTATTTTTGTATTTAATAGAATTCGAATAGAATTAAAAATTAAACAATAAAAAGAAAAGAGATTATCTATTTATCTCTTCACCGCCTTAACCGTTGCTCGTATACAAACAAAAAGATGTCTTTACTTTACTTCTATAAATAAATTATGTTATGTGCGCTGATTATATTTCTTTCAGTTTTTTCTTATATAAAATGTGATGACATGTTTTATAATGCGATAGCATTAAAGTTGGCCTGTGGTGTTAAATACGGCGGCATGCACATATTTATACATCCGTCTCTGTGTCTACTCTGTGATTGATAGCGTCAACGTTATGTGGGGGGCATTCAATTAAAGTTGATTGCCGCTGCTAAAGCTCTCCATTTAGTAAACGACTACTTTACGCACATACACGATCATACAAAAACGTTTAAAGACATGCGACACCGGCTTTTTTTGGTTAATGAAAGAACACAGTCACAAGGCTTTTAAAAAAAAACACTGAAATTGTGACTAGTTTTTAAGCGAACACGACATTCTGCAACCGATAAATTAAGTAAACAATTCTTCTTTTCTTTTTTTTTCTTCTTCAACAATTGTTTCAACAATTTACAGAGGCTTTGACATTGCCTAAGAATACATTCAGTGGTGACATTCAGCACATACTCAGGTGAAAGACATACGTATAGTAGCTGTTTATTAATTGTATTCGGTTAACCAACAATTACGTGTAGTGTGTGGAATTGTTCCAATAAGATGGATAGACAGGCAAAGACGTACGTATAGATAGAGAGAGAGAGAGAGAGAGAGAGAGAGAGAGAGAGAGAGAGAGAGAGAGAGAGAGAACCTCACTTGTTAATTGGTTTTTAACAATGTCTAACTGAAGCTAATGAGACATTTAAACATAGCCACATATAAATATGCATGATGCGTCAATATATGGTTGTATACATATACGTATAAGCAAAATAACTTCATTCTATAAAATGGATAGATAGATGTTATAAGCGAATATATCTTGAATGTTGCCTCCTAGCGTTCTGTATGTATGTAAGATTCATTTATGTACGTTAAATATGATGGTAAGCCGGTTTCTGGCAAATCATCCTCTTTGCTCTTCAAGGTTTATCAAGTGTCATTAAATTTCCTGTAAACCTATTTACGCGTACGTGTAACTAGTTTAATAGTTGTGGTATTTAAAGCATTTGTCATAAGTAAATATGAGATTAATTTCTCTGTACATACGGACATTGAACTTCTTGAAAGTTTTTACAAAAATAATGTTGTTTTCTTTAATAAAATCTTATATTCGCAAACAAGATTGTAATGCATGAGGTTTGCAGAGCTTACTAAGTACCCGAGGAAATAATGCTATGCAAGCACTTAACCTTGATTATACAAATAATCGAACTTTTTATATGAGTTTACAAAGTCAAATAAAATCATTCTGATAATCATGGCTTTGTACACGTTCTTCTCATTATTAGGAATTTTGAAATAAAGTCAAACGTTCCTTTTACTTGTTAAAATTAGCAGCTTTTAAAAAAACATCATTTGAATAAGTTAGTAGTGTGAGCAATGAATAAGACGGTAGTATTGAGTAGTGTGTATCTACACGTTTTATTCCTTTTATGTTTTTTTTTCTTAATGCACAGGTTTCCATGTTTTCATCCTATTTTTTTTAGCAAAAGGTGGAGTTGGATTATTCATTCTCAAAGTGAACAGAGATTTTATACATCGATATAAGATTAGGTAGATAGAAAAGTTAACATAGAATTTAAAGCCGGCAAAGAAATTGTAAACTTTTGATGTCTAAACTGAAATATCTTTTCCTTTCAAGTTTCATTAATTAAAATCCGTAAATAGCACAACTAAAGATACCTAATAGACAATTAATAAGGAGAAATTATAAAGCTTTTTTATGCTAATGTTTTAATAAACTTGCATTTATTTAATTTGATCTCTAGTCGGAGTGGAACATAACAATCCCTATATCTGAGAAGTCTTAAATTTTATATACACTTTTGATTTCGACAAAAATACAGCGCACATTGAATGTACATTCAAAGCGGTGATCGCTAATGGATAATCTCTTTCTTAGTATGGGTTTGAAGAGCGCTATATTGAAAGCGAACTGTGCTAATTATTTTCTGACTCTCTCTCTCTCTCTCTATATATATATATATATACATATTAGAGCGTGTAGAACAATTGAAATTTTTTACACATTCGGAATCTGAACCACTCCATTCCTTCTTAAAAAATAGTGAGATCTTTTGGTTGACTTTATCTATGCTCTACCTAGACAATGTTGTCTAAAGACAATGTTAATTATCTTCTTATTAAGATTTTTGAACAAAAAATCAGCTAAAATGCATAATTAGCATTGATCTTGGCCGTGAGTTTATTGCTTAGTGTCGTTAAAACTTAAGATAAAAAAGATTTACATAAGTAAACTGAAGTCTTTTGTGTACTTACTTTAGTATCTCTCATAAATCACATTTGCTTTATTGCTGTAAGTAACATTATGGAAATAACGACACTTCGACTTTGACTATGCTTTTCTCTACATTTTGCTACAATACTCGTAGAAATGAAAACCGCATAAAAGAAAAAACAATGTTAGGAGAAAGAAAAAAATACTTGCTTACCCTTTCCATTGCAAACAACTTATGAAAATGATGGCAACGGCATTTCGAAGAAAGTAGAATATTTTATTGCTTGATATTTAAAAGTTATAGATAACGTTTGTTCCTGTAAAGCAAACCAAAGCCATACATAAAGGCATCTTATAAAGAAAAGCCCATAAAAATTGATTAAAAGGCGACAATTTAAAGAAATTGCGTTAAATGGCCACTTTAAAAAAATGGTACAATTTACGAGAAAAACTATCGCTTAGCAAAGGAGCGCAAAGGTAGCACTTAAAAAATTACACGAAATTGTTTAATAGAAATATATAGAAGATAGAAGAGATAGATAGAAGATAGAAGACATAGATAGAAGATAGAAGAGATAGATAGAAGATAGAAGAGATAGATACAAGATAGAAGATAGAAGAGATAGATACAAGATAGAAGAGGTAGATAGAAGATAGAAGAAATTGATAGAAGATAGAAGAGATAAAGAGATAGATAGAAGATAGAAGGTAGAAGAAATTCAACAGTGTCCGATGACATGTCGAAATCGGAAGCATTAAACGGCGTCTCTTAAAAAGCAGGGCAGTACCTACCAATTAGGCGACCTCACTGCTCCTGCATTATCAGGAAAAGGCCAAAGATATGTCGCGTAAGATGAGACCTATATAATACTTCAACATTTGCTATCACCATGATTTTCGCATATACAAGGCCACTATGAACCTCTCCAATGGGGCGTTCCACTGACAGGAAGAACAAGGGAAGAAATAATTTCCACTGGGCTCCTGACAGTTGTTACATCTTATAGATATTTCTAAACCGGAAGGTTGCATATAGTTGCACTTCGAATCTTCTATGCATACCGGATCGTAAACCCTTCTACCTTTTCTCTTTCCTTTAGTGTTCGCGGGAAAACGTCGACACAACCATGCTCTTAATCCGGATACTTCTAAGCAAGTCCGCAGTTACTAAATCATGCTGAATCATACCACAATGATAAGCAAAAATACGGTTTATCAAAAAAAGAGAGAAATTTTTTTCGATATATCCTTCGTTTCTTGCCGCCGGGAACTATGTTGAAAGCAGTACATCAAAATATTAGGCTTTAAGTCGTTAATGTGTCGACTTGTTTGGCAAAAAAATACAATTTGCTTGAAGCTTTACCTTACTGCTTGATTTAAAGAAAAGCGATGCCCAGATCATCGAGTGCTATCGTATACCTTGGATACACTGTATACATTGAAATAATTCGAAATGGAAAAATCGTGCCAAGCTTCAAAATAGGTCTTGAAAACAAGTGTCTCGGATGTAAGCGGACCTTGCTTATTTGGAAGTGAGTATTATACAAGCTTCTTTAACGCAACTTCTAACAGTCTCTGTGACATCGATCATGACTGATGCAATTAATCCGAAAATTACACTAATTTGCCAGCTATACAATGTGTGATAACATATTGCAAAACTGATGAAAGAAACGTTAGAAACGTTGAAAGGAGATATGTTACGTGAACCAGTGTCTTCGCCAAACATTGCTTTTTTCTACTATCAGCCAGTTCAATAATTTTTCCACTCTTGTGACTATATATAAAAAATAAGTGTTGGTTGGTTAGAAAATCAGTACGCTTTTCATGTGAAATTCGCGCTCCGTTAAAAAGAGAAAAAAGCTCTTGTTAAAAAGTTATGGTTCGATTTGGAAGCCCAGTCTGTCAAAATGATTTGATTGTTATTATTATGATATCTTTGGAAACATTATGTGGATCTAAATGAAAATACCTTCGAAATGACGTCGAAAAACTTGTCGTTCGAACGAACTAAGGAAAGTACATTAGCTATTAAAAATTGAGAGGGTCTCAAGAGCGTGAGACTATGTTATGGTGTTTAGGAAATATTAAACTAAATTTGAAGCCCCAACGTAGCATTTGCTAAAAATTGGTTTGAGGCGTAACTTCTTCTTCGCTTTATTTTCTTTTCAGAAATCTACTAAAGTGCTTCGTTGCATGACCATAAAAAGGCCTTGTAGAGAGACAAAAATGGGTTGATATATAAAATTTTTTTTTTAATTTGGGCAAATATGTATACTTCAAATTAAGGCAAAAATGCAGTATGTGCGTTACTGCTTTTCTATAAACTAAATCTGTTATTAACTATTAAACTGAAAATGTTTTTTACGGACTCAACATGGAACACCTTCTAAAAGAATTTTAAATAATAAATGTTCAGAAATAGTTTGTGAAGAGAGTAGAGAAAAATCTTTATGGTCGCCGTTGCATGTTATTTGATTTTCTTATCAAGACCGCAAATGCCAGCCAGCCAGCCAGCCAGCCAGCCCGCCCGGCTTATGCATGTGCATGTTTATGAGTTTACAACTTTTGACTTTTAACGTACAACTTGCAAAACATTTCCCCAGTAATAAAACTGATGTTTACTTTGGTTTGCTGTGTATATATATATATATATATATATATGTGTGTGTATTTGTGTTAATATGAATTAGAATTAAAATTGCTACTAATGATGTATACGCGTCTGCATATACGTTGGAGTCAACACAATGTTGGAATCACGTGGTGAACCTTAACTTGCGAAATATTCTTTTATTTCACTTTGTAAAATGATCTTGATTTTCTGCAAATGAGTGTTTATGCGGTGCAATGCTTCTTGTTTGTATTTAATGATTAATTGTTTATGCTGCTTAATGTAATAAAAAAAAAAATAAACAACGATAACAAAATACATTACGTGCCATATCCACTTGACCAGTGGACTACAATTTTCTACTTAACAAGTAAAATAAAAATTTCTATTATTGATTTTAAGCGCTTTAAAGGAAAAGCAAAGTTCGTAGCCTCATATAAGAGATGACTAAGAATTGCTATTAAATTCTTAAGAAAGTGCAGAGGAAGAGAAAATATTTTTAAAAATTTTTTTTTTAATGTTCGTGAAGATTATTTGAGTAAAAGTTTTTAAAGTCGTTGAGACACAGTTTTCAAAATGCGAAAAAACGAGATTTCAGTTGGGAGAAAACTGCCCAAAAACAGACTAACAAACTAATTAATTAACTAAAATAGCCTACAAAACTGCAACATTTTATTTTAAAATAATTCCTAATAAGTTAATGAAAACAAGTGTTTTTTCTCTACAAATGAGCCTTGCGGATCAAAAAACAATTTATTTATTAGGATACCTTTGTAACTTAGAATTTTTCTTTGATATTTTTTAAAGGAAAATCTTCTCTAATTTTCGTTCTTTTGATTCATTGTTATGTTATGATATTTATTGCAATCCTTTTAATACCTTTAATTGATTTTGAAGGAGAGTTTGTAGGAAAATAAATGTAGTTTTGACTTAAAAAAAAATCTTTTTTAATTGGTTAAAAAGTTTTTACTTTCCTCATAAGATAAACACAATATTCTAAGGGAGTAACGCTACAATCAAGTTAAAGTGGGAAAGATAGAACTAATAGAATTAAAGATTTTCTTTACGACTTTAATAGCTTACTGTTCAACAGGACAAATACCCGATTGTGATTGGATTCGAAAGCCCAATTTGCCTAAATAAGTTACAACGTGATATTCGGGCTAGGCTGACTATTAAACCCCTACACCATTTCGTCTAATACGATTCTTTGTCTATTTTCATCGTAAAATACCAAAAATTCTATTTCATTGCCGTGTAAAGGCTTGCTTTATTTGGGAAATCTTATATGGAAGGTGTCCGAAAACGCAAAATGTTATGCTCTATTGTATTTTCCTAAAGCGCTTATTTTGAATCTCGTTGCTATCCACCGTTTTAATTTCTATTAGTACCTTCATAGGGAAAGGAGAATGAAAGATAAATCTTTGTAGTTTAAACCTATTGCAGTAAACTTATATTATATTAAATCACTATTTTCATAAAATATTAAAAATTAGACCTTCTTGCCAAATAGAGGCTAACTTTTCTATGTGTGATCATAGGGTAGCGGGATCAAAAAATGTTCTATTCCCCATCGCAATTTTGTCCATTCATTTAATGTACCCAAATACTATCGTTCAATGATTAGCTTCGAAAAATATTAAAATTGGAAAACTTTTCCAATATAGGACTTTATATGTGAAATGGTCGTAAAACTTTTCCGTTCCAATGCATTTTTAACAGGTTAATTGGTTTTTGGGTCAAAACAAGTCAATTTATTAACCTTCAGTAAAATATGTCGAAAATGGCGAACTATAGATTGAATAGAAAAACAAATGGTCTACATTAGATGGACTTACGGACGGAAGTGCTTATAAGTTCACTTAGAAAATGATTCTGAACCAATTGATAAGATAAAAAGAGGGTAACCATACTGCATAGTGTCTTTAATTGCTGCATAGACCAATAGCTTACTACTACCTTATTACAGAGTCGTACAATATAAGAATTTCGCATATAACGGTATGGAAGACACAAATTTTTTTGTGGAAGTATAATACTGATAAATACTCAAATTATTGGATTGAAAAACATTATTACAGGGGAACACATTTTAAGAAATTTACAAAAACTCTCATTTTGTATATTCAAACGTCTACCGCTGGTAAAGTAAGGGTTTTCTATATAAAATCATACAAAAAAGGCCCTTTTAATATACTTTTAGGATTTTTTGTGCAATCGGTTTATATCCTTATATCAAATTTCAAGAAAATTTCAATGAAAGCAGCTGATGTGAATTGCAAAATGATGAATTTTCGAAGTCACTTATTATTTACTAGAGATCGTTTAAAAATGTTTACGGATGACATATTGCGTCATTAAAAACTTTCAAGTGCAAGGATATAAAACTCTTTCACTTAATTTTACGGTTTCATGAAATCGTATAAGTTGAACACATAAATTTATGGCGTTTATTGTGTGTGTAACCGTAAATCTTAAATATTTCATTTTTCTAGTGATTAAGTTGGTGACAAATCTTTTTACGTGCTTCGATGCGTTTCTGTTATTATTTATGACGCCTTGTTGACTACATATGAGTATATATTATAGGTAAGATGTACTCATGAACATATGCAAACACTAGTGGTTTAGGTTAAAAGGGAATAAAGTTCTTAGTTTTCCTTTGCTTCTTCTAATCGAGATTAATGTTATATGCTTCCTTTCGATTTTATGCAAAGAAACACTTTCCATTTCATATCATTTATTTTATAGATAATAGAGGAAAAGGATTTTTTCTTTCATACGGTCGTTAACTCGTTAAATCGTTTTACGTGTGAATAACATTTTTACGCTTATTTAAGAGATCATTTCAATTTAAATTTTTCAAGTACTCTGTGTGACTTTAATGCAGATCTTAAGTAAATTTATGAACTAATGAACGAATATGAGACCGTATGTTGGAGATAACGTAAAGAAACTAACTAAATTTATATGTAATCTTTAGCCCATTCTTTAATAAGTGAAATCTTACCTATTTAATATTTTGATCAATAAGTCCAGAAACTAACAGAACTTTGAATTTTCTTTTCTCTTTGATCTTTTGGAGAGCGTTAAACTAATTGGTTTTTCTGTAAGTTCTCACCGTTCACTTATGCTTAAGGATATATTTGAATAGCATCGCTTTTTCTGTTTTTGCTTTGCGTGGCGGTTGATAAGTTAATTAAAAAACAACGGCCGATGTAGAGGTGAAAAAAATGTTCCTTTAAAAAACCCATATACGCTTAAAATATTCTCATAGGTGTGTTCTATTGATTTTTTGTATCTGTTGATTTCGCAAAAAAAAAAAAAAAAAAAAATAAATAAATGCATTTATTGACGCTGGTGCTGACGGCAAAGCGATAAGAACAATGAATTTGTGAGAAGATACTAGAGAGCTTATAGAAAAGTTTACTTTTGCCCTGCTTTTCTCTAAAGATTTTATTTAAACACTTTCATGACACTAAAGTCAATAGCAATTTTAATCATTTCATTAGAACGACGCTCTTTAGTTATGTTATTACTTTTCAATACTTTTTTACGTTAACAAAGGGAATATAGAGGCAAATAAACTCTATCATACGGTTTGTAATGGAAAAAAAAATGTTAAAGCTCTTCGTTAATAAAGTAAATCCATTTTGGTTTCGAAATGGTTAACCGTGTACTTTCACTTCACTTGCTTTCAAAATGGCAAAGGGTTCATACTATATTGGGGATCGATGGGTACATCATATCAGGCTATAGCATTGATGTATTTTAAATTTTGAAAAGTAAAGTTAGTTAGTTCCACATTTAAATTTCGAAGGAATGAATGGCGTTACTACTATAATACTATGACTACTTCTACCTTTAATTCTTACGTGATAGCATATGTGATATCGTTGAAGAGTGAACGGTACTAATGGTGCCAAATTTCGTAACAGCAAAACTACATTTCCGGAGCACAACAGTTTTCCTGTTTAATTCGAAGGAAAGTCCTGTTAAAATTGCTCTCGGCCATCTATGCCGATTGTATTAAGCAGCACCGCTATCGTAGATATCACCGTCATATCGTAGCGATCACCACACGAAGGTCAAGGAAAGGACACTTTAAGAAAGAACAAGCAGAGTGTCGCTTTAGCAGCGTAGGAAAAAAAAATGTTTGTTGCTAAAGTGACACGCTGCTTGTTCTTTTAAATATTTAACTTTAATATTATTCGAGAAAATTATTAATTATATTGTTACGAAAGTTACAAACTGGCGAGATACGTTTAAAAAGTTCAACTGTTAATCAAAGAAAGTCAATCTTTTTTTAATAAGTTAGGTGACTTCACAACTTCATGGAACGCCCTTTATTGCAAGAACACTGTAAAAAGTGAAAATGATTACAGTTCCTTGTCTGACCTTTTGACAAATCGAGCTTCAAAAAAAGCCTTTAAATTTTTGAAAAGGATTATAGATATGTTTTTTAATAAAATACTTTTTTCTTTAGTAATTTTTGCCGTTACTCCGCTACTCCAAGAGCATGAGAGTATCTTTTCACGTTCTTTCTACTTTTTCTTTTCCCTTAAAGATGTTATACTAGAACTTGGACTGTTTATTGTTAAAGAAAGAATTGCACTTTTGACCTTTTTTTGTTGCAAGTGAAAGCGAAAGCGGCTTGAGACTCTATAGGCGAATTCAGAATTAACTTCAAAATCATCATTATACACTTTCAATTTCTTGATAGAATCATTGACTACTTTCGAGGCTTTAACAGACTCAAATTTATTTTAAAAGCTATCATTTTGATGAAGCTTCGATAATATATTTTTATTTGGAAATGCTATGAAGTAATTTTAAACACTTTCTAAAGACATCTTTTAGTGTGTTAGAGAAATTAGAAATCGGTAAATGGGACCAGCGATTTATTTGATAAGTATAGACTTCGAAGCACTTGGCCAATAATTCGTGATTTTCATTAAGAAATTTATTTCACTTTAAATGACCCGATGAATCTGGTTTCAAAAATACTAAGAAATAATAGAAATATTGCATTAAATTAATAAATTTTGGTGTACAATATTTTTTATACCCACCATCGAAGGTGAAGGGTATATTTAATTTTGTCGTTTGATTTGTAACTACCAAAAGGAAACTTCGAAGACCCCACAAAATATATATATTCTTGATCAGCATCAAATTTAGAATCAATTTAAGCATGTCCGTCTGTCCGTCTGTACGTATGTCCGTCTGTCCGTCTGTGTGATGTCTGTGGTAAACATTCTCTTAGCCGGAAAAATAAAGATACGGCTTCAAATTTGGCAGAAATATTGGAAGTTCTGTCACGCCACACCCACCTATGACAATTTAGTTTTTCACCCTTTTTTAAGATAATGATGGTGGGTATAAAAGATTCGGCACAGACGAATATAACTTTCTCACTTGTTTATGTTTCCATCTCGCCCCACAAAACACGTGCAAGAACCATTAGGTTCTAAAATTTAATCCGAAAACTCGAATCCAGACTGACATTAAGTCTTATTTATTGTCATTGAAAATGCTAGTCTAATTGTAATCCTTTAAATTGGAACGGAATGCGAAATTGGTATGGAATGCGTAACAGTAGAACGTTGATTTCTTTTCATCAGCCATTCAAATTTACTGCTTCGAAAACGTTTATCATCATTTTTTTAATGACAAGTTAGTCCGCTAGTTCCATTGCAAAACTAAACATGGAACGATTGTTGAAATGAAGTAATTGATACGCCTACTTTAGCCATGGTTAATTAAGGGGCCTATTTTACCATGGTTAAGTAAGGGGCGCACGAATTACTATTTTATTGCTCAGATGACAACCTAGAACCAAGTGAAAAGTTTCAATGTCCTCATGTAATTATTTTGTACGATAACGTCTGTACCAAAAGATGTCTTTTGAAAACATGAATTATATTTGCGCTTATTAGCTATGAAGTGTTTGTTTTGATTTATTTGAAATACCCATAATTTATAGTGAAAATTTATGGATAATAACATAGAAAAACATTACATTGACAAAAGCATTAATGAATCTAATAATGAAGCTAATGACCTTGGAGGGACAGTCAATTCAGCAAATTTCATTTTGCCACCTGCATAACACTACCCTTTTGCTTCTCTATTGAATTTAAATGCATGACAATATTTACGTTCACAATCGATTTCACCAATAATAACATAATTAGGTGATTTATAATCAGTTTTATTATTGTATTAAAATGCAATTCGATTAAAAATTAATGTATTTTTGAACGGCGGAGCCTTTGCATTCTACCTTCTCTTGATGTTGTAAAAACAAAATTTCTGTTTTCATCAGCTGCATTTGCTTGAGGTTGTCTAGCTTATGTCAATCATTTTTGACTTGATGATTTTCAGTTTCCTTTTCTTTATTTATTTTTATTTATTCATTTATTTTTCAATTTGTCTGAAACGAAGTTCAGCAGGTCAACTAACAAATGAAAAAGAAAATTATTACATTTTAATATTATTAAGCTATTATATATATATATATATATATATATAGATTTAAAATAAATATTATATATTTGTTCCAATAATACAATCCTTTATATCGAAACGTAGTAAATTTTACGTAAAAGTTTCATTTCACTTGAATGAATGTTTTCGCTTGTTTGGAAGAACGGCTGTGCCACGTATATTCATTCATTCGTATAGGTTTCCCACTCATGTTCAAGATACTTCAAGACACTTATTTAGCTAATAAAAAAAATTGATGTTCTAAGATGGGCAAGACTGGTGGGATAGCGTTTGTTGTACAATTTTTTTAATTTAATATTTTATTAAAAAATTCTTTATAATTTGCTTATGGACTCAATAACATTCCAGCATTAAATAATTTCGATTTCATTATTGGCATAAATATTAATGCGAATTTAATTAATAAATAACGAATAAGAAAATTATATTCGGCTGTGCTGAGTCTTTTATATCCACATTATACAGATTAGCTGACGGAAAGATGGACAGACGTACAGATGGGTTGGTATAGGCAGGTACCGATTTTTGGACGAACAGATGACCGTGCTTAAATCGATTTTAAACATGATGCTGATCAAAAATATATATGCATCTTGTGGGGTCTTTGAAGTTTATTTCTGGGCATTGCAAACAAAATAACTGAAAAACTCACCTTCGGTGGTGGGTTAAAAAAAATTGTGTCGTTTACATACTTACCTTAAAAAGCCTCAAGCTAGCTAAAGCTATTTTCATTAGATGTAACGTAAGGCACAAGGGCCATTGGAAGATTCTTAAAGTGATAATTGTCAAGATCTAAAGTTTTCTACCTAATTAAGAAGCTTGGGGAGTTTCAAGCCCTTACAACAATTCATTGTACAATACCATCGACTTATAAAAGAGATTAAGAACAATATTTAAATTCTGCTATATCTAATAATTTTCGAAATTGTCAATAAAAGATTTGAAGCTTACGAAAAGAAAACTGTATCGCAAACAATGACGCAACTCGCCATATTATTAAAAACAGAAAAACTATTGTATGCCAAAAGGCACTATTGCGAAATTGAACCAAGAAATGTTAGATATATTAAATTGAGATACGCTATCCCGCATCCTTTTTTTTGCCAGCCATTACTCTCTCAGTTTACTAACTGTTTAAACTAAAGGAGTAATGACTCCATTAAATAACCTTAAAGAGGCATTCTTTCCTTACCGATTTCATATGTTCGTATTTTTTCCCACCTTTAGCTGCAATCTTTTCTAAATATTAACGTGCATGAAAACATCCACTTAGTTTCACGTTGTCTAAAATGTAGTTATAAGACCGCAAAGCTAAGAAAATTAATTGCTCACAATAGATAATGCTTTGCACAAAATATCTTCTATATGAAGGATATATTCATTTTGTCATTGTGTTTGCAATGCCTAGAAGGAAACTTCAGAGACCCCACAAAGTATATGTATCGTTGATCAGTATCAAATTTAGAATTGATTTAGGCATATCCGCCTGTCCGTGTGTCCGTCTGTGTAATGACTGTGGTAACTTTTCTCCTACCTGGAAAAAAGGGGAGATATATCGTTCGAATTTGGCAGAAACATTGGAAGTTCTTTCACATTACAATGCTATTGGGCCAAATCGATTACAGACCTTGTCTACAGCATAAAATAAATTACAGTATAAAGTCAGCCAGGAAATAAGCCTATTTTCTCGTTGTTTTGCTCAGTGCCCATAGACTACAAAATAAAACCATCTACGGGATTTCATAAAAATAGAAAAAACCTTCCATGCCCATCTATTAAAATTTAGTTTTTCCACCTTCCTTTAAGATAAAGGTGCTGAGTATAAATGATTCGTTACAACCGAATATAATTTTCTTATTTGTTTTAATATAGCATGAAATTTCGCTAGAAAGTAGCATCAAATTTAATCATAACCTGAATATTAAAATTACACAAAAAATATATATAAAATTAAGTTTTAACGTATATCACATTTAATTACAGTCTATTATTATAATACGAATTTTTTGAGCGAATTTCCTCTTCTCTTATGAAGTTAGTAGTTGTATGAAATTATGAAAAGTTATGTAAAAACATTAAATATTAAAAAACATAGTCTCGGCCAAAGTCGCCCTCACATACCATTACATATCCCTTCATCTAATACACTTGTTCATTTATTTTCTTAATAAATTCCCAAGAATTATATCTCGTTTACGTTTCATGGGAACTTTTTTATGGGAAGGTGTTTAAAGCATGAACTGATTGTGACGAAGAGTTGAGTGAATGATTCAATGAATGGAATTTATGGTGAATGCGTAAAAGCAAAAGAAACAAATAAGTGAAAAATTACGTCTAAATATGTGATAAATTTTTTTTTAAGTTTTCTATTATTATTATAATTTTTTCATAGAAACGTCTTTTTTTGTGATATAAAAAAGGTGCGCCCACATTTTTATGCAATTTACGATAATCTATCGATTGAAGCAGAACACTTACTTTAGGGCATAACTTATTTTAGTGTTATATCGTGCGTTTGTCTCTTTGAATAAATAAATTATAGCAGTTTTTTCCTTTAATGACTAAACTATAGTAAAATTTTATCTTAAACATAGATATTGATGAACGCTTTTTTAAATAATTCTTTAGTGCTTTTATTGTAGCTTCGTCTGTACGCGTTTGGCACAAGAATAAAAAGAAAAATAATCATAATATTGCTGCGTATTTATGAATACATCACAATATTTCCAAAGGTACTAAAACGAATAAAAAATTCATGAATTTTTACATCTACCACCTGAACGTAGGCGCCAGTGTTCTAATATTTTTGATTTCCTTTGCAAGACTTTGAAGAAATAATTGCATTTTTCGTTATATGAACTGTGTGTAACGACATTAGTCTTCTATTCGAGTTTATGGTGAAGCTAAGGACTATTAACTTCGAGTTACTCACTTACTTATTTAACTTTCTTGTTTTATTAAGCTATAAAACCCATACGAATAGATAATAAATATTTCAGGTTTTTATGAGAGTACCTTCACCCGAAAACGAAAACAAAAACAAAAATAAAAACGAATAAAATAAATGAATTCTTACTACGTCTTAAAAACAATCTTAGGCTTATCGTAAAATTTTATGAATGAATTTAACACCAATAAAGTAACATATGACGCAAATGGGCGGATATGGAAGAACTGTCTTCTAATAATAAATATTTGCATATTTTCAGTTAGTAGTGCAGGCACCAGTGAATTAATAAAACCATAAAAGATTAATTTATGTTAAACGCAAAAAAAATAAAAAAATAAAAAAAAACCAAAAGAAAACAAACAACCAAATGGAAAATAATTCTATAATTAAAAACTTTTTATATATAGAAATATTATTAATTAAGGAGCTTTTCCCCTCAGACACATTTGTTTCAGAAATTATTTCAGAAAAATATAAGTTATGACTGTCAAGATTAATTATTGTTTTTTTTGCTTTGCTGTTTTCATATGCAAAAAACAAATATGGCGATAAAGACGAGGGATGCATGTACACGTGCACATACGACTTCACCCATTCAATAACCATTAAAGCGTCATGAAGAAAAGAGAAAATAAGCAAATAAAGTTTTGGAGAAAAACTTGCAACTGACAGAAGAGAAACGAACTTTCTGAAGATTGGACAAAATAAACAAACACACGCGCTAAACGCATGGCGCTGACACCAAACTTCCATTTTTCAAAAGAACAAATTTTCATAAAAAAGCACAAAATATATCTTTTGCTATGAAATTTAAAAGAGAAATTTTACTAAAAGCGTGCAGCTTATCGATTATCGTAGGGTTAGAAAAGATTGCAATTTACGATCAAAGATTGACTTAGATGAGGAATTCCACTTTTCGACTTTTATTAAACGAGGCTAGTCAGATGGGTTCTCGAATATGCTTGAATAGCTTAATACTCCATCTGTTGAATCCTAGCTGGGAATCATAGCTGCTCTAGCCAAACTTACGAACGTAGGCTTCTATTTTTCGAATTTAATTTCGCTGAAAACGAGCCAGAGTTCCATCTAAGTATTCCATCTATAATTAATTCCTCAATTTTGTTAGTTTGCTCCCGTAAACGTTCTTTCTTCTTTTTCTCCCAGTTTATATATTAATTTTTGTTTAATTTAGTGTTTCTTGCATATTCAACTTTTACTGTAGTTTAAAAAATGTTTTTCGTAAAATTTGCAATAGCCATGTTCTGAGCAACATCACAGAGACGTCAGAAATCACTATTTGACAACCTTGTTCTATAACAAGTTTGATATTCAAGAATTTTGTTTGGGGCTACTCCTTCGCCATAACATATTTAATATAAAGTCACAAACATTGTGACAAGAAAACAAAGTATAGTAGTATAAACAACTGCTTCGGTTTCACGTAAATACCGACTTCGAAAGTCTCACTTCACGGTGCACTTAAGCAGTGTGATATTTCAACTAAGGAAAACCGGCGCCCATCGAATAGTACAACGAATCCTTAGCAAATTTCTGCATTATAAGAGAGTTGCACTACACCAAGGAGCCAGAATTAAGCAAACGTTTCCATTCCTGATGAGAGTTTTTCCAATTTAGAATATCAGAATAGAATACACAATACAGTCAGGCAAGATCTTTTCTACAACTTGTTTTTTAGGAACGCAGCACTTACAAGGCACGATCCTCTTTGCGCAACCTAGCAACTGTGAATTTATTTTGCCCTTTGGATTTTGTGTACACCTCGAAAATATACAGCCTATAACCAGTCGCTCTCCCATATTGTCTACTATTGCCACGAACCATTAAAGCTTACTAAAGTGGGCATAGTAGTTATATGTTTCTTTTGTACTAAAGAAGCTAAAGAAGGTCACTTTTCTACTTTTCATAACTTGAAAGAAGCACTTCTCCGGAGTCTTCCTCTTACAATCCCCGGGAGCACATCGACGGATAATGATTGTTAAGGCTTAACACTGTTTAGTTGATAACTGTTTCGGACCATCTTTACAATCGCAGAACATCTGATAAGACTGTCTGTTAGGACGAGACCCTAGCCACAGGCACGTTGTTTAGTGGGATCTAAAGGAAGTTAAAAAATTTGCTTAAATAATGAACCTTCAGATTGAAATGGGTTAACCTTGCCCTTCAAAAGTTTTAATAGCCTTTCAAACCGTAATCCAATGAGGCTTATTACCAGTTTAACAAATTTTTTTTATATGGTCTTAAATTTTTCTTTAGTTTCTAGAGAACCACATAAAAATATTGCAAGTATTGCTGTGATAGGAAAAATTCTTTTTCATTTACTCAACAGGTCATCGGAAATTTATGATTTCTTTTAAAGTCTCAAAATTTGCGATTAGATCTCAGAGCACAAAAAAGTTGTAAAATTAATCGTTACTTTATTTGTGACAGATTGCGACTTGTGAGCTCTCTTTGATGTGACCTAACATATGATTCATACTTAATGATAATCGTTCTCCACGTCCGCATTGTAGTTGTTTCCGCTTTCGATTGTCATATCGTATTCTTTTTTCAAGAACAATATGAAAAGAGAACAAAATTTCAAAATAATTTGTCCAATAACCTATTTGCTACATGAATTGATTTAAAATTAAAGCAAATTCTTATTATGTATAATTGTATTCGCTTACTCTCCATATAAGCTGCATTTAAAAAAAAAAAAAAATTACAATTTTTACGACTTGGCCTTAATGCGAATATGATTTTCTTAAACGTTAGTATTATAAATAATTTCTGTAGAAATTTCAAAGTTGTTTTAAGCACTTAACTTTGAGTCATTCTATCTCAAATAACTTAAAACACATTTTTATGATCACAAGAAAAAAAAAAGAAAAAGAAAATCGTTTTCCATACATTTTACAATATTTATATGCTTTATCTACGTCTCATATATGAAAGTCGAAATCGAAGCGATTGAAAGTAGGTTCAGTCAATGCTGTTTAGTTATAAAATTAATTGTTTCTATCAATTTACTGTAAATAAAAATAACTTTGTGCGTCCTCGTGTATTATTAATTTGTAAAACAAACTCTTAAATATATATAAGAACAAGAAACCAGATAAGATCTTGAAAAGACTTTCAATATGAACGGCATTTTAAAAAAGTGGCTATTAAATTTACTTTTCTTGGCTTGCACTGAATATTGTGAATACTGTCTTCTTTGAAACTTGCTGCTACTTTTTTAATTTCTTTGCTCTCAGCCTACTAAGTTGGAGCGAATGAATAATTTTTTTTGATTTTGTGTTAAAAAAAATTAAACAACTTAGCTTAAGTTTGAAAAGCGAATCGCAACGGGTGAAGAAAAGAAAATTTTTTCGCCTTAGGGGGTTGTCTTAGGATCTTTCTATTCTA
The DNA here is from genome assembly GCA_000671755.1 of Glossina brevipalpis. Lineage (NCBI taxonomy): Eukaryota > Metazoa > Arthropoda > Insecta > Diptera > Glossinidae > Glossina > Glossina brevipalpis. The sequence continues at coordinate 301,569 of KK351108.1, forward strand.
CTGCTGAGACTTTTTATTTGAAGAAGTGAACATTTTAGTTTAATAACTTCTTTCAAATTACATTCAATTACATCTGAAAACTGTCTCAGAAATGAGACCGATTTAAATCTTAATTACATCTGAAAACTGTTTCAGAAATCAGAAGGATTTAAATCTCAACTACATCTGCAAACTGTCTCAGAAATGAGACCGATTTAAATCCCAATTACATCTGAAAACTGTCTCGCAAACGAGAAGGATTTAAATCTCAATTACTTCTGAAGACTGTCTCAGAAATCGGAAAGATTTAAATCCTAATTACAACTGAAAACTGTCTCAGAAATCGGAAGGATTTAAATCTCAATTACATCTGAAAACTGTCTCAGAAATCAGAAAGATTGAAATCTCAACTACATCTGAAAACTGTCTCAGAAATGAGACCGATTTAAATCCCAATTACATCTGAAAAATGTCTTACAAATGAGAAGGATTTAAATCTCAGTTACATCTGAAGACTGTGTCAGAAATCAGGAGGATTTAAATCTTAATTACATCTGAAAACTGTCCCACCAATGAGAAGGATTTAAATCTCAATTACATATCTCAAAAATGAGACCGATTTAAATCTATTTATTTTAATTTTTTTTCCGGCTTCTTTATTTGAAAGCATGATTTCCAGAAGTCTAGGAAGTAGACTAGAAGTGGTCCTTTTGTCTTTATTTGCTTTACGTTCTTGTACACTTTCTGCATTTAACACATTAAAAACAAAGGCCTTTAGCTCTAGCATTTATACGATTCGATAAGGTTAGGGTAAGGCTAAGGCCCACTTCAATGTATGTTGCAAACTTACTGAAATGCTAAACATACCATTTATCATTTTTATGAAATGTATGCTTTTATTTGGGTAAACAACATGATTGTATGCATGAATGTAAACAGCTTACACTCACTCGGCGAACGCACAAATTACTGTCGTTCAACAGATATGCGTTAAATGCAACAAATTATTGATGACAATCAAGAAACAGATGCCTGGACAAGAAATTTTTATTTTGTATGCCTTGGATTGGTAATATGATGATCATGGGGCATATTGTATATACGAGCCTGTCTGTTCGCATACTGACAATGCTTAACTGCACACATGTGGCATGTGTCCAACAATTCTTTTGAACAAATTCTAAAATTTCATTTGAATATATTCTCGACAATTGTCTGCGGTATGCAAATTTTAGGAATGAGCGCGCGTAGCAAATCTTTACTAAACTGCAGCAATGGTCAGAAGAAAGAAACATAAATAAATAAAAAAAAAAAAAAAGATGATAGAAAAATATCACAATGACAGGCAATTTAATGTGCATACGCACATACCGTACGAAGAACGGTGATGCGTCTACACATCTACGAATAAATGTTAATGCGTATATGTAAACTATGTTGATTACATGAAAAGTGCATTAGTTATGTACGCTACATATGTGAATAGTTAACATCTGGCTGTATTGCCGCACATTTTTCTTTGTTGCTTTGTTTACCGGACTTTTAAATTGAATTTGACTTAAACTTCTTTATTTAATTATGATGATACCGGACGTGCTTATAAATAATACAGTTGCGAACGATATTCGTATATATTTACATATCGCAAGAGCGTATCAATGTTTTGGTGAATTAAAACTCAATAGGAAAATAAGAATATATCCAAAAAAAGCAAAAAAAAAACTTAATTATTGAAACCGTAATTAATTCGCTAAAACAATTAATTCGATAAGTGGGAAAGCTGTAATTATTTCACAACGAATCTTAGACATCCTACATCTGTGTATACATATATATATGATATATATATTAATGACCTTTCATTCAGCTAACTATGTACGACGAAGTTGACGATGTTTGTAGACGTTTACGTGCGATGAAAAGGATTAAAAAGAAGGGAATATGGCTACCATACGAATTGACTGAAAATATCATTTCGAACCGTTTCAACATCGCGATTTCGTTGCGTTCCAGGCAAAGAAAAGAAGAATTTTCTGTAGCGTATTGTGCTTGGTGATAATAAGTGGATCTGCTACAACAATTCCAAGCGAAAAAATTGTGGGTTAGTTCAGAAGAGCCATCCAGATCCATAATGAAGTATGAATGGCCATGAACGTTTGTTGTGCATATAGTGGGATCAGAAAGACGTCGTATATGCAGAGCTGCTAAAATCGAATTAAACTGTTGCTGCGTAAGCCTATCAAAGTCAATTGATCAAATTGAACGATGTAAAGACCAGCAATAGTGCTTAACAGACGCAAAACATACTCTTGCGTCACAGCGTTCGGCCACTCGTTGCAAGGGCTGCCAAGTCTACACTGTTGCAGCTCGAATGGGAAGTTCTGCTACATCCCGCGTACTCATCACACGTAGCTCCTTCTGTTTACCACTTGTCCAGATTGAAGCACCATGACTTAGCTGGCACGCGGTTCCCTAAAGCTGGAAAAGTGTAAAACAGATCGTGAGTTTTTCTGACACGGTATCGTCACATTGCAAGACAGATGGGAATAGATGTGGGAAATGATCGAAAATATTTGGATTAATATTTTTATTGTACCAATTCTTATCCAATAAATTCGTTATTTAAGTGAAAAAATGATCAAAATTCATGCATGTACCTAATGGTTAAAAATTAATATTATCTTCTTAACGGTGCTTATGGCAAGCGTTCTCGTCTATATTTGTGCACAAGTTACGCTTATTTCCAAGTCGAACTTGTTTCTTAAATTTAGTTTTACTATATTAGTGCTTTCGATCTTGAAAAATCCAACAAGTGACTTGTGAATAGACGTACACGTGTATATAGAAAAGTTCACTTCGAAAACTTTTGCTCATAAGATTTGTTTGTATCTCGACCTTACGAATGGTAAAATGAATATTAGCGATTTTTGCAGGAATCTAAGGAAATATATGAAAGAGACCTTCGCCCAATTTTTCTAATTCGCCTTATTGTAGTGAATGTTACTACTTCTTTCATTTTTGTTCTGATCCCTCTCTGGTAAGCAAGCTTTTGTCAGCAGATTATCACTGTAGTTCTGATTGTCTGCCTAAATAACTGATTTTTCAGAAGATGTCCACAAATCGCGCAACAGCCAATGATTTGAAATAATAACAGTTGCTCATTCCCCTCTTTAGACAAAATCAGAGAATAAAGTTAACTTTTCTCTGAGCTGATGTTTCATTAACGAAACAAAATGTAATAGATTCGTCGTAATGTTCCTTTTTTTTCCAAACGCATCAAATCAAGTTATCTTTGTCTTGACTTTGACGGGTGAGTGCATGGTTGATTGGAACTTTGTCAGTTGATTTCAAGCAAAGTTGGGCAGCGTTTCAAAGTTCTTCTGTTAAACTTTTTTCCTCAGTTTTTATTGATATTTCGCTGCATGATTCTTCCGACGTTTACTTGAACACATATGTGCTCTTTGCTTAAGTGAATAATACCCTTTACGCACGAATAGTTGATTATTCATGTCGTTCTCATCACACAATCTTCTATAAATTATTAAATGCTGATGAAAAATACCTAAAGAATCTAATTTTATCACTTGGAAGAATTCATTTCTGTGTCATGCCTTTACGTTTCAATGTAAATATTTCCCTTTTATTATTAAACTTTATTTTTAATTAAAAATAAAACATCAGAAGTGCTTTACATTTACAATCAAGTGTCTGTCTACTGCCGTTTGATAATTTTTAAAGCATATGCTGTATGTGCTTTATAATGTGAGAAGCAACGGGATTGTTATTCAGTCCACAAAGCAGAGAGATACGCATAGAAAAACTGCTTCACTCTTATTGTGTTTTAAGTAAATTAATTAGAACGTAACGCGCGTCTAAGCTCAATTTCATTTTGTTCTTTATTTTTTTATTTATACTTCACTTCACTTCACTACTTTTGCCTTAAGACTTTTTGTAAATATACGAAAAAGTGAATAAATTATTATGAAGACACAAATCTATAAGAAAACTTAACGACTAAGATTCATAATATGATTCCTTTTTTTGGTTTTAGTTTTTTTTTCTTTTTTAGCTTATTTTACGTTTCCTTTATCTATATCATTGGCTGTATGAAATTACCCGTAACATGGGTGGGTGGGTTTGGCTTCCTACCGTTCTACAGCGTAATTATGGACACATCTAAGCGTTTTTATTATTATTATTATTATTTCTTTCTTTTTTTTCACTACAGTTTACAATAAACTAAACGAAAAAGCGGGCATTAAGCCAATAAATTGAAATTTTCTTGAATTTCTGCTACAAAATAAATTCTATTTATTTATTTATTTAATCAGAGGAAATGCAACGTGCAACATGAAATAATCGAAATGTAAATGTTATTGTGAAAGATATAAATTTTGTTATGATTCCATAATTTTGTAAATATTTACTTTACGCGGAAAATATATGGAAGAGCAGATGAGACGGTACATGCATCGATGCTTACATACAATGTATTAGTTTCTCTTCGGGAAATATTTAACATTTTTGTGGTAAATTTCGCAAAATTTTGTGCATACAAATTTCTATTATTGAATTTGGAAGAGAAAAATTTCAACTAATTTTAGAAAGCTGTGCGTGCATATGCATCTAAGCTTATACTTATGTAACCGGATGGGTGTATAAGTATGCAGAGCGAATGCTTTTATTAGTCTCTTTATGGCTCTGCCGTTCTTCTATACAAAAGCCAGTAGTAAATGATTCATTTTCCTACCCTTTTCTGAAAAACTTTCAGTCGGTTTTGTTTTTATCGTAAAAATCATGTAAAAAGTAAGTTTTTTTGTTTTTTAAAAAATGTTTCCGTTTTATTATGTTTTCTACTTTGTAATGCTTCGTCATTCATCCTGGTACAGGAGAAACCAAACTTTTTATTTTATATTTAAATAACTTGACAAAAACGAGAAGAATTTCCTTGAGCTATATGCGGTGTATTCTCGTTCACGTCACTCAATAAGTTCGCAACACAATATGTAGATGTCGTTACTATTGAAAAATCCATGTGATTGTTAGATGGTACCGTCTTTTCAACGATATGTGTTCGAGATGAGTGTTGACATTCCGATCATGAGTTTACAAGTTATACTTGCTTTAGACTAAACCTTCAAAATATAACTTTCGTCAGTTGCTGTCCACTCGGTTGATTACTGATTTGAACTTGAAGTGTAGTGATGAATTCTTGTTTGATTTATTGTCGCATACTACGGCAAAGAAATTCCTTTTATATCACCTAAATAGCTCCGAACAGCGCTTTTAATCATGAAGGGGTTGTTTTCTGGTTTCGCGAAAATAAGCTAAATGCGGCACTAACTTCAGATAGAGTTTTCGCATTTATGCAAAATAATAAATATGTATCATTAGGGTTTGAGCCATTTTACGCAACTTCACTTTTCGGTCTTCCGAAAACAGTTCGTACATTTTTTGTATATTTTCTGAAACAACTGCCGGATTCGGTTCATCAGATCGATCAGCATAATGTGTATCTCAGACAAACTGTTGTTTTCAACGGACGAGAGTACCCTTAACACGTTTCAAGCTAATTCTTGATTTGAACGGTACTTTTTCCCATTAAAAAGCAAAGCTTCACCGACAAACGAACTTCAGATTTTTTCATCGTTTTGAAAATTACAAAAGTAGTATCAGTAAAAGAACTCCAACTTGTGTAAATTATATGTGGGAATGCCATGAAATTTTAATATATTTCCTCTGAAAGATGGTATTCCTTAAACATCGTATGGATTTGCCAATAAAGACGAAATTTAAACATGTGCATGAATACTTGCGCTTAATCTGGGGCTGCAAATTTTCAAGGTACTTTAAAAAATTTTTATTTTAATTTTAATGAAATTAGTTATTCTCTCTCACGTTTAAATTTAAAGACAAACTCCACCGGAGATTAATTGAACAGATAACTTCTTGTATATTTTGAAAAATTAATTAATTAATGTCGAATGTTTAAATGGAATGCGAGCATTGTTTGAAACCGGTTTCCTAAAAATGCTTCCATTTCTTTTAAGGGAAGTATAACTTTCATAAGATAAAAAGTCGAACTTCTGCTTTTTCTATAACGAGAATTGCTTAAAAAACAAATGAAAACCTTATAGTCGGACAAACCCGATCAAAAATGATATCATATTTCCAGGTTGAGGTATGACTTTCATTGGAATTTTGAAAAGGGAAAGAAGTCTAAACCGTGAAGTAAGATGGTCCAAATTTAGAAAATTTGATTTTTCTATCATATCGTTGGTACATATAAAGGCTTACTTTTCACTTTTTACTTAAGTGAGTTGGGATCCAAGAAATAGATTTACGTGGCCTAAATCAAATAGAGCTTATTTTTATGTTAAATTACTATTATAACTATCACAAAATATTAGAAATGTAACATTTTATCATAGAAACTCTTATATGGGAAGTAGCGGAAAAAATAGTCGAATCTGATCCAAGTTTTCCACGTTTATTTTATATGTCAAAACACTAGTTTCAATTGATCTATGTCGAGAAATATTAAAAAATTGAAATTTCTTCATATAACAACTTTTGCCAAATAGGACGTTATACGAGGAGCGGTCGTAAAAATACTCATTTGTTCCTAGGCCAACTAGCCTCAGTATAGTGAATGTTGTTAAAATACCACAAAAAAATGCGACCTGTAGCTGGACAAGCATCAAAGGGACAGATGGACAGATAAGCTTAAATCCATCGAGAAAAAGATTCTGAATGTGTTCGTATAGTAAAAGGAGGACCCGTCTCAAGACTTTCTGATTGCTGTACACATTCGCACTCACATGATATTCACTGTACTACAAGTGGTGTAAAGTATAAATAGCAATTGCGCATATATTATGTATATATAAATTTATTATGGCCCTTTCAAGCTGTTTTTAGAACCCGCCTACATAAATAAGTTCTCACGAAAAGTAAGCTTTTATATGACTACGCAATGAATCCGCGCTTATATCTCCGCACGTTCAAACATATGGAAAGTACACAAGAAATCAAGCATTGAAGCAAGAACACATAGAGTCCATAGAGTCCTATCCCAATTGTTTATGATCTCCGTGCTTTGGATATGGACCTTACCATTTGATATAATGATATTATCATAAGATACGTTTCCATAATTTTTATACTCACTACCGAAGCTGAGGGGTATATTCATTTTGTTTGTAATGCCCAGAAAGAAGCTTCAGAGACCCTACAAAGTGTATATATTCTAAGTCGCAATATTCTATTATGCCGAGTGAGACTGTGGAATAGCGGAATTTTTTGTGGATGCTATGATTTATGAGTAATGAGCAAAAACAATAATTTCTTTTGCTTTCAAAAAACGAAAGTGTTCACAGTCTACGGTATAGCATGAGTGTGTCTTTCGAGCGATTTGACCCGTTTTCAATACTAACCTGCGCGTAGAAACTTCCAACGTTTCTGACAAATTTGTAGTTGATATCTTCATTTTTGCGGCCAAGAGAATGTTTATCACAGACATTACACAGAAGGACAGCCGAACAGACGGGTATGCTTAACTTAATTCTAAATTTGATGCTGTTCAAGAATATATATATCTTGTGTTCTCTCTGAAGTTTCCTTCCTATGACTCTATTTGACTTTTTCATTTCTCGTATTGGTTATATCAAAGCGAGGAGAGTATCCCGGGGGTATTTATTCATCAAAATGAAATGTTCTGAAGGGACTGTTTACTTTAATCATAGGAAAATATCATCAGAAAATATGTACGGCAGTGGAATTATTATATTTGTAATCTTATTTGCAGTAGGACAAAGTTCTTCAGATGCTTTTGCAATCCTAAAATTGTCAATACATTCTTTACGCCATCGTATCTTTCATTCGCTCCTTAAATATCTAAAAATTGTAGTATGGAGCTGTGATCCGATGCAAGCCATAAGGAAAAACAACTTGTTTGCTTATCATAATTTTTTTAAATTTTGCTTCAAATCTGGCAATAGCTAATAAAATCCTTTAATATTAATTTTTTTATAAAACATGGTTATTAAGGTTAAGAAAATCACAAAAGAAAAATGTCCAGTGACTTGTGAGCTCTCTTGCGATTTTGCTCAGGATACCGCTATAAGTTTGATTGGTCGCTGGGATTGAATTGGATTTTCGTTCGTATGAAAAAATTAAAAGTTTGTGAAAATTTAATTAATAGTATGAACTCAGGTTTCAACAACACATTAGTGAGTAATTTTTATATGGCTGTTGAGTTCGTTTCTAAACTCCCACGTCGTACTTCAAAAAAAAAAAAAAGTTAAGTCTTTTTTAATATATTTTTGTTTTAAATTTAATTAAAACGTTCTGAACAACCATTTCCTCCTCCTTTTTTTTGAATTTTTATTAGTTGAGGTTTTTCTTGTTTAGCACAACTCGTCCTCTTTGCGAGAATATTTACAATATATATATATATATACATATATATACATATCCATATATATATATATGTTTTTTAATAAGTATCATCGCATGAACGCACACAAAAAATTAATTGAATTATTTGTACAGAAGTGACAAACATCATTTCAACAGCTTGGCACACTTGGCTGAACAAAAATGTTTACTTATCGAATTATTTCTATTTCCACTTTGTTTCAAAAACGAATATCTCATGTATTTGTTTATTTTTATTTTTCGCATAAAGAGTTAAAAGCATATTATAGTAATTATTTGGTATGAGTGTAACATTCGAGTAACATCAGTCATTCAGTCAATCATTTATTTGACGAAATGAGTTAATATTTCCCTCATACCGCTTGAATTGATCACTTTTTGAATAAGTGCTTCTACGTTTCATTTAAACGACTATTGAAGAAGAGAAAAAAAATGATAAAACGACAAGGGATAGTCTGTTAAGGGCGCTTTATTCGTAAATTGATTTTTTTTCTTTGGTTGCTTGGGTTGCTGGTAAACATTTAGAAGTAGAAGGTTAGGAGTATTTCACGTTTTCTTCATTTCTTGTTTATTAGCATTAGAACATTATAAAGTGCACAGAGTTTATTCGCAAAATTAAAAATTGGTACAACTACCTTCATTCAAGTAAATTAAAAAAATATAAAAAAATTATAATAAATCAAATATTATTGAAGACTGAAAAAAAGCTTCAGAGTGCAGAGGCTTCAAATGAGTGCATGAATATGAGAGCTTAACTGCCGGAAGATTCTCTTACTTTCAAGCAAAGGCATCACTACTCCAGAGTGTATATTTTTCAAGACAACTTTATGAACTGCTTTTTTAGCTTTGGATGGGAGACGAAATTTTTTTTTTCATTAGCTGAAAAGTAGAAAATTTGTATTCCACTGTGCTCGTATTTTTTATACCCACCACTTTTATCTTATAAAAAAAAAAAAAAAAATCAAGACTACAATATTGGGTGGACGTGGCCGATTTTGTCCAGTTTTATAGAATAAACACGGGAATTTTTATTGTTTTTTTTTGTTATAGTTTATGAGTAATTAGAAATAATTTCAGAGGGAGGAGGTGTCCTTCGACTGATTTGGCCCTCTTTTAATACCAACGCCCGTGCATGGACTTCCAAAGTTTTTACCAAATTTGAAGCCGATACGATACTGCCAAGAGCATGTCTAAACGTACAGACAGACGGACGGATGTGCTTAAATCGATTATAAATTTAATGTTAATCAATATTGTTTCCTTATGAGTGTTACGAACAAATTGACAAAATGAATATACTCTCAACTTTCGGCAGAGAATATAAAAAAAACTAAACTTTAATTTCTCTGAAAACATTTATTTCTTTTGAATTCTTTTAAGTTAAATTGAAGATGATTTGATTTGATAAATTTAATTGGCCTAAAATTTGTGACACAATGCCATGACACACAATAGCATAACGAGCAATGATATGATAACAAGAAATTCCACACAATTTCCTTACTGTCTCTCTTCTTATCTATGCTATTGAATAAAGAAGTTTCGTTCATCTCGCAACGAATAGTAAGTACCCATCATCTTGTAGAGACTGTAGGCGCGTACGCTAATTGTTAACACATAAGCAGTTTTATTAACCGTAAGCGTATGATGTCGCATATGATATACGATATGTATTATTATTATTATTATTATTATTAGGTTTAGACCCAAAGAAATAAATTCATGGACTAATGCGGGATGAACGCTAACAGCTAAGATTATGGGCCATATAGGATACGTAAGTTCAAATAGAGGATTGATTGCAAGCAAACAGTGTTTTTAGGCCCTAGCAGGGTTTTAAAAATTTCACCATCCCAAAGCTCTCGACCCATAAGCGAATGTACGCTATATACGACATATAACATACAATGTAGGACTGATTTACCGAATGTATGGAGTTTATTTGTGAATAAGGAATTTCTTCAGGCTTCTGGCAGAAAAACCTTAACACGTTATGCTAGCATATTTACGGGTGGTGTAGGTATGACATCGTATGTGATAGAGTTAGAATTTCGCGTTGATTAAAAATTCACGTCCTTTATGGAAACATTAGAGAGTATTCACAAAAGGAATAGCAGCTTGTTATACAAAAACGATGTTGATTTTAGAACATTTAGGGAACAACGTTAAATTTAGAATAATTTGGAACAGTTTTACATTTACAAAAATGCCAAGGACAGTCTGGACGGATTGTTAGGTGTCGGTTTTTCTATAGAGGAGGAAGGGAGAATTGAATTAGCAAAGTGTGAATTTTACTTACTTACTTAAGAACTTAACGCCGCCAGACCCAAGCACTTAAGAGCTTAATGTCGTCAGACCCAAGTACTTAAGAGTTTAACGCTGTCAGACCCAAGTACTTAAGAGCTTAATGTCGTCAGACCCAAGTACTTAAGAGCTTAACATCGCCAGACCCAATGTTGTAACGATTTAACGTCGCGAGACCCACGTGTTTAACGCCGCCAGAGGTACTTAAGAGCTTAACGCCGGCAGACCCAACTACTTAAGTGCTTAACGCCACCAGACCCAAGAACTTAAGAGCTTAATATCGTCAGACCCAAGTATTTAAGAGCTTAACGCTATCGAATCCAAGTGCGATCAAGAGCAAAGACATTTACCAATAACATTAACAGAGTTCTGTAAAAGTATTGAAATAGATCTGTAAAGCAATTAGCATCAAACTATTGTTGGATTTGGAAGCCTAGTTCGTTCAAATTAAGATATCTAGGAGACTTTTGTGAACGCTATGTGAATCTATATGAAACAACCTTTAAAATTATATAAAAAATTAACCCGCTTCTTTAATAAATTCCTTTCAATAAATGCTTGAAAATCGATATGTTAACGGTAGTCGGCCAACCAAAAATAGTCAAATTTAAGACTATAGTGCGACTAAACTGGAAAATTCCAAACATATCGAACTATATCACGTCAACGTGTAAGAAAGTAGCTTTCAAACAAGCTAGCGGGTTACGGTTTGGTACCAAATTTCAAAAAAGTGTTGAAAATAGTTCTGGAAAGCGAAATTTAAATTTGCTTAGCTTGTTATTGGTAAATGTCTTTGCTAGTTAAATTCGAGTTTATCTTCGCCCATGTGTTTAATATACCATTAAATTGTCGAAGGTAAGCATGAAATTCTCAGCAGCAAACCGTTAAGAAAGCAGTTTTATGAGATTTCAACAGCATAGCGACGGGTTAATGGAAATCAGATAAGAAAAGATGAAGAACACGAAAATGTGAATGTTAGGCACAATTGACCGACATCATCACGTAAAGGCAACACGAATAAAATAAAATGACAACCAAAATATGATTGCGACAAAGAAAACGCAAAGATGCTCGTAAAGTTCTATATGAGAGTATATACAAGTCGCCTATGGAGCATCGTTTTTACATACATTTATGCGTACATATAGAAAGTATGGATTGAAAAGAGAACACATTGTTAGCTTGAGATGTCTGTTACGATTTCGATTCATGAATACATGAATTACATACACTAACATTCGTATATCTGCATATTGAACGTGCCTGACAATGGGACATTTGATGAAATCTTAAAGGTTAAAAACTGTATAGGTTAAGAAAGCAAAAAAAAAAAGAAAGAAAAAGAAAGAAAAACATAATTGAATAATGAAAAGAAACGGGTTTAGTTAACATGAAAACAATGGCAGTTTTTTGATGCCATCTTCGTAAAATGATGACAATGATCCATTATTCTATATGTGACTGAACTCTAAACTTAGAACCGATTAAAGAAAATATAAAACACTTAAATAAATTGTAAGAAAATACACTTACACACATTGAAGCGAAATAAAGTGTTACGGTCAGCGAAATTTTTGGGAAGCATTAGTAATGGTTGTTTATAATTTTTTAAATCAAAAAACCGTTCGTAACCATGATAACAAACCCTAGTTCACAAAAGTGAAAAATCAATTTACAAAGGATACAATTATGGTAACAATTCTATTGAACTGATGTAAGGCGGTATTCGAAAATTTTGTTAGGATATCATTCAGTGGCACGAAGAGATGATCTTAAAAGTTTAGCAACTGTGAAATTCAAATGTGTGTGGATGTGACTTCACCTTTCTTTCAAGCAATGTGTATTGAGTCAAGCTAGTTTAACACATGCGTGAAACTTAAGCTTATAATGGAAAGAATCGTCCTAGAAAATAATAAAGAAATCGCATAAAAGAATTTGGTATAAAGAAATAACAGAGTTGCACGTGGGGGAAGAATTCCTATGCACAGCAATTTCTCTCTTTTGGTAAGCAACATGCATACCAATTTGCTCACTTTTGGTAAGCACTATGACATAAAACTAAACTTAATTGTTGGCGAGAGCTGGCAAAATCATTGAATTAACTTAGTGGATGTCTTCGTATAAGCGGTCAAATGCTGTAAATTTTCATTTATATTATTATTATTCGTGTATTTAAGAAGTCTTCTCTAGATAAATCTAAGAAAATCTGAATGACCGTGTAAAGCTACTTGAAATAATTTCTCTGTTACCGATTTATGGGATCTTTTTTTAAGAAACAAAAAATTATTTGCAAAATTTAAACCCTTAATGAAATTATCTTTGTTTGTACTCTATAAAGTGTTACCAAGATTCAAGCAAAATTTCAATTTTGCCCTCTTTGTGAAAAAAATTCACCGTGATAGTTGACAGTTCACGACTGTTTAAAATGGATTCGGTTAGAGTGCATTGATTGAACTCTGAATAACTGGCTGATAATAGTAAGTTTATATATCTCCCTGAACTCGCCTCCCTCCCCTTGCTTGTAACAGTTTTTAGGAAACAACTGTTATCACAGAATCTCCAAGAAATCTTTCTTTTTTAGAAAATTCGAATACTTAATGATAATTCCTTTGCTTCCTTTATTACACTCTAAAATGAAAACGTAGCCAGTCTTTTACCGCATGCTTATTAACAAGGTAACAAAGCATATTCGTTTGGGAAGTATAGTGCATCTTTTGAAGTTGACTGAACCTCTTCGCCCGCTACTTGTGCCTTTTTTTCCGAAAGAACAATTATTAGGAAAGATTCTCAAATTTTCATAAAAATAAGATTTTGTCTTTAAAAGAGTTTCAGTTTCCGTACGACCTGTTTTTCGACACAAAACTTCTGATCATCTTATCCTTACAGACCTAGATAAATGCATGCGATATGCAAGCTAGTCCTTTAACATACCGGTGATTAGTTGAGTTAAGCTTTCATAAGTCTTTACGACATTTACTCCGTATCCTTGTTGTTAAAATACCGAAGCTGTTGTCTTTGACGTAAAGTGATACCATATAATATAATGTGATAAATTGATTTTTGAAATATAGTAAATAATATATATAAAAGCATATGGTATAATATATATAATAAAAGCAGTATACGCCTGAAGCATTTGCATATGCGTTCATGCATGCAAAGTTTGCGCGGTTCTGTAGTAAATGTGTGAAATTGAATGCAAAATTCAAAGTTTTAATAGTATATCCGGTGCGAGGCTATCAATAAACTGTTTATTGATGTTGTTGCGGTTCCTTGTATTTGTAAGTAACGCAGAGATGCGTGGCATAGGAGCTCGAATAAACTTCAAATAATAATAATACTAAAGTAAACAATAAACATGAATGCAAACATGTGTGTATACATGATGTCTATACATAACATATAATGATGCTGGCCATGTAAAAGTGTCCCCTGTGGTGATGGGTTTGCAATAACGCCAACAGCAGCGACATTATTACAAGAATAACCACACAGCATGAACACTTTTAGATTGATGGTTATGCAAATAGAATAACTATAGTTTGCATATACGAGCGTATGTGTTGCGCTTGCATATGAATCATTTTTACTGAAAAGAAACTTGAACGCCATTAATCGGTCGCCAAATGCTTTTAAACTTAATCATTTTAAGTTTTCTCTTTTTAAAATGAATTACTGAAGTATATGCGGTACACTAGTTTCAACAATCGACTTGAAAGTTGACTAGACACCAGCAGCCGAAAATGAAGCAGTTAGTAATGTAAACTTAAAATTCGTCACCATATACTTCTGGTATCTGTATTTCAATTGCTATAAATTCTTCCAGCCTCCAACAGAAATTAATATCATTTCTCTTAACAGACGGCTTTAGAGTCGGTTTACTTTTAGTCTGTCAAGCCATACTATAGCGCATGTAAAAATTGAGAGTCAGTTCAAAAAATAAAATTTTTTTTAATACAGTAGAAAGTAGTTGCGTTTTGAAAACGAATCGAAATTCTTACTAAAACTTCGCTATATTTTATAGTAGCGCTCTGGCCAGACCAATAAAACTTCGAGAAAAGGCCTGCAAAAGGACTTGTGATGTTTATGATGAAAAGGTTTTCTCAAAATCTTCAGCACACAAATGATTTGTTTTTTTTTACTGATTGTTCCAATAGCTGTGCTTTGCCTGCTCGATTTTTAAAAACTTCGATAAAATTCTTGAAAATATTGAGGAAGATCTCATTTTAGAACTTCATCGTAAAGCTAAATATTGCCTAAGAAACTATTTCACTTAAATAAGAAGGGGAAAAAATGCTCGATATTTGAGTGTAACATGAACTGAAAGTGAAAAATTCAATGGAATGAATTTCTATCAGAGAAGGAGAATCGCTGCTGAAACGAAGCGAAATCGATTCATTTTACAAGAGATCGATAAAGCACGCTCAAAATTGGATCATAAACGACAATAATATGCGGAAAAGGTCGTTACTGAAATTGGGTGAAACTGCATGAAGGATGGTAACGCTCGGATTAATATCAACTGGGGAATCGCTGGAATTGAATGAAAACCGTTCAGCAATTTGTCCATTTCTATCACCAACAACCAACGCGTTTAAAGGCGCGATTAATCAATATCAAATGCAAAGCCTTCCTTTGCGACAAAGTTGAAAATACATGCATTTAATGGATCAGTCAGAATTCAAGGAAACTACAACCTGACCCTTGTCCTGCCCTATTATATCTTCATTACCATCGTTCGACACATGACTTAGAAACACTTGATATTAATATGAAAGGGTTTTTTTTTTCTATCTAGAGAACTGCAGTCATTGAACTAAAAGGCTTGGGTATCGAAACTGGGTAATTTTGTAGAATCTGAATTTCAGATAATCAGAGAGGGAGAATTTAAAGAAGGCATAAACGAGGGAGGAGTAGTCGTTTCTAAGTCTAACGTTATTTTTTGCGACTTCGAAGATTCTAGACCAAAAATTTCGGTACCTGAAAAAAAAATTTTTTGATTAAAATTTCAAGTGCTCCGAAAAGATGACGTTTGATTGGAAGTTACAGCCTATTGTCTTATCTATTGATTTCTAACTTTTTTAATACATTAACAGATGGCTTTATAAAGCGTTTATGTTCATTTCAAACCGAAATGCCTTAAGGCAGTTTCATACCGATGATGAGCGGCTGAGAGCTATAGGCAAACTGTGATTGTGCAAAGAATGTAAGAGTTTGGGATAAAGATTTTCGATTGTTAATTATGAATTCGACTACAGAATTAAAAATTTTCTTAACATTTATTCGTCATCTCCCAACGTATAAATGGCAAAATATGCTACTCTGTCTATGACAGATGCATAAAAAGCGAGAAATTTTGGCATAAAATTTTTGAGGAGCAACAGTTCAACATGAAAGGACATGGAAGAAAATAAAAAAAGGTGTTGTAATAAAAGAAATGTCTGCAGCACATTTAAAAACGTCATATTTGTTTTTCACGAAAGACAATTTTCGTAAGGGATAAGCAACATAACTCCGACAGTTTTCATTCCTTTAATTGCAATTCTTAACCAATATCTTCAACATAGCATTAGGAGAAGTAAACTTAAATATTATTTTTTAATGAAATAATATCTTTTTGGTAAGTTTTCTATTCAAAATACCCAATCATACAAAAAGTAACATTTTTAATAAATCCTACACACTTCTTTGGCTCTGTGTAGGTAATTGTAGGACTATCAAATAAAAACAATACATTTTTTATTCCAAATTAATAAAAGGTCCCATGTGAAAAATTTCTATGCAATAAACAGACATTTAATTTAAGCTCTTGGGTGAACTGAATTTTATACGCTTTGAAATGCAAAACTTGATTAAGAATGTTCCATGTGGTGCTCTAAGAAAGTCACTGTTCCGCAGACGATACAAAATTGATTATTCTTGATTTTTAATCACACTTTGCTCCATAGCATTGATATTTTGAACAGTGCGTTTACGCTTTTGAGGGGTTGGATTCTTAATATTAAAAGCGCTACCAATCAATGCGAATTTGTCAATTACTTTACGAACAGTAACCTCTGCAGTTTGATTTCTTGCAATGCTTGAAATATAGCACAATTTCTATAGGTTGCCCATCGGTCTTCTGATGTAACCATTCTCACGGCCGCAAAATTTAAGATAGCTGGATCTAATTTTTGGAAAAACATAGAAAGGTCTTAGATGTAGCTTGCTGCAGAAATTCGGCCAAATTTATCAAAGGACACGCCTACAGCATAATGTAAGCTACAAACTTACATTTGCTCACTATTCACACTAGTTATTAAGCTCACAATAAAAATTCCCACGAAATTCCATAAAATTGGAAGAAATCTGCCACGCCTACGCAATGTTATATAGTGTCGAAATTTTGTTTTTTCTGACCTTTACTTGCTTATTATTATTTGAATTAAAATTCGGAACAGTTCTCTTTCTTTCTCTCTCTTGAGCACATCAAATGGAAGATGCTTTACGATTATGGCTCCGGTGTAGCTGTTTTTTGAAGTATATTTCAAAAACAACTTTGTGTTTAATGTATGAACATGCGCTTCGTATAACTATTTCTTCTCGTAAATTATTATTCGACTGTTTTCTCCTCCATCCAAACACGCAGTTAAAAACAGCTCTCTTTTTGCATTTATTATAGTGTTTTTTCCCCTTAAGCAATAATTTTTGGTAAACTTATGCGTTAAAGATGATTTATAAGTTATGTCCTTAAAAGCAACTCGTATTTCTTCCACTTGAATTTTTGTGATTTTCAAACGTTCATAAAAATCAAAATTAACGATTTGCAAACGTATATAAAGCAAAATGCACTTGACGTACCTATAAAAGTAATTGAGGTTTATGGCATACGTTTAGCAACTAACAAGACTTCTGGTTGGATGTGTGTGCGTGATTATATGAAACCTATAATTTTCGTACATTTTGTACAGAGTTATTAAAAAGTAACAAGTTTCATAAATGCTATCATGATTCTTCTATAAAGCAATTACGTCTCACCTGTATACGAATACATATGATGACAAGCTTACGTTAAACAACACATCGAAGTAATTTGCAGTTTTTGAGTTGAGTTAACAGTAACTAACAATTTGATTATAGAGAACTGAAAAATGAAAGGAAAACGGAAAACTTAGTAATGGTGAAAGGGAACGAAACGAAATGTAATTAATGCCATAGAATTTTTCATTTAGTTTTATGCATTATATGAGTTTGTATTGAAGCAGCTAATGGACATAGGGCAGCATATCAAACTATTTAAGATATTTAACTTCAATTGAATCAATACTGATTTCAAAACACAGTAATTGATCAATAATTCAATTATTGAATTTTAAATCGATTTATATGTTAAGCATAAGGTATTATAGACTGAGACATGAAGCAGTTGAAGCACTTTTATACAGAATTCTTTTTTAAAACAAACACAACCAAATAAGTTAACCTTTGAATCATAGTCTGATTATGTATTGCCTTTAGCAAGTATACCAAACAGAGGCAAATTCAGAGACGTAATCTTAATTTTATATTATGATTTAGCCTTAGTTTGGGAGTTATTAACATGAAATTTTTAATTTGTATCTTTTGTTACAATTTTTGTAGGCGAAGAAGGGCGATGGGATTGTACTATTTTTCAATTTTAATTTTTTATATTCGTTAGAGATAAGAATACAGCGAAGATACAGCAGAAATAACGGCGATAGTACCGGAGAGATCTGTATATGTCGGCTTAAAATCGATTGCAGTTACATTTTGCACAGCAGGAGCAAATAACTTACTTGCACTACTTATTAAGAGCACAAATTAGTTCGGTCCGTTTAGAATCGACTTAAGCATGTCTGTGCGTCGAACTTTTCATCTGTGCCATGTCTGTGGTACACGCAAAAATGAAGATATCGGCTTCAAATTTGGCAAAAGCATTGGAAGTTCTTGTACGCAGGTTGATATTGAAATGGGTTGAGGACATTTCAGCTTTCACTGAGAGGTCTCAAAACGCATTTTTAATTGCGAATTTTTCGTTTTTTGTTTTATATTGAATTTTCACTGCAGCTTCAAAATAAAATTCTTCACTAATAAGTTTCTTGGATTTTTAACGAAAATTTGATTTAAAAAATCTTGTTTTTATTTGCTTTAAAATGGGCCTTAAGAGGCGATAAACTTACTTCATCGAAAAAATTTCGACAATGGTTGTTAGAGACCCTTGGGTAGTATTTTCAGAAAATTCTTAATCCATTATTTTAGGTGAAAAACTTTTTAGTTATATCAGGAAGACAATCAAGGAAAATAGAACCACCATATATATATATATATATATAAAAGCTGTTCCAAGTCCCTTAAATTTAATTAAGAACATAAGGAACGCCATTAGCACTTATAGAAACAGAATTGAAATTTTTCCAATCTCTTGGAATATAATTGAGCAGATCTAGCTGCCAAATTCACTGTTTTGGAACCATTCGTTATAGAATGGTAGAATGGAAAAGGACTTCAAGGATGTATTAAAAAAAATTATTAAACAGAAAATTGGCGAAAAAAATCTTCAGTAGTACCGTCAAAACTATTCTCGTGTTAAATACTATTCTCGTTCCATCATTACATGCAACTCACGTCGAGGAAATCAAGATCAGAATTTTTGCAAAAGTTCACTTTGGTCATATTAATGTAACACCCAAATGGATCGTTAGGAAAACTACTCCGCTAATTTGCAGTTGCGAACAAAATCGTATACTTTGTTCATTCCCAAACCTTTCCACAGTTCGAAGATTCATAGTCGGGGTGTCTAATCCTTTGAGCAACTTAAAAGTAACCTGAGAATACAATATCAATAAAATGTTGATCTTTACTGAAACGACTAGACCAGTCTCTCCGTTTAGTCTATCTTTTTATGAAAATACAGCTCATAGTCTTAGTTGCTAGTGCTTATCCCCCACTTTAATCTAGGAATTCATTTCTTTAGTTGAAATAAATTATAATAATAATAATAATAAAAAATATTCTATTTTTAATGGATAAAAACTAATGATATCCATTAAGTAAGTTCAAAATTAGGTGAAGCCATCAGCTATGCCATCTTATTATTCTAACTAAGGTTAATTAACTTACATTAAAGCTCTCTGTTGCACACAACTTCCGAAATAACGAATTTGATACATTTCCCTTTTTGAATTGTAAATTACACAGCAGTAATTTACAATCAATTCTGTATGAAGGTCAGTTAGAGCAGCTGACTGCCTTAGGTCGAAATAATTATACAAATTTTACTTGCACTTATGTTAACATTTATTTGAAAGGGCCTAATCGATATTTAATCAACTTTTGAGTTTTAATTACTTATTCGTTAAACAGTATAAACATCGGCTACTGCTCTATGCCGAGAGCATTCATGTGTTGTATCTTAAAGAGGAATTCCTTTTTAAGGCTAAAATGTTATTTTATAAATAGAGAATTTATTATTATCTTTCCTACGATGTAAGAACAAGCACAGAATGTGTTAAAGCTTATCCGTCATTCTTATTTCTGTGACAAACAAATGTGCTTTCAAGTAATTCGCATATTACAGTTTTGTGCTTAGGTATACAGTTAAACGATGCACATTTTCTTCACCCAAGCAGTCATATCAGACGATTTATGTGTTTGTAGTCCTCTCATGTGAAAATGTTTTCTTTTTTTGTTATGCTCCTATTTGCGCACTACCGTCTTTAGAGCTTGAAAGTACAATAAATTTATCGTCCCGTATGTAACATGCGAAAACAGACGTTACCGGAGGAACACTGTGTACGGTAAGGTGCGTTTAGTCATCTGCTATTAATATATTGACCCCTCTAAAGATTCGTTCCCCTACGATTACACTCATTGATAAAGAAAGTTGAAATTTGCAGCCACATACTTCTTCCATAGGTAGTAATTGAAAATGAATCGAAATGAAAATAAAAAACAAGTCACAACAATGTTTGTCGGACCAAACCGATGATCAAATACCTTACAACACTTTATCTATTACAATTCTTCATGTACTTTCGTGGGCTTTTTATACGAACCCTTAAAGAGAAGGGAGTTTAAAACGTGAACTGAACGGCCCAAATTTAGCAAAATTAATTTTTCTGTCAAACATTTTATTTTTCAACTATTTCTACCATAAGGTACTAAAAACTGGAAAGGCTTAATTTTCATAACAACCATAGAATGGGCCCAAAGAAAAATATTTTTATATCAAATTACGATTACGGACCAATTTTTATCGTGAAATATTAAAGGTTACACGTTTTTGTCATATAAAGCTTTATCTGGCGTGAGAACCATTATATGGGCCGTGATACATAGTCCAAATCTAACTTTTGTATGAATCGCGAAATATTAGGTCATATTCATATCTCCGCACATTTTGGTATGCTTTTTAATTTTTCCATTGCAAACTATTATATGGTTTATGTTTAGCGCCTCCACTATTTCCTAATAGGCTGCGAGCTGATCTTGGTCCACGAGCTGCAAAATTTCGTTGACTTTTTCAGTGAATGGCCGACCAGACAGAGGTACATCTTTGACATCAAAATTTTCGGAACGGAATCGAGCAAACCACTCCTTGGTCCTTTTTTCACTCACAGAATTCTCACCTTGTACTTCACGAAATTTGTTGTCATCATTTTTATGATAACAAAGCATCACAGCGTACTTTTTCAGATATTTCACTCATTTTAGACGAGCAAAGAAGTAAAGAACTTTTTAGACGAGTAAAGAAGTTGAGAACTATCTTCACAAAAAATGAAAACTCAAATGTGACCTTTTAAGCACTTCTTCGTGCGAGACAATCAGGTGAGTGTTGGCAGATATATGGGCATCAAAACCATCTAGTGCCAAAAAGCCGTGGAGATATAAAGTTTCAACCAATATTAAGAAATAGGTCTTTTTACGACACAAACGCTTAGTTTGCATGAGCAGGAAAATGAAAATATGGTCCCATCCGATCCAATATTTTCACATTTACCTTATATTCTAAAATGCTATTTTGCACCGATTTTTTTTTTCAAGTTTTGTTATAAAGCGTTATATATATAATAGCGTTTGCCGTTCCAGTAGCGCATATCTTAAGGTTAAAACAGATTAATATCCGAAATTTATTTAAAATATCTCGAAAATTTTGACTTGGAGGCTGAATACAAGAGCGCATAGGTAAACTTAAATTAATTTTACATTAAATGGTGTAGGGCATAATAACGAAGATCGAAATTCAAAATTCTTGGAAAAAACTCAATATAACAGATGTTAAGGGGACAAATGGCACAAACGCTTATCAGAACTCTACGATATACGCAAATACGATATACGATAGCAGTGGCATTTTGGCTATCACCCGCAATTAAGAGAAACCTCTCGGATCTATTTGTTGATTTGCTTATGTTAGGTGATTAAGCTTCGAGGCGAATGTAATTTTTCTTTCACTTTTAAATTTAATTTCAGATAATGTATTGAGAGACGTAACTAAAGAAAAGTCAAATAAACAAAATATAGGAAAATAATGGGAAATTTTATTGTTAAGTGAATCGTATTTTTGTAACATGTTGCTTCATGCCCCCATCGGTGGATGTGTATGTTAACAAATAAATGAATAAAACGTAAATGTTTATATGCAAATGCTTTCTTTTCTCAATTTCAACAGAAATTTTGTTAAAGATTTCATAGAAAAAGGTTAATTCAAACAATATTTCTTTTAGAGCATTTTTTATGTTCAATATAAACTGAACGCATAATGAGTGCTTTATAGCTTTACATTGTCTTTGTGAAAAGAACAATATTGCTTTACAACATTACGAAGATGTTGCTAGCGTTGGTCGGCGACGAAGGAGTGTACGTAACATACACTTTTCTTTTGGTATATTTGGTAATTGGAAAATCTAAATTTAACAGAAAAATTGTTTAGAACATTTCCAAAGTATTCTTTACCTATCATGATGATTTAAATGATATAGCATCTGTTTATTGCCTACGCGTCTCTTGGAGCGACCTTTCCTTTCAATTTTCAACGCTAATGTTTTCTCCTACTCAGCGATTGTATATAAAATGTTCATTCCTTGATTTTATTTAAACTTATGACCAAAAAAGTGATAATAAACAGCGAGTGCCACCGGCTATGGTTAACTCTCTCAAATGGAAATATGTACTCTGAAGCAAATGAAACTGACTTGGATAACTGAAGGATTTATGTTTGCTCACGATTATGTGCACTTTGTTGATTTTATGCTCAGTTTTCATTAGAGATGACTTTGTGGATTTGAAAGAAGAGTTAAATATTAAAATAAAATTATTCATTTCGCTTGTGAACTCAGCGTTTCCTCTTTGTTTGTTATACCCACCACCGAAGATGAGAGATATATTCGTTTGTCATTTTGTTTGCAATGGCCAGAAGGAGACTTCAGAGATCCCACGAAGCGTATAAATGCTTGATCACCATTACTTTTAGAATCTGTCTGCTTATCTGTCGAATGTCTGTGGTAAACATTGAAACATGAAGACTTCGCTTTTAAATTTGACACAAATATTGGAAGTTCTTTCATATGTCTTGGGCCATGAGTACAGCGTAAAACAAGCTGAAAACAAGTTCATTTTTTGGCTGTTTTTTTTTTGCTCAGTACTCGGTAGACTGCAAAATAAAAATTTCCACGATATTCCATAAAAATAGAAAAAAGTCTGTCACGCCCTACCAGTAAAATTTTATTTTTTTTAGGTAAAGATGTTGGGTATAAAAGATTCGGCACAGCCGAATATAATTTTCTCGCTTGTTTTTGTACACATTTGGTTTACTTGATGTTTCTACTGGTATGTGGTTGTTTTGCTGTGGCTTGTACTCGTTTGCAGTCGAAATAGGCGGAAAAACCTTAAATATCTGTTATGCACAATTTTATGCACAACTCGTATATTCTGTAGTCAGCTTTTACCACAACAAAAAAAAACCAAGAAAGAAATTATCTTTGTTGGAATTTCCGTGCGCTTTTTGATAGCAATGTTTTTGTTTTCTTAGCTTGAAAAAGAAATATTTAAAATATAATAAATTGTCCACAAAGTGGTTAGACCTTAGACGTGAAAGTGATTAGTCACCAAAAAAAAAAAAAAAAAAAGAAAAGATAAACATATTTAGTTCGACAATTTTCTTTCATATATTGTATCTACCACCAAAGGTGAGGGTATATTCATTTCGTTATTTTGCTTGTAACGCCCAGCAGGAGACTTCAAAGACCCCATTAAGTATATGTAATCGACCAACATCAAATTTAGAATCGATTTAAATATGTCCGTCTATCCGTGTGAAGCCTGCAAGCCACGCCTACTGTATGAGATAAGCTAAAAGCACGTTTGTTTTCTGGCTGTTTTGCTCAGTGTTCAAAGACTGAAAAATAAAAATTTCAACGATATTCCGTAAAAATAGAAAAAATCTTCCACGCCCTCTTATTACAATTTGGTTGTTTCCCCTTTTTCTTAAGAGAAAGTGCCGGGCATCGGGAATATAATTTTCTTAATTGTTTTTACTTTTATGGTCGTAAAATTCCTATGGTCTTTGGTCGCACACGCTTCCATATCACGATTTCGCACTTTTTTTCAAGTGCACTGAATAAAAACAAAGAATTGAAACGAGCGCGAATTTCATTCGCTGCCATAAAGGATACGGTTACGTTACTGATTTTATTAAAGATTTATGTGCACTGCGAAGAGTCTCTTGGGTTTAAAGTACAGGATTACCTGACGAAAGTTTTAGTTCAAAATCTTATTTTAACAGGGATTTACGGAAACACATATCTTCCTGAATGATTTCTAATCGAGTGTTAAAATTTTGCGAAAACATTGAAAGTCGGTTTTGATGTCCGGAAGGATGTTTGCGGAATTTTTCCCAATAGCTGGTTCTAGAGTGACGTAACTTTGGAAACACTGGTTCTATGAAAGAATAAATAAGCGTGTGGAAGGTGAAGGTCCACAGATAATTAAAATCAAAAACAAACCATTGTGATATTTATCAATTCTATCGGGAATTGAATCGAAACTTGTTTTTCAGTATAACGCAAAAATTTGAAAAAAGTTATTATATTTTATAATAGAACTCCAACACTTCACAGGCTAGTGAACGGATTTGTGGCGCTTGTTGTCAATCAGGCAATTTAGTACCTCGCAAATAATTTGGTAGTTTCCGCCTTAAAAATTTCGTTGCTAAAGATGCGCCGCGAAAGAGGTTGTGCTCCAAGATCGATGACACTGTACAAATGACGGCGAAGCCCGGATCAACGCAAAAGGTATGAGATAATGTTTACAGTTTGGTTCGATTTTAAGAGAGAATTCTAAGAGAGTCTTCCACACATGGTGAAATGAGTTGAAACAAAATGTGTAGAATTGGTCAAAAGGAAAAGCTTTTTCTTTCCTCAAGACGATGTCAGATTACACATGAATGATTAGGAAAGAAGAAGAAAAAGAGAGACTTTAGCTATAAAGCATGCGCTTTGCACCATTGGACTATGACTTGTTTCGCTTTCTGCAGAATTCTGTTAATGTTGTAAATTTCAGGGTATAAGTATAAAAGAGTCCACGAAAATCATTTGGTCCAGATTTTGAAACAAAAATCCCAGATTTACCCGAGAAATCGCAAATGTTTGAATTAATAATAAATAAAAAAAAATACAAATTAATTTAATTGTAATACTGAGTTCGTATTTTAAGGGAAAATGTCATCAATCTTTTCCTTTCCTGTAGCTATCATTTACTATGAATGTCTAAAGTCGCCCCCGTTCGTAGATATAAAAAAACAAACTAAATTTTATCTCACTTTTTAAACTTGATCAATTTATTTATTTTAGTTTATGTTTGCTCATTTATATATATGTATCCTACATCACTTGTGGTATAGGGCATCTTGAATTTGCGAGGATGTATGTAACACCGAGAAGGACTTAAGATAGACCCACCTTTTCTTATACTGATCGATTCGAAAATTATTTAAGCTTGCCTGTCTGACTTTGATAAAACACTAACTTGTTTTGGCTCAAAGGCGAACGTTATTGAAAATGGATTCGACCACATATAACGCCTCAGAGATTTATATAACAAAAGTCGGTAGAAGCTAGTATCTTAGTTTATAAAATAAATGTGAAAAATTTGGGTCGGATGCGACCACCTCCTATATAAATTTTCTTAAGAAAAGTCTCTCTCTCAATTCTTATATGGTAAGAAAATCCAGTTTTTAATATATTATAAGGAACATGAGTCCTTAATAGTAATTTGATATTAAATTCGAAGCACGTAAGTCTGTTTTTTGGACAACTTCAT
This sequence comes from Glossina brevipalpis, assembly GCA_000671755.1. Lineage (NCBI taxonomy): Eukaryota > Metazoa > Arthropoda > Insecta > Diptera > Glossinidae > Glossina > Glossina brevipalpis. The sequence continues at coordinate 327,609 of KK351108.1, forward strand.
TATATGTTTATTGTTTTTTTGTAATTTCTGACGAAAGTAACCGAATAATTTTATTCGTTAATGTGGTGTAGAGTAATCAAGGTTGGGGCTTGGCCAACTATAATGTTTTCAGGTGTTTTCAAATATATTTTATACTTATTTGTTATGAAAAAACAAAGTTGTACATTATAACAAAACTTAAATCTTAAACTAAATTGAATCGTTTTACTTTTTGAAAACTAGAATGTTTTTAATCGGTTTTTTTTTGTCATGAACATAATTGCATTTATATACCCTTTTGAAAAGTACATTTATTATGTTGGGTAGAATATCGTAACCCCATGTATGTAGGCACAGCAAATGAAAGTCATATATTGCAGTTTGGTAAAGACCTTTATGAACTGTATGTAATCATAGGAGCAAATTGCAAAACAAGAACTTTTAATGAACGTTAATCCAAAATAGTTAAGTGAACATTTTTACACCTGCACGTGCGTTAGTATTTTGTAAACTTAATACCGTAATTATACACTTTGTTTCCATTTGCCACTAAATACAATTTTGATATCAATCCTTTGGTTGGGTATTTACATCTCAGCAAGTATACTGATATTTACTAATTCCGAAATGTCTAACTAACAAAGAAGCTAAACTGCTAAAATGAAAGATAAGTTGAAAAATTTAAAGAGCTTGATGAACCCCAGCCAATTGAACAATTAATTGTTCTAATCTCCATGAAGAAAACGAGAGAGAAAATATGTTTATAAAATCATTAACGATGAATTCTATAAAATTGTATTAATTGATGAAAAAAGACTAAAGGTTTTGAAAACATAAATCCAAATATAATTAACGAAGAAACTTCGTAAATGTCTAGAAAGACTTGAAAGACATAGTACTGTTAAGTCTACAAAATAAATTCTTGCATTGAGATTACTTGCTTTCTACAAACATCTGATGTGCTGATTTCTTCCGATGTTACAAGTACAGACATTGATGTTTGTACGGCATAAGCTTCAGTTGACGACAAGGTGGCGTTTAGTGTATACTCAAGTGTAAAGAGATGTATGTCAATGCAGTAGCAATTAAGGTATAGCACGTTATTCTGTTTTAAACTGAAAAAAAATGCAGCTGAAAGTACGGAAATGATTAACCTCTTCAGTGACGATTTTTTGCTTCTTTTTTCATATCCCTAAATCATGGCAGGCAAACCACAAGATTTGCATTCTTCTTGTTGCAAGGAGCTGTAGTGAATAATTTATTTAAGTTCATATCAAACTTTTGGTCACTTTATTAATGTTAGTTATTGTAATAAATATTCACACATATGTGGCCAAGGACGTCAGGAGGTTAAGTTGGGTTGGAATCACGATACTGTAAGCTACGAAACAGTTAAAAAGTAGTTTATGAGATTTCATGTATAAAATTTTAGTCTTTTAGATGAACTTTAGCATACGCCCATCCATCGGCAGCAAAGGCAACCCAAGAAGTGATTTTTAACTTGAACTGGTTGGCCTGTTCTTTAGACCCGTCTTCCTCTAAATATTACTGTTTCAAATCGATGTGTTTTCTAGAATAGCGGTTCATAAAAGTTGAAGATGTATGAAATTGGGTCGATGACTATTTCGCCTCGAATCTGTAAGAGCATTCGTAAACTACCCGATAGCTAAGTAGTTGGTCGATAACTCAAAACACCTAATGATGGTGATGGGAAAAATAACCCAATTTGAGATTCCAATGCGGCCAAACCACAAAATTTTCTTTAATATTCACACCGCATAAGCTGAAAAATTGCAGAACTATTAAGAAGTGTTGTTGGAATACCTTTTCATACAACGGCTTCGTTCCTTATCCATTTAATGACAAAAAATACGTTATTAATGAACACTCACGTGTACTTATGTTACAGTGCATTATTAATGGATGTTCTGCTGGCTTAAATTTTAAATTAATGGTTTATGATTTTTCATGGTTTACCTTTTTTTTTTAATCTGCTTTTCTATCTAACATTCTTACATACCAGGCAATGAAAAAAACTTTTGCCTAAGCTGTGCTACTTATTATATTACAATTGTGGAATCCGATGCCTACTCTTACGCAACACACACACATGCTGCAATTATTAAATTGTTAACAATAATTCGGAAGAGAATTTGCAATGTTTTCGGTTCGTGTGGAAAGCGTTTTCGTGTAGATTTCCTAAAAGTATAGGCAAGATTCTTGAACGTTAAATTACCGAATTTGAAAAATTATTTAAAAATAATTACGGAACGATATAAACTAATATTTTTGTTCTTTTTTAAAGGTATTTTCATAAAGATTTTCATAACAACCACCAAGATATGCGAAATTTTCCAGTTTACATGCAACGATTTGTCTACGTAGACTATCTTATGCTGATCGACCGCCAACAACTTACACAATTTTAATCAGTTGTCGGGAGAACTTTCCGAAAAAGATTTCATTTTAATTTAAAGGCAAAGAAGTTAATATCCTAGCTGTGTATAAAGATATGAAGCTTAATATTCATAATTTGTAGTATTCAACAGGTTTACATAATAAATAATTTCAATGATTTATTTAGTGCAATAACTTAATGTTTTCAAATTTTTACAATCAACCAAATTTAAAATCAAAAAAAAATTGATTTTTCAAAATTTTTTTAAATTCTGCTGCTGGATTGTAGTTTTCGGAGAGCCGTAGATATAGGCGCCACCGCTGTGTATAGAACATTCAAATCATATATTTTCTGTTAGTGGATTCGTAAATGATAGATTTAAAATACAACAAGTAAAAAACTCTATTCGGTTGTGCTGAATTTTTTATATCCAACACCTTATCTTCAAAAATAAGTCGAGAAAACTAAATTTCAATACATTAAGTAGGCGTGGCAAATTCTTTCTACTTTTGTGGAATACAGTGGAAATTTTTATTCTGGAGCGGAAATGTTTTCATCTCATTTTATACTGTAAGCATGTCTTTTGACCGATCTAGCTCATTTTTAGTACCAAGCTGTGTGCAGGAACTTCCAAAATTTCTGCAATTTTAAACTGATATCTTAATTTTTGCGACCAGAAGACTGTTTACCACAGCCATTGTATAGACGGACATACAGATGGACAGGCTTAAATCAATTTTAAATTTGATGCTGATCAAGAATGTATATACTTTGTGGTGTCTCTGAACTTTCCTTCTATGCATTACAAACAAAATGGCAAAATGAATATATTCCTCACCTTCGGTGATGGATATAAAAAATTACATTTTCAGTTATTGACAGGATTGTAGGCAAAAATATCCAATCTACGCCATCTGCTGCGCATAGCCGAGTAGAGTCGCGGCTACTAAGTCGGTGCTTGAGGATTCAAATCTGAATGCGACAGACCATGCTTATTCGGTATATGTGTAATTAGGCACGTATTCATAGCACCAAGAGAATTATGTAACTCTTTCTCCTTTTCTTTGTAATTAAGACTGTGTACACATATAAGGAAAATGCTCTGAATGATTAATCATATTGAAAAAACAAAAATTTTAATTCAATCACTCGTTAATCGAATTCTACCTGGAGGTAGAATCAAATTTTTCAATAAGATCGATGTATTTGCTACTGAAATATTCTGTACACCGTCTTGAAAAAGTAGAATTTAAAAAAAAAAATGGTTAAGCTTTGAAATAGAAATAAAATGAGCGTAACGATTGCAACTCCCATTTGCCCCATTTCAATTTCATTTTCTCTCCTAGAATTTTGCTCTGCTTTACTTGAAATTTTAAGCGAATATTCTTAACATCTCGTATATTATTAAATAAAAACAAATTTAAACAGAGAATTTTTTTTTAATTTGGAAACTAATTCTAGCGCTTAAGGTAGTTGATAAATGTCTTTTCTGTTTACATTCCTATTTGTCTTTATACCCTTTAAAATATATTACAATCAAGAGTTAACTCCTTGCGATTTATAACTTACGTTACAATTTGGAAGAGGAAATCAATAAAAAATTATTTAAATATTTTTAAAGAATGAAATCAAGATTTGCTATAAGACGAAAACGATCTCCTCAAACACGTCTCCTCAGGCTTTTTATTTCATATGACAGTTTTTTTCCTTTTTTAAATTCCTTTGAGTTATTACATGACCTAGAAATGCTATTTTACGCGCTAAAATTTTTCTAGAAAATTATTGCTGAAACGTTTTGGTGATTTTTCATTGAAACAAAGCCTTCATTCTCTTGCCCAACTGATGATACAAAAGGTAATATTTTCCCTTTATATATGCACTGTACGTTACATTATTAATGCTGGCTCAAATATAAAATGAATAATTTTTCAAAGATTTTCCTTTTACTGTTTTTTTTTTGGCTAAAGTTTGTTCTATATAATAATACGGATAATTTCTGCTCAATTTCTAAATTTTTCAATTTAAAATTTATAGAAGTAATAAAACAAATTTGCTTTTTTTATGCATAATTTGTTGGATTTTTGTTTTCATTTTTGTCAATACGAAGGGCAATTGCTGTGTACTGAAAACAAAAGCGAAAAGAGAATGGAAAGAAAGAACTGGGTTTAAGGTAAAATGAATGGCAATGAAACACAAGTAAGAATATTATATTCGGCTATGTCGAATCTTTTGCACCCGCCACCGGTATCTTAAAAATTGTAATAGGCGGGCGTGGCAGATTTTTTCTATTTTTATGGAATACTGTGGGCACAGCCAGCCATGGAATACCGTGGAAAATAGTCAGAATAAACAGACTGAAAATATACGTGCATTCAGCTTATACTGTAGGCGTGGCCTGTAGTGGCAACGTATGTGAAAGAACTTCCAAACTTTCTGACAAATTGGAAGAACATATTTCCCCATTTTTACAGGTAGGAGAATGTTTACCACAGACATTACACAAATAAGATGACAGACGGACTGATGGATACGTCTACGTGGAATCCGAATTTCGTTGTGATCAAGAATATATACATTTTATGTGTTTCCAGAGGCATCTTTTTGATATTACAAATATTTTCACAAAAAAATTAAATTTCAATATTCTATTAAATCGAGTAGGCGTGGTCGATCTTTTGAATTTTTGCCCAGAGTCTATGGGATAGCTGGCGCAATATTTGTGGGAATTTTTGTAAGTTTATCTGCTGTGGTTTATGAGCAACCAGCAAAAATCCAATTTTTTTTCGCTTCCAAAAGCAGAGATGTTGTCAGTCTACGTCGTACTGAGTGTGCGTCATCTGACCGATTTGACCCGTTTTCAATACCAACCTGCGTGCAAGAACTTCCAATGTTTCTTGCCAACTTTGAAGGAGATATGTATATGCAAGTAGGAGAATGTTTAGCAGAGACATAACACAGAGGGATAGACGGACATGCTTAAATCAATTCTAAGTTGATCAAGTGGTTAGTGAGGGGGGAAGGGGAGGAGGGGGGAGGTCTAAGAAGTTATCTTTTGGTAGTTACAAACCGAATGACAAAATGAAATATACCCTTCATCTTCGGTGGTGGGTATAAAAAAAAATAATATATACATGAGACAGTTTTTGAAAGTTCATGTGTCAAATAAATCACCAGAATCACTTAGCAAGCAGTCGCTATAAGAATTATCAGAAAATGATTGCACTTGCACGAGCGATATTTTAAAGTTTCTTTCGATATGCAAACTGCATTAAGTTCGCAATTAGTTGAATGGGAAAAGATTTGAATTTTTTTGCAACTTTGCTTTTACAGTATTTCAATTGTCCTTATAGATGCTTATCCCGCAATAAGGGCATATTAAGTTCCATACATGTTAAACGTGCAATCACGAACGGGCGGTGGATATCAAGTTCTTTTTTTTTACAGCGTGGACATCTTTTAACAATAACTAACACTTATAACAACAAATAACAACGAACATATGGTGTTTTCTTCCAAATAAACAGAATTTAAGTTTTCCCGCTTTATACCAAGGATAATGCTGCTGAATATTTGCGAGTGATGAACAATATAAATTTCAATGGTCAAATAACGATAATGCAAACTAGTCTAATGAACTATTCGGATCGACGATAAAACTGAATATCCATGGCGGATCAATTTGCATGAAACAGCTGACTACGGTGTTGTTCTTTTGACATTTTAAACGAAATGAAGAATTTTTCGTATTTCTGAGCCGAGAATTCAGCTTTAAACTATTAAGAGGGTGATCTAGCATTGTCGTGGTTGAAGACCTCTCTTTCCTATTTATCAGTTATCAACATTTCGCTTCATTGGTACACTTTAATCGCATTAGTCGGTGACAAAAGCGAATAGAACAAATTATTCGGCTGCTTTGAAACAGTTCGCGGTGCACGATATTTTTCCATCAAACCATGTCGTTAAACTATTGCCTCATATGGCGTCAATTTTGGCTTTGCCATCTGTCATCTATCTTGAACCACGATCTTTTTTAAACGTTATATTCATACGTGATCCATTTTTCATTGTTCGAGTTCGATCTCTTCAAAACTGGTTAGTGTTCGGTATTATTGCTATTTAGTGATATTTTGAAACATAAAGAATTTTTGCAGATTTTTGCCTGATTTTCTAAATGCATTTCCTTTCGAAAAAGAGCAGATCGTTGGATTAGTAGAGTTTTTGATAAAGCGTCTTCACTACAAACAGTATGAATTTTTTCATAAGTCTGTCAGACATTATTGCCTTCATCGCAACAATATTTTACAATATAATGAATTTTTGCAGATGTTTGGATGGTTTTAAATCTCACAATATCTTTTTTGCACCTTTCATGCTTGCTGTAGTGTGGTGTGGTAAGGTTCATATTGTCAAAGTATCGTAATTTACGCTTTATATTGGGAAGAACGCCATAAACTTTTTCCTTAACCTATTCTACCTTGCTTTTTAAGCAGGAAAAAACTCGCAAATTTTTTGCGATATGCAACTGAATGAAGACTAACTTTTTAAATGCGACTTAATTTGTATTTCTGTACGCGCGTAAGCTTACGTTTCTAAAATCTCTGACTAAAAGCTGAAAAATGATAACATTGTTTACAAAAAGAAAAAAAAAATTGTTTACACTTTTGTATACTTTTCAAAATACACGATTTGAAATCTAAATGTATTTGCATAGCATTGCGTGAGTGTGTTAATTTGCATTCATTTATATATAAGCAGTTATTTTACAAAATATTCATTAATTACTATTGAATGTTTACATTTAATTACGATTGTACATATAATATATTGTATGAAATACTTTTGCTTTAACATTTCATTGTGTGCGTATATACAATTCGCATTGATTATGATTATTAAATATATGAACTCAATTTGAATATATTATGGGTTTTGTAAAATGAGTATTCATTCACACTAACTATACGGTTAACATGCAATAAACTAAACGACTAAACAACGACGCACAATGCATAGTTATTCTATCGGAATCAGAACAATATTGACTTTTCATCATTTATGTATGGGAGACTTAAGTGCGCATATGAGAGTATGAGTACACATTTATAAACATACGTTTATATATGCATATTTATTATAGTATGAATAGAGATGTTCTCTCGCATAATGTTAGCATGCTAAACAAATTGATCAATTGAAGTGTATACAAGTTTTTTTGTTGTTGTGTACAAACACGACAATGGTTTGTGTGTGCTATGTGAGCGATGAATGCATAATAATAGAGCACAACACTCCTATTCTGCCACTTAATACGATTACATATCACTTTGTTGTGCTACGTATTCATTCTACCGCTTGGTTTAAACAACAAAAAGGAACAACCTTAGTATGCGTATGTTGCGTTTTTCACAAAATAACGTAATTTAATATTTTACCTTTTAATATAATTCTTGATTTATATATATTTGCATAGCAGACATACATGCATACATGCAAGCATGTGGATGTGCGTAAATGTGAAGATATTTACTGTTTGTTTTGTTTTTTTTTTTTTTTTTTGCAAAGAAACTTTTCCCTCACGTAAATTTTTTGAAAAGATATACGAATTGACGATTGAGTTGTAGTTGCATATTGACTCATACTCGCAAAAATAATCATCCGTACAGGGGATGGGGAATATGTTATTGATATGTAAATTAGTTTCTTATTTATATGCAGGTATTGATATCATCAAGAAAATGCAATAATTTTACTTTTCTTATTTACGAATGAAATGAATAAATTATTATAAAAATGTAAAGAATTTTAGAAGCTTTATAGCGAATATTTTATACAAACTACTTAAGATGATTTTTTCATCGAATTTATCGTCTTTTTTTTATCATAACACATGACATGATCCTGTAACTGCAAACTAATAGAAAGAAATAGTAAGAAATCTATTTTAACATCTCAAAATTTTAAACACATTTTTCTCGGATCACGATTTTTGAAACGGTACAGCATTTTTAATTTCATTTTTTCATTGGAATTTTTAGCAGCTCCTGTCGAATGGGATTCTTTAGTGAAATGTAGGCCGGATTTTTCATAAGTTAATATAACCATTTTTTATTAATAAAAGTCTGCAGGTTTTTGGACAAAAATGAATGTTTTTTACTCAAATGCTCGCCTAATACACAAAACTTCGGGTTTTTAAATTCCATTCTGCATCTCACTCGATACAAAAATGTGGATTAAAAGCAATTTTTTCTTTTAAATTCATATCAGCACTTGTTTTTTCCTTTAGGTCGCGAAACCTCTTAAAAATTGTACGGTGTTCCCATTTCTTAAAATTTTTTTAGAAACTTTTCATTTTAATATTTAATTGTATGCTTTTTTTTAAGGCTGTCGCAATGGTGTTCCTCCCCTTAAATGTAAAAAAGGCAGAGACGAGTTTTGTTTTCTTCGTGACACTTGCCATTTCTTCTCGGGTATTTTTATAAACCAAGCATAGGGGCATATCGAATTCAAATTTGGCAGAAACATTGAAAGCTCTTGCACGCAGATTGGTATTTAAACTGACCCACATTGGTCAAAGCGCACGTTTACAGTACAACGTAAATCGTGAACACCTTTGTTTTCGAAAGAAAAACAAATTGCGTTTTTACGGCAGCAGATAGATCTATGAAAATTTTCACATATATTTCGCTAGCTATATTGTCGTATATGAACAAAAATGGAAAGGATTGACCACGCCCACCCAATATAATATAATATCGAAATTCAATCTTTTTGTGAAAGCTTCGGAAACATCAAAACAGAAACTTCAGAGACTTCATAAAGCATATAGATTTTTGATTAACATGGAACTCAGAATCCACTTAAGCTTGTACGTCCGTCCTTCCATCTATCTGTCTGTCTGCTTATCTGAGTAGAGTTTGTGGTAATCATATTCTTAGTCACAGAAATAAATACATCTGCATCAAATTTGGCAAAAACATAGAAAGTTTTTGCGAGCGGTTCGTATTAAAAATAAGCCTAATTATTCAAAGGACAAACCTATAGATAAAAACAATTCTTCTTTCACCGTGTTTTGCTCACTTCTCACTAGACAATAAAAATTTCTACGTTATTCCATAATAATGGAAAAAACCTGCCGCGCCTGCCCAATATTATGGAGTATTGAAATTTAAATTTTTTAAAGCTTTTTTTTAAAGATAAAGGCGATGGGTATAAAAGATTCCGTTACAGTCGAATGCGCCTTTCTTATTTTCTTTTTGACGTGAAGGTGGTCGATGTATAATAGATAAGTTCATAGTTCGATATTCAACTTGTTTTTTTTTTTCGAGATGAAACTCGTGCTTGATTGTCCCACTTTTCACTTCTAAAAATTTCAATTCTCTACAAATTTTAATTAAACTTAGTTTCTTTTGCTTAAGCAATAACTGGCCAAATGCCATTGAAGGAAGTCGGTGCGCGGAATTCTTCTTTTGCAAATCAATAATTGTATTAAGTGAAACGTAGCGTATTTAATGATTGGCCTTACGTGTTTTTTTATGTTGTGTTCATTGATTGAAACCTTAATTAAAATTGATTATTTACGGATTAATCGCATCAAAGTTTGAAATATCAAATAATACAAATCAATCTATCTTTTTCTACAAATATTTATTTATCGAATGTTTTTGTCCCTTTTGCTTATAAGCCGTTTAAAATGTAATCACTAAATGGATTCTCTTATCTCGCAGAGAATTTCTTTCAAACCTAATTTTAAGTAATGAAAATATTTCTATTATAAATAGGATTATCATCAAAAAGTTTTCATGAATTTATTTATTATTTAAGCTTTAAGTTTTTCTTCAAATAGCTAAATGAGCTGAAATGTAATACAATGATGCAGTTGTTAATGTACTTTGGCATAATTTCCATTTCAGTAAATAACACAACGAGCCAAAAATTTACATAATAAATGAAAATCTAATTTAATGTTAAGCCCTTAGATGGCAATAGAAATTATAATAACATTTGAATATTTACTTAACTGAATCCAATAATAATTCATAATCTTTATCGATAACGACCTACTTCCGGTATCATTCGTTTCGATAATGCATTCATAATCTATCAATATCTATACTCGGGACGGCAAAGCCGGCCGTACTTTACATCACTTCGCCTAATACAATTCTTTGTTTGCCTTCGTATGATGAAAATTAAAAATCACAGCTTGTTGTCGTATAAAGACTTACTATTCACCAGGACTGTTATATGGGTTAGAATTCTAAAAATAGATCCACATGGTCCAAATTTAGTACATTAATTTGTACTATTGTGAACTTCCAATAAAAAATTTTAAGAATTTTTGCCACCTGAAGGTTTATTTTTCGTAAGAACGATTTTATGAGATGAAAATCAAAAAGTTTGTTGATCCCGTACTAGAATACTAATTTTGTCGCGAAATTTTTAAAATTGCAAATTTTTGCATACAGATAAAGGGACAGAAGGACAGAGAGACAGACAACCGAACTTAAGGACAGAGAGACAGACACACGAACCGACGGACATACAGATAGACAATCTCCAATTGATGTAGGAAATGATTCCGTATCGATCGGTGTAATAAGAAGAGGTGAATCTATCTTAAATCCTGCTGGCTGCTACATACATCCATGCAAGTTTCGAAATCTTGTGCCAAAATATCTCAAAATATCTTAAAAATTTTAACCTTTACATTGATAACAAGAAAACATGGAGAGATATCGTATATAGACAGCCATATAGACGAGCAGACTGACGGGCAGACAGGCAGTCAAACAATCTGCAATTGATGTAGGTAATGATTCCGTATCGATCGATATAATAGGAGTAGTTAGGTGTATCTTAGATCCTTTTAGCGGCTAAGCACATCTGGGTAAGGTTAGATACCGCAAGAGGTGTAAAAGTTAATTTGCTTAGAAATAAATATTACATATCCATCACATCATATTACATATCATAGGAAATGAGCAAAAAAAAATTGAGAAATTTTTTTTTAATTTCGCTTGTTAGGGCCCTGAAAATTTGCCTTTTGCTAAATTTCAGTTCACTATCTATTGTCAGTTATCGTAAAAGATGGAGAAGTGACTCTAGATGACTTATATAATTTTAAATTAAAAAATTAATTTCCCAAAGTTTGTATAACTGTAAGACCAAATATCAACCCATTTTCAGTCCGAAATTAAACTGCTGAATATCTACAAAGACATCTTTTTTAGGTGCTTCACTTTTTTATGGATTTGAAATCAAAAATTACAAAAAATGCTTGTACTAACCATTCTACGATTTTGTGAACGCTAACGATTAATAAATGGGTTTTCGGGTAAATCAACTTATATTCGTCATTATGATCTGAAATTTTCTTTACTTTACGGGGTTTTTGATACGCATTTTTGGAACGTTATAGAGAAAGAGACAAAGCTAGTGAACCACAGTGTCACTGTTATGTATAAAGAATTGGCACAATTTTCCTTGTATCCCTTCGTGGTTGCACTGGCGATTGTTTATTGCTGTGTGGTGAGAACATTGTTTAGTCTGGCTAGAGATTTCATCACAATTTCATTTATGACCATTTTCTTCTTCTTCCTTCTCGAACCATTTATTGGTTTTGTGGTTAAATGGTTTTTGTGGTAAAGTCAAAAGTTGGTGTTGTTGTTGTTGTTGTTGTTTTAATCGTTTTCTTATAGTGAAGGCACTAATACAATTAACATTGTTGACAATGATCTAAGCCAAGACAATAGCAAGTCATGAGCTAAAGTTAATTGCATTGTTCGGTAAGTAAGAAAGTTTTTTCTCCCTTTTTTTGCAATGAGTACATGGAACTCAATTAAAGTCTTAGCAACCGCGTAGCATTGTGTTCTATTTCAAACAAAATTAAACACGCAGTTGACATAAGTTTATATCAAATAGTTGAAGAATTTTCAACAGCAAATTGAAAACATCAAAAGTGCAATGTCATCGCAAACATATTCTTAACTGGTATATGCGAACAACACAACATAAGAAAATAGAATGAAAATAGTGTTACATCGTGTAATAAAATCTTCTTGATATCCTTTCAAATAATATATGGCGTGCGTATTTGAACCATTGTGGGTGGATATGTACGCTATGTAACACAACTTTACCTAATAAATCACGACACCATCCGTAGAAGCATAAAATCATACGAGTGGGTGTGTTTGTATAGCTTTTATATACACTCTGTTTTCATATAAATGTCAACAGTTCGGTCTATATACTTAATTAATTCTACGTATGTTATACGTGTACAGATCGTCGTGTACGGGTTTGTATCACATTTCAAGATTGGATCGTTTCATATACGTTGCTGTTATTATCAAAGTTAAAGTAGTAGAGCAAACGAATTTCAAGTAAAATTTATTTATTTTTATTACATACCATGAGAGAATAATTTTTACTTCACGGTATCCTTTGTGCTGCTAAGAGGAGCTATTACACAACAAAATACCTATGTAACCTACTGCTACTTTAATTAGATAATTTATTCAAGTATTAAGAAACCTATATTAAGGAAACTTAATACAATTTTAATCAAAGAGCTTTTAGGAATTTGAATGGGACCTTGATTCTTCAAGGAACGAAAAAAGAAACTGACAAACAGATATAAAATAAAATAATGTTTTAAAATTGTACTGCAAAATGTCCTCTTTTTTGCTTAACGTATTACGTTATAGGAAAAATTTCTCTTCTATACTGAAGCTTTACAAAGATGCTAATAAAACCGCATTTGCCTTTCAAGAAATATGAAATTTTCATCAACCTATCGTCATCAAGACTGCAGCGAACGCAAGATAACTGTGTGCTAGCAGAACGATTGAAACCATTTTTGCAACGAAACTATTGGTAGATATATAAAGTATATATATACTACATATATATACATATATATAATATTAGACGTCAGATCGGCATCGGCTTATAGGTTGTAAGTTTTGTAATATTAGGCTTTTTCCAGCTGTTGTTATCAATTGCAAGCAGATTCCGTCCACTTTCAGACTAAATCAATAGATATCAACTTGTAATATGATTGGCATGATTTGAGGACCAAAGGGTTTGATTTCAAACTAAATTATAAGAGTGTTGTAAAGGTTACCCTTCATGGTATAACACGTACAGTAGAATGCACTATATTGCGGCATACAATATATAGAACAGAGAGTGGTGGATTTAAGTGAAAGTAACATTAGCTGATATAAGCTAAGCTGTAAATAGATAAAAAATACAACATAGAGAAAATACGATCACATCAGTCATTATCGCATGAGATCCTACAATGCTTGGCAAAACCAACCCGTTGGATATTCCGGGCTTTTCTTGACCAGCATGTCAAAATGGTTGCATGCTTTTTATCCATCCAAATCTGCACCTCAAAATCCCAGCGATAATTTATCGCAGCTTGTTTGTGATCAAATGTCCACGTTAGGAGAAGTGACCGGAAGTCTAAGCAATAAGTGCTTAATAAATTTCAAATGTCCATAGTTAACATAAGATCAGACTAAAGGAAATCAAGGGGAAAGAAGAGAGTGTATTGATAATCAAAAAAAACTGATCACTCAATATGTTCATAGGATGACGTATGGGTTGGCTCACTAGTGACGATACGATATGAGTCCTATAGCTTCGAAGAAAATGTGTCATGTAGGAGCGACAGATTTTTTTTAGGGAATAGCGTGGAATTTTTTATTGTGCAGTCTATGAGCACTGGGCAAAACAACCAGAAAACAGACGTGATCATTTTGGTCCATTTTTGATATTCACAACGGTTCACAACCTATGTGAAAGAACTTCCAATGTTTCTACCAAACTTGAAGCCAATATCTTCAATTTTGCCACCAAGAAAATGTTTACCAAAGATATTACACTGATGGACAGACGGCTAGACAGGCAGACGAACATGCTTAAATCGATTCTAAATTTGATGCAGATCAAGAATATATATATTCTTGGTGGGTTCTCTGAAGTTTTTTTCTGGGTATAAAAAGTGGAAAAATCTGAATTTCGTGTGATGATGCAGTCGATATCTCTTAAGTGGAGAAAATACTATTCAAACCCAGAAGCGGGTTGAAAACTTTGAAAACGACAATTTGTCGATAATTTGCAACTTTGTCACAGGACCCTAAAAAAAGCGCAAAGTTTTTTTTGAAAAACCGAAAAGTGAAGTTGCGCTAAATTGCTGACACTGTAGCGATATCGGTAGACAGTTTATTTACTATTTTGAATGAGCATTTATCGATAAGAATACTCTGTTCGAAGTGAGTAACGCGTTTTCTAACTTTTGATAACTATGTGCTGATGATTGATTCAAAAAACTGTTTGGAGCTGTTTAGGCGAAATAAGAAGGATTTTTTACGCTATATGTGACAATGGATGAGATATGGTTTCGCTGCTACATTCCAGAGCCAAATCGCCAGCCAGCCAGTGAACAGTAAGAGGCGAAAACCGCCCAAAGCGATTAAAAACGCAAAAGTCGGCTAGGAAGATTATAATAGATGCGCTTGTTAATGCATTCAAATGAGGAAATTGCACAAAAATGGTCCCAAGTGGAAAAGAAAAAAATGCTCTTTCATCGAAAGAATGGATCGTGTAACAAGTCGACCACAATACAATACCGAGAAAACAAATTAGTGATCCTACAACCTTATTGAGTGATGTGTTAGAAGCGACATAAATTTATGAATGAGGGAACTGAATAAAAGAACGTTCGTTGGGTCAAATTAAAATTAAGGAAATTTAATTAAACTCCGTAAGGAACATCATCATTTCACGATTACCGTATTAACTTATAGGCTGGAGTTTATCAACAAACGAAATTTATTGTATTGATTATTAGACGGAGAAATGGCCGAACAAATCAAAAATACCCAAATCGACGAAGATTCGTATGTTAACATGTGTCCTTGAATGTATTGCGCTATCTATCTCTTGATATTCTTCGAGCGAACTTAGTTGAAGATGTGCTTTAGTTGACGCATTATTCAAATTTGTTTCTCATTAGAGCGCACTGTATATTCATTGTAGCATCTGTTATTACTTAAAAAAATCTTTAATAGAAGAAAAATCATACCCTACCCGACTCATGATAAAAAAAGAAAATACGTCAACTTTTTCTTACTGTATTGTTGAAATTCTTCTGGTATTAATGTGCAAAAATTCGCACATAAATAATGAATCTGGATGACCAGTAGCGATTAATCATATTTGGGAAAAGAATCAACGCGCAGTCTACTATCTATATATTATTGCTGAAAAATTGATCATAAAATGCTCTGTTGGGACTCAATACAGCTCTTGACAAGAGAAGATGTAAAGGGTTATTTTTGAATTGATTGGACCGTTAACAGACAACTATCATTGCAATGATGTTTATTGACAAGTAAAAATTAGGATATTTTCCGACACATTCACTATACATTCGCTGACTGTGTGCTGACAATGAATTGAAGGAGATCATGATGTAAAAGAAAAAAATGTTTGCGGTTTAAAGTACATATTACTTTATTACACGTGATATTACTTCCGCAAGACCAGATAGAAAAGGCTTAAATTGTTTTAATGGAAATAATTTAATTTTGTTGCGTATCATAATCAGATACATGTCAAAGTGTACATTCTTTGGTGGTATCGTTTTTCTTTTGTGCTTTGTGCTGATTTTGTTAAAATGTATTTTTGCACTGTGACGCGCGTGTTGAAAACCGCATAACAGGTCAAAGAAAAACTTCATAGAGACGTGTAATTTTAACAAATGCAAGCCTATCAAGGAATACTGCGGCGCGTGTAAAAGGTGAAACTTTAAATTAAATTTAGAAACAAAAACAATTGAAACATTTCTTAATTGAAGCGTTTGAAATGTATGAAAAACATATGAAAATTTTCACTACGTTTCGTAATTTCACTTAAAAGATAGGGCGATAATGTCTCACAAGGAATGGGAAAACTCATGGTACGTGTAGGGAAAATGTTGTATCAAACTTGACAGCATGCAATTAGTGTCTGCTTTGGAAATTTCGCTGTTCAAGACGTGTCGCGCTCTTCTCGTGGAAACGTTGATAAATTCGACGACATTTTTCAAAAAAAATTCTGAAAGGCAAATGTATTTAATTTTTTGAAACTACTTCGACTATATTGACCAGAAATTTCTTTTCAATTCTTTGCACGAGAATGAATGAAAGAAAGGCGTCACATGAATTAACAGTGAAAAATGTAATGGTCCGACTTTCCGTCTGTGAACCGTTACCAAAATGTAACAAAATGGCGACACTTTAAAGAGTTTGATAAAGGGCGACAAAAATTGGTTCACATATGCGAACAATCTGCGAAAAAGATCCAAGATCCGAGATCAATAAATCTGCGTAAATCATAGCAAAGCCAAGATTGACGTCGCGCGAAAGGACGATCTGTGTTTAGCTGAATTGAAAGGAATTGCGAGTTATGGGTTGCTCCGATTCGTTCCACTGTCTACCGTCGACCGCTAATGTGTGTTAATTAAGTGATCGACAAGTCTTGCATCATCAATATGTCAGATCATACAAATTTGTATTGATTCAGAAACAAATTGAGAGGGCTTGACTGAAAGAGGGTTTGATGCTACATGGACCACGACACATGGACCGGCATGCCTGAACATTCTGCCGGATTTTTTCAATGATGTAAAGCTTTGATATCAAAAGAGACTTGGTTCGCTCAGAAATCTCAGAGGATTTAGTACAAGTGCGTTATAGTATAGTAGATGGTATCTAATGTTTATATAAAATTTTGAAAAAAGATGTATATGACTTTTGATGAGAAAACGACATGAATTTTTTCTTTCACGCTATATGACGTACACAACTACAGATTGAAGGATTTCATTGATTTTTTGCACTTCAGTCAAGTGTTAAAATTCATGCCTTTTTAACACATATTGAGTGACAGACTGACACATAATTTACCTGAACTTTTACTTTTGTACATACACATGTTACATAACTATAAACGATGTAAAGTAGGCAAAGTGATGTATATCTAGGCGAAAATCCATAATGGCTTATAGTGAATTTTATATCATTGGCTTGAGTAATACGTGAGCTGCCTTGTGCTCGCACATGAACGTGTTTCTTTCTTTCATAAAATATTTGAAGTGCTTCATTAATGCCATCGTTATTCACAAGTATTAATTTATATTTGGTTCCCAGCGAGGACGATGATGACGATGATGTGACATTTGTTTTTTCTTCTTTCTTTTTTTATTTCATTCGTAACATAAATCGATGTTTCGCAAGTTTCTTCTACTTACCAAAGTATTTTAAAAGAAAGTCGTTCTCTTTTAAATTTAAAACGTTTTTGACCCTTTCCACGCTGGAAGGAAACGAAAACAGAACAAGAAATTTCGAATTAAATTTGAATCCTCAGAGCATAGAGAATACTGGATTTTCCTTAACATTTACAAGATAATAAATCGATTGACTCTTCAGTTTCAATCAAAACCAATACCAATAGTAGTTAACTTAACTTAACACTAGCGGATACACTCTTTTCTATCTCTTATTTCTTTTCAGCAGTTAAGGTTAAATTTATTTAAGGAATTCTTCAAGTTAAATATGGTTAAGGTGCATATTAATTATCATATCGATCATTTAATGTGACCCTTACGGGACCCTCATACTACTAACGCTACTGTGAAAGCATAAAAAAAGAGATTTTTTATGACTTTTTTTGGATGAAAGAGAAGGTGGTAGAATAATAACACTTGAGGAGGTTATTACGTGTATATTGAAATATAAAAAAATAAAAAAAATAAAAAAATTATTATTTTTGAAAAATATTAAAAAGCGGGAACCAAAACCATTCTTTGAGGACATCTTTAACCCTGTTGGCTTCGCGGCACGCATTGTAATAAACCGAATTTTGAATTTAAAAAAAAAATGAAAATTACTTTTAATCTACATCTCTGTACGTAGAGATTTTAAACGTTTGAGGAATGTTTTAATGAAAAGTTTGATTTTGGAAAAAAAGGTACTCTTTTATTCATAAAAAATTTTCTAATTAACTGTTTTTCTACAAAGAGTATTGTTTAACGGAAAATGTAAAAAATTTGGAATGAAAAACATGAAAATTGCTAAAACTACTCAATGTCGCTAGAACT
Source organism: Glossina brevipalpis (assembly GCA_000671755.1). Taxonomy (NCBI): domain Eukaryota; kingdom Metazoa; phylum Arthropoda; class Insecta; order Diptera; family Glossinidae; genus Glossina; species Glossina brevipalpis. Next base: position 346,142 of record KK351108.1, read on the forward strand.
ACTGGGTGTCGTTTTCAACAATGATATTTCGAGAAAAACGCTATTGAAGTTTGGATATATGCTATAGACATATATGTTCCTTTATTATGATAATTTTTTTATTATTTTCTTGAATTAGTCTGCAATACCAGGATGATATTCAAATTATTCCTTTTTATTGTCTTTCCTCGACGATTTCTTGCTCGAAAGTATTTTTTTCATTACCTCTATGAAAGGCAGAATCGCATGTGTTAAGGCACGCAAATGTATTATTCGGCAGTCGAATTCATAACCAACTCCAGAAATTTAATTCTAAAGATTTAATTCCTTGGTAAAAAAAGCTACCGCCTCCGCTCGAGTAGTTCTCATCTTTAAATCTGCTTAATGTTCGTTTCGATGAGGCTATACGAGCACATTTTTGTTTGGAAATGCCTGGAAACAATCCTGAACACATTCTAAAAATATCTGTTACCGCGTTAGAAAAGTTAGAACTCAATATCCATTAAGTTAGTCTGTAAGTTCAAAGCAAAGATTCATTTGATGTATGCACTCATTTCTGAGGGCTTACGAAAAAGGATGAAATTTTAAGGAAACATTTTTTTCAAGTACTTAATTTTTTACCTAATATTCTAAAAGGTCAAATTATCTATTAAACCCATAAAAAGAAAATTTAATTTTCTGAAAAACATGCGACGGCATTATATCTCAATGCTTAATACCTTTTTTTAATGTCGAGTTTTTTTTCAACACATTTCAGCAATTAGAGATTTCTTACCTGTTTATGATGATTGAAAATAGAACAACTTTGTTATACATAACGTCTAGAAAGGCGTTTTATGGATTCATTAACTAACTTTTGTTCTTAATAATATTTTGATTTAGTCACGTCCATGTTTTCAGACCATCGGCACTTTCGAGACTTTTTACTGAGATCAAAGCTTGCCCATTAATATGAGAAATTTCTTTTTGGTTATTAAAGTTATGTCATGACAATAAGGTTCAATACTTTTTAGATTATATGATATATTTGTTAAAACATTTCATTTTAAAAGTTAAGCATGATTGTCATTATATTCATTAATTAACCTCTTTGTTATTATAATTGCAGATTGTTCGGCATAACTGCATGAAGCTCTTATGTAAGAGAATCTGAATTGGAAGCATCAGTTAATAAAAATCATTGAAGCTATCATTCGAGCAATATTTTAATAGTGCATATGGGTGTATATACACTTACGGTGTGTATATGTTGGTATGTCATGGGCATAATTACATAAGTGGCTTAATATTCTTTACATAAGCATAAGAGCACTTGTAATTGTCCTGTATTTTTATTTCAATCGCTAAAGGCTGACGATGAAAAAATTCTGAAAACACAGCCATAAATAGCGCATTAACGATAATAATAATTGACATTTAATAAGTAACATATCAAGCATTAATAATAATGTTTAACTTGAAAAATGATTTCAAAAAGTGAAAAGAAAAGAAATAAAAATAAATTTATATTACAACACCCACAGCAGGTTTACTTCTATTGATGTGCGTCCATCTATACAGACGGTTATAAGGATAAGAAAAACTTAATCTAAATCCTAACATAACTGCATAAAAAAACTATAATGTATGATAATAAAGGAAGGATCAACAATACTCATAATAATAATAATAATAACGAAAACGTTAGCAATAGCAGCGAACGCGCCGTTAATAAAACTACTTTTTTCTTCACAGACCTATTAGGAGAAGTTGATTGTATTGAACGTCTTAACAAAACAACAACAAAGTTTGAACCGGGTATGTTTGTATGTATTGAAGCAAAGTCACATCGAAACATACGAGAACACTTACGATCTGATGTTAAGCAAATTTGTTTTTCTTAATTCTTTTATTAGGTAAATACTGTCCGGGCACATTTGACGGGTGGCTTTGTTGGCCGGATACAGCTGCTGGTAGTACAGCCTATGAACGTTGTCCTGACTTTGTAACCGGTTTTGAACCTTCAAGTAAGTTTAAGATCATCTTCATATTCATCGTATTTTGTGTATTCTATACCAGTCTATAACTAACATATACCAGGTTTGTCTTTCACGTAAGTGATGTAGCGTATGGTTCGAAACGCTTCCATATCGAGCAGAATATAACTCAATCCGCGGTTTAATATAATAAATAATAAACTACTCTACGATAAAATTGGTAGATAGAACCAAACTTTTAAATTTTTCTTCAGGCACAACGATTTGGGGAACTTATGTAATTTCGCTAACACTTCTCCTTTTACGATTGCTTCATAGATTAAGAAAGAGATGGTGTTATTTTCATATTGAAATTTATACATAATAATATATTATAAAAATAATAAATAATAATAAAAAACTATTCAATGGATGTATCTCGAAAGTAAAATAAAATGTAAAACAAGTGATACTAAGCCAATCAACCAAAGTAATATGTAAAGCACTTCGATGAATTCGAAAAATAAACCGCGGCCGCGATAGGTATTCACATCAAAACTTGCAAAAGTTTTCTATGCATATAATTTGCCACGAAAGGTATCGAAAAAACTTTTCCGTGAATTGACAGCATTGCCTCGAACCACCACTAATTTGTCATTGAGAAAATCGATCTTACAAATTGAGAAAGACAAAAGAACTAAAGAAAAGGACAAAAAGAATTCGCCTCAATTTTCCCCGAAATCCTTTTTTCGAAATCTCTGAAAATTTGTTAGCAGGTCTGCGTCCAATGTTGGAAACAGAAATGTAATGTTTTAAATTCAGAACCATTTATCTGCGAGTGTACGCGACTGAGGTCCAATTTTTTTATACGCATCACTATTCATTTTATTATACCGATATTTCATGTGTAGAATGTTCAGAATAGTTTTCAACATTCTGTCTTGTTTAGTTTATGGGCAATAAGTACCAAAAGTAAAGAAAAAAAGTAAAAAAAAACATATTATGTGATGACTTATAATTTTGTGTGGTCGTGGACATGAATAGTAGGATTCTCCATAAAATAAATTTAGAAAATTTCAGTCATTTTTCTTTCATAATATTTACATTTTACATTTACCTTCCATACCCATCATCGAAGCATGAGGGTATATTCAAGAACGAAACTTCAGGGACCTTACAAATAAAATATATATTCTTGATCAGTATCAAATTTAGAATCGATTTAAGCGTGTTCCTCCGTCCGTCTGTGTAGTGTCTGTGGTCAACAAATATCCTGGCCTCAACAATGAAGTTATCGGCTTTAAATTTGGCAGAAATATTGGAAGTTCTTGCAAGCAGTTTGGTGTTGAAAATGGATCAAATAGGCCAAAGGATACGTCCACAGTACAACGTAGACTGAGAAAATCAAATTTAAGATCGATTTAGAATCAAATTTAGGATATGTCCATCTATAATTTGAATCTAGAAATAGAATTTAGTCATGTCCATCTGTACGTCCGTGGTACACATTCTCCTGACCGCAAAAATGAAATTAACGGCTTCAAAACATCTAAAAAATTTTCCCTCACTGGTTAATATTGAAAATGGTATGAAAATGGGAAGCGTACGCCCACAATGTAATGCAAGCTGAGACAGCCTCTGCTGTTAAAAAAGAAAAAAGTTGTTATTAATCATAAACCGTAGTAAAGAGATCTATAAAAATTTTCACATTTGTTGACCTGTCGGTTTTCCGCTATCGATATAAACATGGGAAGGATCGATCGAGGGTATAGGAATTTAATTTTTTTGTGAAAGCTTTTGTGACATTAAGAAAGAAACTTCAGAAACCCCATAAAATGCATATATTCTTAGTCACAATCAAATACGGATTCCACCTAAACGTATTCGTCCATCCGTTTGTCCTTCTATCTGCGTAAACCATTTTCTCGGTTGTAAAAATCCAGTTATTTCGATGAAACTTGGTAAAAACATAGAAAGTTCTTTCGCATACGTTGCTATTAAAAATAGGCCAAATTGGTCAGAAACCACGCCTGCTGTATAAAATAAGCTGAAATCATGTGTTTGGACGTTTTGTTCAATTCTTATAGATTGCAAAATAAATATTTTGACAGTGTTCCGTAGAAATAGAAAAAAATCGACCGCATCCATTTATTAAAATTTATTTTTTTTCAGATAAAGTTGGTGGATATAAAAGCTTCAGCACAAGCGAATATAATACTGTTACATGTTTTTTATTAATATATTTTTTTAATAACACATTTGTATACTCTGAATGAGTTATACAGTTCTGTATAGAAACGAATTTGTACTGGGAGTTCGATACAGGACTAGAAGAGCATTTTAAATTGAATGTTTTGTTACGACCGAATTTAAGGATAAAAATAAAAACTTTCTAAATAAATTGTTTTTCCACACGGGATACATATGTCAATTACACCATCTTTAGCGTCTATCCCTGGGTGGCACAACAAAGGGCGATTCTTTTTAATCAATCAATACCAATAAAACAAAAACAGCTTAGGTCCGCATTTTATGTTTCTTTTTTTAACTGAGATTAGAAAATTACGTTTATTCCCTCTATAGAACGATAATCCTTATCATTGTATTGAGTTCACATTACAGAATCAATTGGTTGTTAAATAATATCACACTCAACTAATCCAATTCAATAAAATCTTCATCAAAAAAAAGCAAGAAAAAAAATCTTTAACTGATTTTGTGTGATTGGTTTTTTTTACTTGATTTACGTCGTTGCTGCGGTATTAACAAATGCACGTATCTGTGTTCTTCTACGTTTACACGCTTCTTAAATTGACATCAATTGATATCACTGTACCTTACACCACTATAGGATTTATTAAGTTTGTGCGGATATATGTAGCGTTTAGCCGGCCTTGACCATTAAGATTATATTGTTGCCAATTGCATACATTCCACTTCCATTTAATTTTAACGAAAAACCTGAGTTTTTCGTGCATTGAAGAGTTAAGGCAAATTCGCGGCTTTTATTGTACCGATCCATTCAGAATCATTTTCAGAACAGTAATGTCTGTGACGTTTGCGACTGTATGTTCGACCTACAAGCCGTAACTTCTAAGATGTTTTGACAAAATTTAATGCATTGATGTGTTTTAGCCCAAACCTGAACTATATTGAAAACTAATTGAATCAGACTTCTATCTTCTATATCCTCTTTATAATGCATTACTGATGACTGATGATTGTCGACCGAAACCGCGTGAAGTACTCAGCACTAATCGATGTAAAAATTTTTTCGAGCGAGTGAGCCATTTTTTGGATTTCCTTCCATATAAGCATACTCATTAAAAAAGTAATATTTTTTAACAAAAATAATATTTTATAATAAAAAAAAATGTTTTATAATAAAAATAATAATATTTTTTAATAAAAATAATAATTTATAATAAAAAAAGGACTAATTTGTAATATTTTATGATAAAAATAAGTAAAAATAAAAGTGAAGTCTTTGAAAAGAAAATTAAATTTGTCGAATTTAGATCACGTCAGTTAATGTAAAGCGGGGCCACTCCAACAAAAACTTAAATCTTCACATGGAAATATTTTGACATTTTATTGTGAAAATAAATGAAGAATTGAAGAAGTGAAATAGTCGACCTCGCTTGACTGTAAGGTTTTTTACATAAGCGTGTGTCCATTTACTTGCTTGCTACACGAACGGATGGATAGACAACGGAAAATACATATAATTTAGCCGTGATTGCAAACAAAGCGCAAAAGTAAAGAAAAAAATAAAAAAATAAAAACACATTTAGTGCCTATAAACATAGTGTTCTTTAGTTTTCTATACTGTATGTATGTATGTATGTATGTCTAAATATATGTCTAGTTAGGTGTGTTTAGATGACTGTTTATGAAATTCTCTGAATAAATTGTTGACTTTTGTATCCTTATTGCGGTTAATTTTCTGTACTTGATTGTCTGGTCTGTTTACTATACGATGCTTTTCCATAAAAGCATTTTCATTTAAATATAAATCTTTAAAGCCATTGAAGGTTTTCAACCAAATTGTGAAAAGAATTCATTAAAATAAAAAAGAAAAAAAAAAGAGAATGTAGGTGTTGCGGTAATTGCTAAAGAATTAATAATTAATTTCTTTTAATTGGTTGAAAAAGTGGCGAGAGCAGACACTTAACACATTGGTTGAAATGTGAAAGCACTCAAGAAAACCACTAATTAAACGCTTGTTGATTCTCTTTGTAAAGCAAAAATCTTATTATGGCCACTGTGCAATTGTTGAAAGTTTCAAATATGACAGAAAGTCACAGTTTTTTTCTTCTGTCGGCTTCTATAATTCCATTCAGATAAAAAGCATTCCATCCGTATCCATTTGTTTCCTCATTTTCGGACCTGCAGCAGAAAGGATAGAAGTACATTCATTTTGTCGAAACTTTTGCAACACACAAAGGGAAGCTTTATAAGCTGTGCTATGTACGTAACCGTATTACTGTTAACAAAAAATAGAAATTAGTCAACTACAACGAAAACACTAAAATTGCAACTCTGTATCCAAGACGAGACGTACACCGCCTATTTTACGGGATATTATAAGTTTCTTCGGATGATCAGATTTATTTTTTAAAGCTTATCTGTCTGTCTGACGTTAGTGCATATTTTTGAAATGCTTTGATGAAATTTATTTTATTGATTGTCTTGGACCAAGGACGAAATCAACTGAATATAGATTCGATCGTATTATTTCTACGATCATTTCACATCCACTGCTCCATTTGAAAAGAGTCTTCATATAACAAAAATCGTTTGAAACTAATATTTTGATATATAGAACAAGGAGGAAATTATATTCGACTGTGCCGAATCTTTTATACCCAACGCCGAAAAAAAGGAGAAAAACTAAATTTTAATAGGTGGACGTGGAACACAGCCATCCATGGAATACCGTGAAAAACAGCCAGAACAAAACAGCCAGAAAACAGTTGTGCTTTCAGCTTACACTGTCGGAGTGAGCTGTGATAGTTTTGGCCCATTCTCAATTGTAACGTACGTTAAAGAACTTCCAATTTTTCTGGCAAATTTGAAGCCGACATCTGCATTTTTGCGGCCAGGAGACAATACACAGATGGACAGACGAACATGCTTAAATCAATTTTAAATGTGAACATATATACTTTATGGGTCCTCCTAAGTTTCCTTCTGGGCATTACAACTAAAATGACAAATGAATATACCGCTCACCTTCGGTGGTGGGTATAAAAATTCGAATCGGGTTGGATCGTTTTTTTAATCACCTTTCATACAACCTTTCCTATAGAAAGTAAGCCTATATATGGAAAAAAGATCTTAGTTGTAATTAGTTCCTAATAGTAATTTGGCAAAAAATTAACGATACTAGATTTGGATCACGTAGATATATTTTTTGGACCCCGGCATTCTTTAAAAAAGTAAGCCTTTGTATGACAAAAGGATCTGAGATTTAATTTCAACAAAACCTTCTGACGGAATCATCTTTTATCAAAGGGCGGAAACTTATTTGTACTCTTAACAGATATTTATTGGTTTTTATAAAATCTATAAAGTTTGAAGACCGGTTCATTTTTGTCATATTATCATTTGACTTCCTATTCGTTGTTTGCAATGGGAAATTTAGCAAATGTTTTTGTGAGCGAACAAACAGGAATTAATTGATTTTGTCATAAAAAAAGAGATGTACAGTTACATATTGGCGGTATGAGCAAGGAAAATAGGGTATTGTCTTGGAATCTGGTAAACTGCATTTTTCCGTTATGGCGTGAACCGGATTTCAACGTGATTTCATATCGCTATCTTTATAATTTTCCTTGATTTCTACTTAAATTAGGGAAATGATCGAAATCAATGAAATTAGTTACAATGTGAACGCACAACGATTATCGAATGAACGAATCAGCCACCGGATAGAAGGATCGATAGACGACCGAAGAAATGAACCGTCAGATAAGCAAATTGACCTAAATCTGGATCAGTAAAGGGACGCCACTAAGATGATGAGTCATAATATCAAAGTAAAAGGAAATAATGCTTCCTAGTACCTTCTATGCGTATTTCATAGCTTCAACACAGTAAAGGTATTTCTATGCTTCTGCTTTTAATGGTTGTAATAAGACACTATAACCTTTAATCCTTAAAGAGCATTTCATAACCTTAACTTTTGTGCATTATGTTTTACTATCTTTACACAACTTTTATTCAACTTCAGTCGCGTTGAGACTGAACGTGTGATAACTTGTAAGTAGTAAAGGGCTTTAGTGTCTAATACGCGCACAAAGACAAGCAATTGAATTAACCCTACAAAAGAAATTTTTTTCCTTTTTTTTCCTTAATGAAAAGCGGATTGTTCTTTGCATAGTTTTTAGTGTAAATTTTTATGACAACATTTAATATGATTGCAATTCATAAAAATGACAAAAATATGATAAAGAAATCTTAACAATTGTTAAAAAATTGACTGCAATTTTCACATTTTTATCTAACTTATAAGAAAAAGTTAGAGAAAATAATGCTGAATATTTTAGACGTGCAAGCTTCTCATATAGAGATTATACCAAGATTAGATTAGATCATATGACAAGAAAGTCTTAAGGACATTAATGAAAAAAAACTCGACGTTTGAAAGACTACTTTTCGTCACAATTATGTCAAAAGTTTTGACTTAGACAGCAAAAGCCCGTTGGGTTAGTTTATAAGATACTTCCAGTAGCATCCATAATTTTTCTAATGGAAAAAATATCAGTTATAGAAATAGTTTTTTCTTTAAAGAACTTTATAAGTTCTCATTATGGAATATTTTTGATGCAAAATAAGCACAAGGTTGCATATTTTTCATTATTTTGATTAACTTTGATGAAATAATAGAAAAAGGCCGCTTATATAACCAATTAGTTTGAATACTCCTGTCGAGTAACCACGATAACGCTACGTAAATCTAAATGAATTTTTTTGCAAATTTTTAATTTTTTATTTTACTTATATATCACTCATACGCCAGGCAACTAGACACGTGCGTTATACGAAATTTAATAACAAGGAAAAAATTACATTCGGTTTGAAACGAATCTTATACCATCCTTGACCTGTGGCTTGTACATGAAGTATAAACAGTTCTTGCAAAATATATGATAAGTAGAAAAGTTGAACTAACGTTCGTGCCCATAACATATGGCTTGTTTATTATATCGTATATATCGTATACTCCATATATACTTCAAATTGTAAATTTCTTTGCAATGGGCAGCATTTTGTTGGTAAGACAAACAACATTTACGTAACCCGCTCTATTTTTAAGTAGTCTGGTGTTAAATGTGAATGAAGCATCGGATAGTTTTGGGTTTTCATTAAAAAAAAAACATTTAGTATCCAAACTAAGCCTCTAAAGAAAGTGGTCCAAAATTGTGAGGGGATTGCTTAGGGAAAGCGTTAAAATGTTCAATGAATGAACTTAACTGATTTTTGGACTTAGTATGATATAAAAAATTTAAAAGAAACATTTTTCGAGTATTTCGAAATTGTAAACATGATTTCAATAAGCTGGAGAACAAGAGGCAGAAAGACAAACGTGAGTAAATCGATGTCGTTATTACTGCTGAACACAAATGCCCAGAGTTTATAGAGTCATCGATGTCTACTTGTACGCGTTACAAGTATTACGAAAATCTAATAATACTTCCGAGATGAAAGATAAAAATAATATATTAATCGATAAGTTCGTAGAATGACATATGGATGTCGCCATTATTGACGAATCCTTATGGTTTTTTGGACAACATCAACTGTCAATATCTGTCGATGTTTGTCAAAATTGCAGAAACAACAATATGTTGATGATTCGAAACGCTGTTTGGGATTGTTCAAGCAAAATAAAAATAATATTATCTTGAGGTATGTGACATTAAGTGAAACATGAGTTCGTCGCTACTCTGCAGGGTCATACCGATTGAAGGTCAACCGGCAAAAGCCGTCTAAAGCGATCAGAAACGCAAGGGAAGGTTATGGGATACGCATCGTATAATATTCATCGAATATCTTGAAACGGACAAAAAATGAAGAAAAAACGATCTTTCACCAAAACATCGCGTCGTGTCACAAGTCGATCACAGTATAATTGCATGAATTGCTTCCACATCCACCATATTCTCCAAGTGATTCTTACCAATTCACGAATCTCAAAAAAATACTCACCGAAAAACGATATAACTCCAATGAAGAAATGATCGCCGAACCATTTGAATTTTTCCTAAAATCTATCGTTTTATTAGTTATCTTACGAACTTATTGAATGATGTGTTGTATAAAGGAACCTTTTTTTCTAAACAGAATTGCGTACAATACCAAGTGCGGTTTGTATACAAGATTATCCCTAAGGCTTACTAAAATAACTCAATTGCTTTTTCTTTTTTTGGATTTTTGTTCAAGATTTTCTTTTTTTTATTGCAATTTAGACACCTTGACCTATACAGCGTGGATTTCGTTGTTGTTTTTTTTTTGTCACGAATTTGTTTGTTATCTGTTGCAATTGTTTGCGATTTGACGTATCGTTTGCAATGCTTTTATCACACTTCCATATACCACTTCGAGTAAGTAACGGTTGTTTATATACCTAAAAACAAGGAAAAATACACGCGCGTGGTTTTTCTTATTATAGAATTCCATTAAAATCGATTACAGATACACGCGCACTTTCATATAAAAAAAAAAAGTGAAATGAATAACAACACGCCAATAATAGTAAATGACGTTGTAATCAAAGGATAGTGACAGTGGTAGTAACGGAAATGTAAAGGAAATAATTTGATATAACCCTGAAGTAATGTCAGCTTTTTTTTTATTTAACATTTATTACTATTGCTATCGTTTTATTCTGCTTTTATCATAATATTTTGCGTATTCGCTTTAAAACACTGAAATTATTGCAAACTTTTTCACTATTTTCATGTGGAAAAGAAAAAAAATACACTGGTCAACAGCGTTATCTAAATTCGAAAATGACATCATTTTTTGCCTACGGGGTTCAGTTGTCTGAACTCTTCTCAGACAGTCAAAAACCTCAAAAACTCTGGATAATAATGATGCACAGGGAATGTCGGTGCATGATCGTAAATTGAACAATTCACCAATACAAAATGCCAGTTTGGTAATGCTGTCGATGATTTATGTTCGAATGGGTTGATAGAATCTTCTACAGAAATACTGAAGTTAAATCAAAAGAAATATTTATTTTTGTTGACCAGTGTAACAGTTTATGTTATCATAGTGGCGTCATTTCATGCAACTTTCTAGTATCTTTTATAATTGCTGACGTTTAATTAAAATTGTAATAAATATTAATTCCAAAGACAAAAAACAAAAAAAAGACAATTGTCCTCCAATCTTCTAAGTTTGTTCTTTTAAAAGTTTTCGAAGAAAACGATTAAACTCAAGCATTAATAATTTAAAAAAAAAAAATGGAAAAAATATTAATATTGTAAAGAAACAATTTGCCCCTACGGAAGGATTCTCTAGTTCCACTTATCCATACCCTAGACAGTTTCGTCATGTCCAGGGTCGAATGAACCTCCCTAAAATGAAACACTTTCTTATATTCCAGTCTCTAATACTAATTAAGTCTCTATTGAAAAATAGTTTTTAAAATTTAAAAGCAACAATAACTCATAATTAATATTATCACCAAAATCTGTCCTTTTTATCTCCCATTTATCTCTCGGAATCTAGTCCTAAAGGGGTTCTGTTCATATTCCGTGCACGGATTAACCCGGACTAAAAATTCTTCCTTTAACGTCTTATCTTGTTGACAATCCATCTTCACTCAAATCAGACTGACGTCGTAAATCACTCGGTTTCTTATTCGAGGTCGGCTGACAGAACACCCCCACATCCCGATAACAATGCTGTAACATACTATTTTAAATAGTAAGCTAACATATATAACTTAATGCTAAAGAATAAAAGAATGCAAAATGAAAACCTATGGGTCAAAACAAAGAGGTACACGCCTTTGGTCCCTTTCAATATATTCTTAAATTTTAAAATATTAAATAGAAGCCTTAATAATAACCTTATATATTTTGTTTTTTTAATTAATGTTTGCTTCGAAGTCATCAAAATTGTTTTTTAACTCATGTCCCGTGTTCCCTGACTCTTACCCTTAAGTCCATCGTAAAGTATGTACTAAGAATGTCATTTCTTATGTAACGTCAATCCATAAGCATATGAAGTGAGTCTCGTTAAATTTTCGCCTTCTGATAATGAAGCTAAAATAACCGCACATTTGCGTAGAATCAAATTTGTATGGGATTTTAGATCAAAATTTATAGTTAAATATAAAATTAGAGAAGTGCTCAGGGACCTTTTAAGGAAATTTTTAATTGATTTGGCAACATTCGGCCGGCTGAAAGATTAATTAGGAAACATTGTCAGAAGTTCTTTAAAGCATCATCATGCGCAGTTGCAATACATCACAAATATATTCATTACCTTGTGGCCTTATACTTAAAACGTGCCGTCGCTAATTTAATAGCGACTTTTATACAAAATTCAAAAGGATACTCAACAGATTTGTATTATAAGTGTTATAAACAGATATTATTTATAATTTATACACAGCAATTAGCAGTACATTCATTTTTCTCTGCATAAACACAACGATACAGAAGCGTTTAGAAACAAAACGATTATGGCCAAACCGTATGCATCCTCATGTTATTTTATACTTTAGAAAATCATAAATTTTTCATGTGAACACATAGTAAGGACTAATTATCAAATGTATGTCCCAATGTATATGTCTGTATGTCTGTATGCAAAATTAATGAGCATACATGCCACTTAGATGAAACTAAAACAACAAATTTATTTGGGGATAATTAAGTTTTGTTTATTTAGTCCTTAAGCAAATATTTTGTCTAATTTTCATAAATGAAATCAAATTTTTAAGGTAATTTCCTATCCTTGCTTTAATATGTTAAGGGAAATGAAAGCACAATAAATTTTTTAGAAGCTTAGTAATTGCTTTGATCCTTCTAGAATATGGGGGAAAAATTTATTATCTGAAAGAAATTTCAAAAACTCTCCCACGTGCTTCGAGAAGACTACTTGTGCTAATAATAAATACCTGCTGAGAAATTACTGCTTAATGTCTTTTACACACACAAACAGATGTGTTTAGAAAGATATATGTCCTCCAAAAAACAAGAAAAAAAAAAACAAACAATAAAATACATAAAACAAAATAAATTAGTGCTACTTCATCACCGAGAGAAACGTTGAACGGATATGACTCTGGAAGCGATTCAAAGGAAGTCAATGTTTCTGTTAAGAAACTTGAAGTTTGTAAAGAAGATTTTTATATTAATTCAACTACAGAGTTACACGTTTTTGTCTTTCCGTAATAGATAAAGTGTAAAACGTACGTTTGCTGTCGTTTAAAGATGCAGCAAAGGTGGCAGACAGTGATATAAAATCTTTGAGGAAAGAGAACGAGAGAGATTGCTTATATATGGAAAAGGACTACAAACAAATAGTAAAAATTAATAAAAAATATGTCTACAACACATTTCAAATCTTTCAACAAATGCCTTTTTCTCGAAATCTAATCTTTCAACACGTTTTGCGACAAAATTCGAACAAATTTAATTCTAATAAATTTTATTTTATTTTTATTCTTGATAATTTCTTTAAATTAAGATTCTTTTGTTGAAAAGGGGAAGGGAGGGGGGGGGGGGGGGGGGTGTCTTCGATGGTTTCAAAGGCAAAACTGAATAGAATTGAAGTTCGAATTGCTGCTAGATCCATCGCATCTGGACGGCCGTCCAGCAGCGATTATTATTATCGTTTGCAAATCTCAAAAAGTTACTCCAGGGAATGAGATGTGGATCAAATGATAAGGCCATAACGGAAACTTAAAAGTGTTTAAGTTTAAGAGTCTTAGAATCGTGAGACTATGTCTATGAATGAAATCGAATATTGTAGAAAAAACAAAGTTCTTTTTCGTACTTAGCCCCCCCAGTTATTGATCGATATATTATCCTTACCACTAGCATATAGTGTACAAAAAGAGTAAAGTTTTTATAATTTGAATAATTTAAATTAGTCGGACTAGACATTATAAGGCTGAGCGTGTTTAAGGACTACTTTTAACATTATGAAATCATAGTAATATTAGGCACTGCAAGGAAAACCAATATATTGCATATATGTTGCAATATATATTGGGGTTGGATTGACAAGAAACTATTTATTACTAATAATTTAGAGAAAGGCAAGGACAACTTTAAACATAGAAATTGTATACGATTTACATCGTACTTTTTAATACCTACCGAAAGTTTGTGTCGGAATATTTTACAAAAGTGTAAAGTTATATTTAAATATAACTAGCAAAGTCACAAACCACAACCGTTACCAGAGGTCAAAGTCCAATAAAAAAAAATTTCCGAAAGCAATTTAATATAAACTATATATATTTAGAAAGGGTATTCATCAAGGAATCGCCCGGTACTAGCTCCGTTTTTCCCGAGTATTTGGTTTGGCCACAGTGGCTTCCCAAATATTGCTCTTATTTTCCCCTACACAGAGCAATTTTCAAAGTCCAATAAAAAATTTTCCGAAAGCTATTTGATATAAACTATATATCTTTGGAAAAGGTAGGTTCATCAAGGAATCACTGAGTACTAGTTCCGTTTTTTCGTAGCACTTGGTATGCCCACAATGGACAATTAAACTTCCGTTTTTTGAATGTCATATTTGATATAAGAGAAAAACCTTTTTATATCAAATTTTACCCAATTAACAAAAATTGATGTCTTGTTCATCATATTCGTTCAAAAACTTTCCAAAATAGTGCTATTATAACTCTATTTGATATAAATCCTTCCAAGACTTTGGTTAACAGGATTCTGTTACACGCTTAACAGGCCTATTTTAACCGGTTTGGTTTGTGACTTTGCTAGTTATATTTAAATATAACTTCACACCCTTATATTTTACGGCAAGATAAAGTGAAGATTTATCACATATCCTATCATGTGTCCTTTATATTCTTTTATAGTTTCCTAATCGTTTAGTTGGCATAACGATATGTACCTACTGTGCCTTTCTTGAATATGTCTTTCGCGAGCTGGTACAATTTAGTTAATTTTTAATATTGACTTGATTTGACTTGACTTGCCGAAAGTCAAAAAAATGTCTTGTTAAATCGAAATTTTTTTTGTAGATGGACATTGGACACACGGACTGACATGACTGAATAAATTCCTTCTTCACTAAATGATTAAAAATATGTGTAATTCCACTTCAGGTAAAGCATAAGACAGAGATTTCCTCTGTCATAGATTTCGGCGAGTTTGTTGCACACGTTTTTTATCAGTTTGTGATTTTCGTAACGCTACGAATTAAGTGAGTCAACGAAATGGAAAAATTAACACAACAAAAAGATAAGCAATTTCTAAATTTACGTAAATGAAATATCAACAGCACCCATTAAACAATTGCGGAAGAGAAGACAAGCTGTTTAACAAACCACGAATACTATGTACGACAACAATAAATGTGCATTACTACCAACCGGAAATGATGAAAGACAAACAGACAAAAAATAGAAAACGGGGTGAGTTCTGATATCTTTCAAAGAAATGAAAAGATAGTCGCTTAAGTCGGCACAACAATTTGTGGTTTGTCTTGCGGTCGTACCCACGCTTACGCATTTTCAAACGACAATTTTACCCTGTTGTTAATTGAATTCTGTTTTACACTAAAAAACGGAAATTATTTCAACCTTTTATATATACGAACTGGGTTAATAGTTCTCTGCTTTAGAATGGTGATGAGAGTAAAAAATATGCGAATAAAAACATATTTTTCATATTTTTGCTTAATTGCTTAGAAATTATAAAAAAATAATACGAAAAAAAAGAAGAAACAAAAACATGATATAAAATAAAAACTAAACCAGATACATGCTTATGCGAGTGACTAGGTTTTGTATCTTTTTGTTTTTTTTTTCACATAAACTTGTGTAGGTTTATGTAACACCAGAAGGGCTGACGATAGATTAATCTTTTATTAAACCGAACGATTCAATATCATTTTCTGAATCGATTTATGCCGGTGTTTCTGAAGCCTGTCTGTCCTACCTACCGGTCCCACTTTTTGAGACATGTTGACGAAATTTGGTGTATTAAAAATAGATTCAATCGAGTCATTTTTGCAACCAATCCTCATATAGATATCGACAGTTCACGCTTTAGCCCTCTTTTCCCTCTATAAAGGCTTCCACTCCTTCATATGGAAATAAATTATACTGTCTGATATTTTATACCGAAAGTAAATGAAGCAGAAGGTTAAAATGGTGTAGAGTATTTAACAGTTAGCTTTGCCCGTCCATGACGTTTTAAAGGTTTTATATTGTTTGTTATAATTTCTTCTTCAGTTTTACATAATATCCAAGAACAAAAAATACGATTTTATAAAGTTTTGCTTTGCTGTTATTTCTCTTTAAATGTTTCTGCTCCATATAACAAAAAAAAATGATAATAAGAAATAGAACGTTATAAAAAGGATTTATGTTTTTGTTAAATTTGTTCTAAAAACCAGTTCTGTTTAAGTTTTTATGCACATAACCAAATTCAATTGTGGCTGTGCATATGCTCTCGATATTACAAATTGATGACATTGTCACGTTCAAATCATTTGGCAAGAATTTAAGAAACCATAGACTTCGCCTAAACATATGCAGAGAATTTTTTGCGTATCCAACAAAAACTTGGAACGTTATTAACGAGAGAATTAAGGTCATTTTAGTCGACCCTTGTTGAGTGTGCCTCTAAATATATTGTAATGACATAAGTCATAAAACCGTTCAAACCAAGTAATCGATGTCGCTGCTTTAGTAAGCACTATGCTCCTTTTTTTATTTTTTTACTATTTTGTACCCTTTTGTAATCCTTATTGACTATTGAAAGGCATATACACGTATGTAGAGGAAATTATTTACGAGGCAAGAGAAAGGAAAAACTATACATTTTTAAGTATTTTTACAACTTTTCTGCCAAAATATTTTGGACATTTTAGTCATGTGCATACAAATACATGTATATTCTGCGTTAAAAGTTCCAAACGTTTTGCTTTTAAACAGAGCACGTACAGTTTAAGATTTCAGGAAATCAATGAATTTAAATAACATTTACTGATATCTAGAAATTTGAACAAAATTCGTTGTCGGAAAAGCAAATGATCCAAACTACCAGCCATTTTGCTCTAGAATAGAAAAAAAAAACGTTATCTTTATACCCATATCGAAGGTACGATAGTATATTAATTTTATTAAAACGTTTAGAACACCCACAGAAAAGCTTCATATACCCTAGAAAGCATACATATTCTTGATCAATACCAAACCCTTAATTGACTTAAGCTCCTCTCCTTGTTCGTCTGTCCGTCCGTGTGCTTGCCTGTAGCATTCTTTCAGTCGTAAGAATTGTGATATTGACTTCAAATTTGGCAAATTTGCGCAGAGTGGTATACAAAATGGATCAAAGAACACAGTTACGGTACAATATAAACTAAAATCAAGTCTGTTTTCGAAAGCAAAAAACATGGATTCTTGATCATTACTCTGACTCTCAGACGAAAATATATGAAGAGTTTAAACGTGTTAATAAGGCGTCACTTGCCCGTGAAAACATCCATGCCTACATCCATATTCGACATTATCTGAATTGGATTCGATCAGATTCCATTTATTTTGAAGAAAGTTTGTTATCATGAACGCTTAACAACACTTAAACATTTTACTTGTTTTTTTATTATTTAATATTCAAAGATTTCACCGTTTTTATTATCCCCTCCCTCTACATTAATTGAAAAAGATCTTTTGAAAAATATTTCAGAGCAACACAAACAAATTATTTTATGAAAACATGGATTTGAGGAATAAATTAATAAATGTTTTTATGTACGTGACTTAACAAGTAATGTTTGGAAAGATATCACCAATAAGTTTATCGGCACGATCGGAGAAACCTTTTCATTCACTATATATATATCCACAATTATTTAAAAATCGAGTATTATTTGTAAATCTTACAAAGCATGTTTTATCATCAAGTTAATCATCGAGTTAAACACAAATTATTTTTCCTTATTGAAACATTCAGAGTAAAACGATAGCTTATGAAGCCAACACTGTAATATACTGCTTTATATGATTTTATTGTTTAGGCTTTTATTATATTTTATTTATATTTTAAGCTTTAATTTATATTTTCGGGCGCAGTTCGTTGCAAACGTTAAAAATATGATCGAAAATCTTCAATACAAACAAATAAGTTCCGTGTTAACTTCGTAGTATGACGTTTGGGTTAATCGATTACATATACATTTTAAATTATATATAATTATTTATATATATAATTCATATATATATAATTTATTATATAAATTGCAAAGAAACAAAAATTAAAGGCAATATTTATATGATTTACTGGTAAATATGGGCGGACTTTTGAAACATTTGCTTAATTCTCGATTTTAGTATAATGAGAGCGACAAAGAGTAAAAATTGTGAACAGCGTAGAGACGCTAATATTAAGCGACGTATATAATTTATCAGAATTTCTTGTGCATTATAAAAGGGACAAAGCAAAGCTTATATACTTTACGTAATATGAAATAAAAATATTAATTTTATGCTAGAGACCGAACAAGATTTCTGTGAAGCGTAAGTTCTTATCATAAAGCTTATAATAATGTCCCCAAATTAAGTCTTGTGTTATATATCGTAAAATGTACTATGTTCATGTTTTCTTCTATATTTTTTTTATTTCAAAAGAGATGGCCTTTGTTTTTAAGACATTGCGTAATGGTTGAGGGGCCATAATGCTTTCGGTGACAATGAATTTTCCACGATAGTCGAGTATGTCACAACAATAATTGTCGCTAAGTGGAAATAATTTCAATATCGCAATACGCCCGTTTAATGCTTTGTAATATCATTTCTGTTCCCTTACAAACCTTGTTTCCGACAAAAAAAAAGACTCTTTAGTGTTACTCAAAAAAAAAAATGAAATTTGTTATTTTTCTAGGAAAAAAAAGATATTTTACTAAATAAAAAACAAGTTATTTTTACTAAACTTTGAAAGGCAAAACGTTTGGTGTTAAATTTCTGAAGAAAGAAAAACGTTTACTACTACATTTCTCAAGGAAAAGAAGATTGTCTTCAAACATTTCAACAGAAAAAAAACTTGTTACCAAATTTCCGAACGAAAAAAAAACGATTGTTACTACACTTTTTTTGTCGCAGTTGCTTTCAGTAGCTCATAAATAAGATAAGTCCGCTACTTAACTGTTATTTATAAATCTATACATCTAGCGTTATCAAAGATAATTTATCAGATAAGGGAGATAATATTAATAGCAAGCTGTTGTCTCATCTTAGTTGCTATTGTAGGCTTTTCCTCTGAAAAATTGATATAAACAATACTACAGAATATTTGTATTATTATTTGTATATATTTTGGTTCTTTCAAAATGTTTGAGCTTGAACAGTTGTTTCCCCAATTTTTATTTAGAAAAATTAATAAAAGTCTTACATTTATTTTAAATAGAACCAAAAAATGCCGCTACATTATTGAACATCATCACAAGTTTTTTAAATAAATCAGCAAAATTTTACAAATAAACAAAAAAAGGAATTTATCTTTTTAAACAGTTATTACCTTAAATTCTGAAGAATTTCATTTTCGCATAAAAACATATAATGATTTTAGTAAATGGTTTGTAATCCCATCAGATTTTATTTGTATTTATTTTTAATTTTTTTTACTTTTTAGATTTAATATTAATAATAAAATTAATTAATAAATGCATTACTACGATTTAACATTATTCCATTAATTAAACTAAAATCTCTCTTTCAGTAAAATGTATAGAAATATTATAGAAAAATAAGGGGAGAAAAGTTAATTTTGCAATGTAAGCCGATAAATAGTTAAAAGCCTTTGCTGCAAATCCTACGCGAATTAACAATACTATTGACACTGATTGGCTGAGAATATCATATCTTTACAATGCTAATAATGATAATAAATTCTTGATAACATCAAATATCTGTGGGCAGGCAGGATTGAAACCAACGTACGTCTCATGAATAAAGACTAAAGTTCTGATATTTAAATCAATCGCCACACTTGTATTCAAAGTTTTTGATTTTTATCTATTTTGGATAAAAAAGTTAATTTACATTTAAAAAAGAAGAGTCGGTTCGGATACGAAGGATATTCAATATTTGAACTACAACACACTTTGAGTAAACAACGGGATTATTCTGAAACCCTATAAGTAAAAGGTCAAAAGAAACCTTGAAGTGTTCATTTGAGAAGCAACAGATTGCTTTATAAAGTAGCTGATGTGTTCTCCCTTGAGGAACATATTTCTCATGATCCTCTGGCGCTAGAGGCGCTCAGAGTAAACATCTGCGTGAGTCATCTAGGCAATAATAACTTCTAAAAAAATTTGCAGCAACTGCGAGAATTGTATGTAGATACAACGCAGAGAGAGATAGCAAGAATTTTATATTAGATTTCTTTAGTGCAAGCGTGGGTTTGTAAAAAGCTTTTTATCGGAGATCTGTGACTTCAGTTTTCGCGACATTTTTGAACCGTTAAAATGCAATTGTTATAGTGGTGATGTTTGACAAGTAAAAATTATGAGATTTTCAAAAACTTTCAATGCACATTGACTACTTGGGTCTTGGAAATTCATGGACAAAATAAAGAGTTTTTAAACAAAATTACTCTTACCGATGAGACTGATTTTATCGTTACAATTTCATAAATGATACTGGTCCAACTATTATAATGATGGAATTCTGTTACCGAACGATGTTGATTAATTTTTTTTTTTTGGCTTGAACTTGATGCTATTAGATTTAGATTAGATACATTTTCGATTGGACGAAACCTCTTCCGACACGACTCGTGAGAAAAGGCCTCCTTTGCCTGGCATCTATGGTTAAAAGATATAAAAGAGAGAAGTTTAAGAAATATTGAAAATCCAGAACCGCCTTAATCGGTGCTAAATGTTGTTTTATTTGAAAATGAATTTATACAATTTGGTCTTCTGAAACTCCTGTTTTTTTATCTCGAAAGAGTGTAGTTAATTTTCAGTTTTGAAACATTGAAAATTGCAACAGTTTTTTAAATTAATGTTTTCTGCTTACACATTTTCAATGTGAAACAAATATCGACAAATACCTTCGACATTATTAAACACTTTACTCGATATTGATTGAAATCAAATAATAATAAAAAATTTATAGGGTAAAAGCTTTCACATTTAACTTTTTTATAAATTTTATGTTCTTCTATACGAGATGAATATTTAATTTAAACGGTTAGATGGGGGGAGAAAATGTTCTCTGCGTTTCCAGTTCTTTTTTCTGATTATTTCATAATTTTTTTTTTTTTTTTGCTTTGTATATTTGCAGGATATGCCCATAAGGAATGTGGTCATGATGGTGAATGGTTTAGACATCCGTTAACGAACAAGACGTGGTCTAATTATACAAAATGTGTTAATATAGATGATTATGAGGTATGCACCGATTCACTTGTACATCCTGTTTATTTCTACCTTAAATATGCATTACATTGTTTGCTTTTATAACCATATATATAATAATTTAATTATTTTCTATAATACTTTTGAAATTACAGTTAAAACATAGCGTAAATCTTATTTACATAAGCGGATATTCTGTATCGTTAGTGGCAATTTTATTATCTTTGGCCATCTTGGGTTATTTTAAGTAAGTAATAGTATTTAGCAAAGCAAGTGTTTAATAATAAAGATTAAGAATAATTTTAATTAAAATTATAATCTTCTCTCACGTATTCTAAAATATTTGTCGACAAAATTATGGTGACCTTCTGGGATTGTTTTCAGATTGTGTTTTTTTACCTTGATGTCATTTGATTTTTTGCTTGGTTAGCACCATAACTTTTCTC
Source organism: Glossina brevipalpis (assembly GCA_000671755.1). Classification (NCBI taxonomy): domain Eukaryota; kingdom Metazoa; phylum Arthropoda; class Insecta; order Diptera; family Glossinidae; genus Glossina; species Glossina brevipalpis. The sequence goes on from KK351108.1 coordinate 368,109, forward strand.
AACAAGCTGTGTTGTTACTTGAACTTTTGACCTTTTTAGATTGAGCACCTTAAAGCGATATATGTATGTGAGAACCCACATATTCTGTGTGGTACATGCATTTATATTGTATATAAACAGCGTCAGCAACCAGTCTATGTTATACTCTGTTAAATATACGACAGTAGTTTACTAGCAAAACATGGTTTCTTTTTTTAATTTCTCGGTAACTGCAAAAGGAAGTCTTAGAGCATTGTGCTGCATTACAGTATAAAAACACCTGTACAATGCTTGTCTGGTGAACCAAGGTTTTTCTTTTTCTCTGTGAGCACTACAGAACGATCAAAGTATGTTAGTTTTATAACCAATACACAACAACTAAGCCATAATGATCTTTTCATTTCGTTGATCAAAGTTTCCAGATTGGATTGACAACGTTTATTCTTCCATTGGTTCATGTATTTCTTCGTCGTTTAGTTTTGAAACGAAAAAAATTTGAAAATTTGTGACATGTGATACTGTCCTAGTTCGGCCTACAGCTAGTAAATGGTCAGTTATTACTTGCTATAGCTTAAGGGAAGTACAAGTTCTACTTTAAAACGTATTTCTCTTCCTTTTATTTTTTGTCATATATATTTTCTTATTGTCTTTTATATTGAAATCATTGAATTCTTTGACATTGAAAGGGAATTGAATTTGCATTGAAATTGAATTGATATTGAATAGGAATTGAATTCAAATGCAATTGAAATTGAATTCATATTGAATTGGAATTTAATCGGAATTGAATTCAAATTGAATTGAAATTGAATCGGAATTGAATTCAAATTGAATTGAAATTGAATTTAAATTAAATTGAAATTGAACCGGAATTGAATTGAAATTTAATCGAAATCGAAATGAAACTGCATTAAAGTGGAATCGCATTCAAATTATAACAAACTAAAACGAAATGAAATTGAATTTGAGATGAAATTGTACTAAGCTCGAATTGAAATTGCAATTAAGCTGCATTGAAATTCAGTTGAAATTCAATTAAAAAATGAATTGACGTTAAATTGGAATTGAAATTAAATTAAAGATAAATCGAATTAGTATTGTTTTGTAATCGAATTCAAATTGAATTCAAAATGAGATGCATTGAAAATGATTTTAAATCGAATTCAAATTGAGCAAAAGATGAATCAAGTTTAAATTGAATTGAAAGCGAACTCAAATTGAATTAAATTGAATTTAAACTGAAACTAAACTGAAACTGAACTGAAATCGGATTGAAAATGTAGAAAACCTGCATTAGAATTGAAAGTGGAATTGCAATTAAACAGAACTATGTGGTCAAAAGCATAATTGAATATATATGTTTTCAGCTTAGTTTCACAATAGAAATAGACATAAAAAAAGCAAACATTTCAAAATATAATTCGGAGTAGTTTATTATAATACATTATACTTTTAGTAGATAACGGCCAGAAATTTAGCTCAAAGTCCCCCTAGAAAGTCAATGAAATATAAGTTCCAGTCGGTTTTTGGGTTAATATAACTTTTCAATTTGTTTTTACACCAACCAAGGATGAAGGATGGGTTTGTATTCATTTTTCCTTTTTGTTAGGAATATCCAAGAAGTTTCGAAGACCTCATAAATTATATATATTCTTCTTCATCATCAAATTTAAAATCGATATAAGCATGTCCGTCTGTCCGCTTGTACGTCTGTGCGTTGTCTGTGGGAACCATTCTTCTGACAGTAAATATGAAGATATAGGCTTCAAATTTGGCAGAAACACTGTAAATTCTGACGTTCCGTTTGATATTAAAAATGAGCAAAATCGGTCCACACACACGTAAAACGAAAGCTGAGAACACCTCCGCTTTAACAGAAAAAAAGTCGATTTTTTCGCTCATAAATCAAAACAGACAAATCTGTGAAACTTTACACTTTTGTTAAGGTAGGTATGCTGTAGTAACTGTATAAGAATCGAAAAGGTGATGGATATAAAAAATTCGGCACAGCCGAATATAATTTTATTCCTTGTTTTCTTTTTGTTTTTTAATTTTCTAAAAGTTTAACAAAGTTTTCATGTACACTTTAGTTATATTTAAAGAATTTCTTAGTACATTTTCCTTCAAATTATCTTTAATTGGAATTTTTTCTTTAGTTTTATTTCTAATTAGGCAATTTTTAGCCATTTTTGGTAGCTTAGACTTACGATCAAATTACAAGTTAAATTTGTTTTTTAATTATACTGAATAATATTATACTTTAAGTCTTTTGTTTGTTTAAAAATTTTTTTTCTAAATTTTCTTATATATAGAAATAGAACTTTTTGTTTTTTTTTTCTTTTTTTTTTTGTAAATTCCGAGTAAAGATTAATGTCAGTTCAGGTGATGAACGTCTGCTTCGCTATATATTTTTGATAATTTGAATCAGTTCGAAAACGAATATAATTTTCTTAATTTTTTTTAATGAATCGGCTTAGATATCTATTAATAATAGGAGCACAAATAAATTCTAGGCATTTTTTACAAAATTAAAATTGAATTAAGTAAAATGTTTGCTACAAAACTTAATAAACGAAATGGACGTCGTTACTATGTATGGACTTTTGTCTCTTAACGGATAACGAGCGGTTACTCTCGCACAAATGGTTTCGAGGTGAAATAGTTATAGACCCATTTTTGCATATCACTTCTTTGAACTGCTCTTCTGATAAATATGACTGCATCGATCTGAACCAGTGGTAATCAGATGGAGGCTGATCTGGACAATACATACTAAACAAGATAAATTCCAAGCCCAAATTGAAGATCACTTGTTGAGTTCGCTAGTGCTACATACGACCAAACGTATCTGAATGTTCATCGTCCTCAAGATTAATATTTTTAATGGAAAATCCCACAAACTACTTTTTAAGTGTTTCATAGCATACTGTAATTTCATTCCAAGCCGACTTAATCGTTTCCGTAGGTTCAGTTGTATTCTTTCCTATTTTAAAACAGAATAGTGTGCAATGCCATTGTGCGTATATCTTTGTAAATAACCGAAATTTATATCATACAAACGCTAATATCCAAGCTATCTATACCTGTAAATTCGTAGGAAATGAACGCGACCGGTATTTTTTATAAACCAATCAATTTCAGTACATAGAAATTACTGATAGATTCAAAAGATGTATGACGACTGATATGCGCGCAGATTTGACATTAAATTTAAAAATATTTTAGCTCGATGCTGCTAATATCATCTCGCTTAAATATATGGAGGTAGTAAGAAAATTATATTAAAAATATAGATCACTATACATTAGAATCGCAAGATGCTTTGCTAGATTTGTCAGTTTAGATTCAGAAAAATTCTTACACTGGCCCTACGCTAGCCCTAAAGATTTCATCTTTAATAACTGTAAGCGACATGTTCTTTTTTCTCTATACTGAAGACAGTTTGTCACGAATCATACTCATGTTGATCTTTGACTTACAAATTAAAGCATATAGTAAAAGCGTAGATGACACATTTCAACTTTTTTCTCAATTTTAAAAAGTCTGGCTTGGACGATAAACTCAAAAATGAAAGCACAGAATTAAGTTCCGAATCTTAATAAAATATATGCGTTATGGATGTTAAACTTGCTCTGGAAACCAACTCATCAATCTGAAACAGTTTCTGATGGTAAAAAGAAAAATTCCTTTTGTCTCAAAACAAAAAAAAATCAATTGTTGCAATATGTAGATGAAATAAATAAATATAATGAAATGTTACTTTGAATAGAAGTGTTTCACGTTCTCGTCGACATTCGTTATCGTGACATTTATGCACATTTCATTACACTTGATATTCCTTTGCCATGAGTTTTCGTGTTTTTGTCTTTTCAGCTACTTTCTTCCTTTAGCTATCTTTGCTATGTTTTCATAACATGTTATTGTAAGAACTGAACGAAAAATCGTTTAATTAAATGTGCGAAAGCTCAGTCTATTTTCTTTTACGCGCGTTGGTGTACTGTGAAGTAAGCTAAAGTTACCAATTAGTGGAAGTTTGTTTGATCTGTGATAACCGTTTTCTTTTTAATTAGAATACCAAAGCCTGTGATTTGCTTATTCGCTGCAGATTAACATTTAACAAAATATGTGTTCTTAATTTGCCTTATATATCCGAAATTAGTTCACCAAAGAAAAAAAAGAAACGTCGATCTGGAGAAATGACTTAAATTAATGTGAAACAATTTAAGCAAAAAAAAAAAAGAACATCAAGTACAGAAATAATATTTGCATTGCGGTACATCTCTGATAATCAACATCTCGAACAAATGCTATTATGATATTAATTTCTGGCGTTGTTGGTCATTGGAAAGTTTATCACACCGACCTTGCAGATAGATCTAGAAAAAAATTATATCAAGTTCGAATACAACAACTCTTATACCCTATAACATACATGTGGACTTTTTGGCTTTTCAGGGCATATGGCAACTCTTCCCTACATTCGTGCATAGTAATTCCAGATAATCCCGGTAAATATTTTCTCATGTTTCAGTCTAATATCCCTTAAGAAGTGTAAGCTGCAGCTTTCATCACTTGTAGCCACTATTATCCTAGAGTACTTACGTTAAGGTTCAGCTTTTTATTTCAATTTTTAAGAACGAGATGATAAAGAAGCACATAGATGGTCCCGGATAGTAGATAAACTCAAAAGTTTTCTTTTAATTTCAACATGCAGGCTACAGGGATATGTATTATAAAACTAAGTGAGAAAATTATATTCGGCTGCGCTGAATCTTTTATACCCAACACGCTTATCTTAAAAAGAATGATCGAAAAAAAATTTAATTTCGATACACTATAATATTGCGTAGGTGTAGATTTTTTTCCTTTTATGAAATACGGTTGAAAATTTTACGTGTGGGTCATGAATAGTGAAGAAAATGCCTAGGAAGAAGAAGCGTTTGCAGTTTATATTACATCTTGACCGATCTTGCCCATTTTCAGAATGTACGTGCAAGAACTTTCAATGTTTTTACCAAATCTCATCCAGATATCTCCATTTTTATGATCAGGAAAATGTTTACCACAGACGTTACACAGGTAACATAACGGACAGACAGACAAACGTTTTTATAAAAACGTTGAATTTCAGTATTTTATTATATTGGTCGAGCATGTCCGAACCTTTCTGTTTTCTACAGATGCGGCAGAATGAGTAGCGGAATATATGTGGAAATTTTTATAGATCTATCTAGTATAGTTTATGAGTAACGAGCATCTTATTTTTTTTCTCTCGAAAACAGAGGTGTTCTCCGTTTATATTATATTACATAGGCGTGCCCTTTGTTCGATTTGGCCTATTTTCAGTACCGATCTGCATGCGAAAACTTCCAATTTGTCTACCAAATTTGAAGCCGATATCTTCTTCGCGCTCAGTAGAATGTTTATCACAGGTTTCACACAGTTGGACCAATGGATAGAAGGGGACGTATTTAAATCAACTCTAAACTTAATGCTGATCAAGTATATATATATATATATATATTTAGAAACCTTACAGAGTATATATATATATATATATATATATATATATATATATACTCTGTAAGGTTTCTAAAGCTTCCTTTGTGCCACCAACCTTCAGTGGTGCCTATAATAATATCCTTATGGCACAAAAGATTAAAAAGAAAATATAAAAATTTAACTTTAATAACCAATTCAAGCATTTCAAAGTTAACAATGAACTTTACCCACTCGCACTCTTTCGCATTCAACAACAACAAAGGGAACACAACAGGTAGTTCAAGATTAAAAGTAAATATTCATATATTTTGCAATTGATTTAGCAAACAATAGATTTTATGATCTATTACTTACCAAAAGTAGATATAGACGATGTGTGTACAGTCAAAAGTCAATTTAAGAATTTTTTATTTTTTCTAAAAAGTAATATAAATTTCTTCTTATATATTTATCCCCTATGGAACTATATTTCAATCAGATACAGTTGATGTACAAAAATTCGTTTTCTATGCACACAAACAGCCATATGCGATACGGGATGCAATTCGTTCACTACTATTTTTGTTTTATCTGCTGTTGATTAGTAGAAATTATTTGTGACAGGTTCTCATTGGGAATTCATAGAAAAGCAAAACACAGAACAAGAACTAATTTTTATGCATATGAGAATGCAAACATGTGCATTAGACAGGTTCAAAGCTATTGTCACATACGCTTGAGTTTGAATAGAAAATAATGCCCACTGTCCGCCTACTTCAAAGATAAATAGATTATTCTTTCCGTTGGGAATAAAAGATAGTTCACACTACATTAGAAATAGTCACATATATAAACAGAATTCATAAGTTACCTAATAGTCGGACAAAGTAGTAGCCAGAATATCTTCATTCATTTTGTTCCGACATAAATGCATTTTTGACAAAAAAGAAACAAATGGACAGAATTAATTCGTAGCCCCAATTTATACATATATAAGTTATTTAATAAGTTTGTTTGATGCTTGTAGTAGTTGATTGTCTCTAGTATGCTGAGTATTAATCTCCAGAATTAGATTTTTACAGCGACGCCATTTTAAATGCATATGATAAGCGTGTTATGAATTTCAATGAACAAATGTTGTTGGCTGATATTTATTGATTATTCAATGCGTACCCAATCGAGCAAGCATGTGTCATGTGTTCTTTGCAAGGAATTATGTGTTTAGGTTAAATTGAATATTTTGATCTATTTCTGCTTAATTTTTAAAACAAAAAATTCATTTTAAAAGACTGTTGCTTGAAATAATTAATAATTTTTTATGAATATTATATAAAAGCTTTGTCAACATAATAACGTAATGTAAGCTTAACTATAGATATAAAACGTAAAAAATTAATAATAATATTGGAGAATCTATTGGACTAATATTTGTTTAAAGCCGATTTTGGTGTCCGCGCTATTACAGACGATGTAAACACGAAAACTAACCGGTTAACAAGCACCCCCCAGTCAACAAAACAATTACTTTGATATAGACACTACATTACTGAGAGAGTGCGAGAAAGACACTAACTTTGAATAAGACAAGCCCTATCCTATGAGTTTGGATAACTGCAGCCACGACAAACTTATTCCCAGGACGGTTAAGGTTATACGCTCTACGTCTAATTTTTTTCCATAGATTTTCAACGTGTGTTGAGAAACGTTGAGATAGCGCTGCTAGCCTCTTAGTTTACTAATATTGCAGTAGTTACTATTTAGTAGTACTTACTATTTATTATAATTCCCGATAACACACGAGATAAATACGAAACGGTGCCCGATCACACACGAATTAAATCAACATCTTGCGGTGAATAGGGTCACTCCTATTAGTTAGAGGGTTTCCCTAATCCTAAAGCGTCAGAATGAGAAGTAATTAAAGGTCCTTTTCCCCGAACAAGACGGGGCAGATGTAACAACTCATCATTTAATGGACCTGCGAGTTTGACTAACCACATTCCCCGTCAATCACCCAAAGGACCGTAGCCATTAATGCGAAAAAAAAAATATTTTTAATAAATATTCTACAAGCAATAAAACTGCGAACAGCCATTCTACGCAGAACAACATTTGTTAAGTTATTTGGGTTTTGGATTATGTAGCTCTAACCAATGCATAGCTAAAGACAATATTGAGTTTAGATTATGAATTTGTTCTACAATGCCCTTCAATTTTTCTTCATAGACTTTTAATGTCCAGGAGAAAATATTGAGCAATGCCGTGTTCTCTGCCATATTACTATTTCTCTAGTCTACAAAAATGTACACAATTCTGCTGAAATCGTGTAAATCCCGCCATTCAATTGTGGTTGACTTAAAAAAAGCTTACAGTCTTTCTTCCAATACTCTCGTTGCTTTCTTTATGAAATGCTTCCCCGCTGCCAGGATTATTAGAAAACAATACGAACAAGAATTTAGGAAACACTATAATGAGCTAAACGAAGTCTTGCGGTCTCTTTGTGGTCTCCGGCATCCTATACCATATCGTCACATTACAAGCATTTATCAAATACTCTCTGCTACTCAGACAGATTACAAAAAAAACTCTCATGTATAGCTTTTCTATTTTAACAATACATTGGATTGTAAACCGGACAATGTAGTTACTAAAAAGCGCTGTAGGGTATAATTGATCGGTAATTTGTCTAAATTTTTCAAACAGTGGCAGGAGACGATACGAAACTAAAGAGAAATTTTTAACATAAAATTATCATATTTCATTGCATATTTTCCTGCGTAAATATTAATTTTGCAATTGTGTAATTTTATAATTTTTGTTCTCGTATTACTCATGCGTCAACGGTCATGCATAATGCATAATGCAAAACAAACAATAATAACGTTGTGTATGTTTTGCGGCGAAATATTAAAATGAGTCAAAACTCGCCACGATGCGGTTGAATAAAGATAAATAGGAATCGTAGAGAGAGACAATAGAGCACACAACAGTTAAAACAAAGGTAACACTTGATATAAATATTTTTAGTTTAAATTGCAAATAGACAATTTTAAAATTCCTCCTCTCCCTCTCTCTCTCTCTCTCTCTTGGTCTGCTATTAATATTCCTAACTAATGGATCTAACACTAATCTAATATATCCAAGATGTCATGCGCCTATCTTTTAACAAGACACACATTGTGTGTCAGTATCTGCACTGAATATAGTATCACAAGTGACTTATAAATTAGTTTGTAAACCTTATAAATATCAACAAAAGTGTTAGGATTTTATTGACTCTTTACTATTAATGACAAGCTCAACAACATTTGCAGTAGCTTTACGTCCATAATACTAAACTAAACAGCTAAACTAAAACAGCTAACGATTTGCAGTTCGATTAGCATCTTTAGACATTAATTGATTGACGCTTTCATAGCTAATACACTTACGTCTAATCTTATTCCATTTTCTTTTTACTTTTTGTTTTGCATTCGCAGTTGACAAGACAGGGAGATCAATCAATCAATCATTAAAGATTCAATATCGAACAGTACTTATGATATATTGTTTAGCTAATGAAGTCATTAGGTTTTCTTCTTCTTCGAGTTTTTCACTTTGTTTCTTTTGCAGGCTCATAATCAAAGATGTTTAAATATCAAAGAACAGTAATTGAGTAAAAGCGAATGCCAACGAATTAATTAAATTTTAGTACGCGTGCAGTATATAAATTTAGATTTAAGTTAAATGTGAGAGAAGAGGAAGGATGATATGTTACTTGCATGTATACTCTACGTGCATTTATGTATCAAGTGCAGGCTTAATCTGTTAACAAAACGCAATGAATTATTTGAAGAAAATTTCATTTATTTAAGTACTTTCACGTACACTTATGCATAAATTCATTCATATATTCATACGTTTACTCATTCACGTTGTGGAGTGTTGACGCAAGCTTTTATAAAACATTTTCTTTTCTTTAGCTTTCGCTTTAAGTAAAATGTTTTGTTGTAATACTTTTACTCTTTCAAGCTGTGCGTTGTTTGTGTGGCAAAAGTGCCGTTTTTTGCTTTTCTATTTAAATAATTTTTTGTCCGTATATAAGTCATACGCCCTAAGCGCTCCCGTGTGTGTTTAAAAACATTTACAGTCTATTACTCTTATGTACTCGACAGAGAGTGGTTTATATGAAACTTTAATTTTAGGTGCAAATTCGCGACGTTAAGCTTGCAGGCAGTTAATTTTCAAAGGGAATGCAAATGAGTTTTGTAATTCGTTTTTCGTTATTGTTTACCTTAAGAGTTCCCCCCGTTTAAAAATGCTTCAATTCTTTATATGAGAGATATTACGGGCATATAAAAAGAGGAAGCGTATTATTATTATTATTATTATTACATAATTTCTAAACTAACGAAATGATATGACTAGATACCTAAAGTGTTTTAATGTTGTATCCAGATATTGCTATGGTATTTCCTAATTTGTTTTTGGAAATTGAGAGATTTTCGATAGCTTTTAATACAGATAGGCTATCAGTGACACTATCACTTTTGAGTTTCTTATTATTGGCAAAGTACACAGCTTGAAGAATACCTCTGACTTCAGCTGTGAATGTGGAGGCAGTTTCGTGAACTATGCAATTTAGTAGAATTTGTCTTGAAGCGTCTACCACAGCACAAGAAGGTGGAAGATCGACAAATTTAGAGCCGTCAGTACATAGGAGATGCCAAACCTCATTTTCTAGTACTTGGATTTTTTCTTCAAATAGATTTCTGTAGATGTAGTTTGGAGTGAGTTCTTTTTTGAACCTAGCGAAACATATTATATTTTATAACAAACAAGTGATGCCAAAAACTTTTGTTTAATGTCAGAAAATCGATTAAATAAGTGCTTCCGCAATTCTATTATTAAATATGTCCTAGTTCTAGAAGTAAAAACACGCACAGGTGAAATTGTATTCGGGCAAGGCGAAAATTTTCAATAAGCAACATTTGATCTTTCCTGGTTCGTACTTGAAAGCGTTGCAAGAGTAACATGCTTCGTAAACATAACCATTTTATTATAAAGCTATGTTCGCTTATGAATATATTTCTCTATCTCTCCCTTTGTCCGACGTACCGACTCAAAAATAGTGACATAAAAAATTAAAGCTAAGCTTATATTTCGCGGTCATGCGTAAAGATGTTGGGAAACAAGCCGACTCCATCCAAAATGGCGTTTGAAACATTTTTAAAGGAATAAAAGTATTTTAAAAACCAACAAAAATTTAAAAGCGTTTACAGGACTCATCTATCCAAAATCATTAAAGGGAATATTAATTAAGATCTTCTCTCTTCTCGCTGTAACAAACTTGCTCTAAAAGTCAAGTTTCATATTCGATTAAACTGTCTAAACAATATCCATATATGTGAAAGGATAAGAATTACCAAAGGAATATATGAGATCCTGAATAATCAAGGTTCTCACATAGTCTTAGTTATTAGGCAACTTTTCCTAATATGCTCGTAGCAAACACGTGTCGAATCTTGTCTAGGAAGATCGATTTCTGACAGAATCACATTTCAAGATCTTTAAGGATTTTGTTTTTTTTAAATGAGTTACTTAATGCGCAAACATTTCAATAGATGTCGTTTAATGACTTCTCAATCGTACACGCCTAAAAGATAGCTGACGTCCTATGTGAAGTGAAAGCGCAAAAATATGCAACCATTCAAACGCTTAGTATAACATGAAAATCGAAGATGTAGACAAACTTTACATTGACGTGTGTTATAAAGAAGAGTATATTTTCGATTTATTGTGCTTTCTTGCTCTCATCGCAAACTATAGAAAAATAAACATCTGATTCTAAGGCAATGTCAGAAGTGGTTTACAAAACTTGTTTCCAAATTTTTTGACCTAAAAGGCGTCGCTTTCGTTTTTAGATTTTTAGCTGCTATTAACATCAACTAATCCATTGTCTTATTTAATTTGCTTGTCTCAAGGTCTATACAGAAGATTATAATCGTAAAAAATCTGATTTTCTCTATTATTTATCTATGATAAGGTTATGGAATTACGTTTATGTCCACTTGTACTATATATTTCAATAAAATGTTTATATTTTCGTAAAATATTTCATTCTATTCGGTAAAGGTCTTTAAGATGCGCTCGCATTACTCTACATATGAACCTTTTCATCTCGTTTGCGGCAAATAATTCATTGTGGTTGTTATGGTATTTGGTTGTGATGCCCGACGCTAGATTACTACACGACAATCCGGTATGTATGTACGAATATATTAATATTTGACGGAAATTTTGCTTTCGTTGTGAATACTTTTTAACGAATTAACAATTCCGTATTTTATTTCTTTTATTATTGCCGCCCTAATATCTATTGCCTTCGTTCAGCCGTCTTGCATAGCTTTGCATATAGTGTTAAATTATTTCCTGCTCACAAACTATTCATGGATGTTATGCGAAGGTTTCTATTTACATACTGTTCTGGTGGCTGCTTTCATCTCAGAAAAGAAATTAGTCAAGTGGCTTATTACTTTCGGTTGGGGCACACCAGCTATTGTGATATTTGTTTATGCTTTGGCTCGTGGTTTAGCCGGAACTTCAGATGACAATATGCAGTAAGTTGAGTTGAGTTTTTTCATTATGTTAAGTTTGATCTATTCTTTTTTAAATTAACATTTCATATCGGAAACCATTAATTTTAAATCACATAACCTAGTAATGCCTTATACTTGTTCGTTCCAATATAAAAGAATCACTTGACCTTCTTAGCATGAGAAGTTGAAATGAAACCTGTTCGAGAAAATAAGTATTTCAAATGTCGAACGAAGTTGTTAGTGGATTTTCGAAAGCAATGCAAAGCGAATATCCGCAACATTTACACCGCGTCTATCCAGCATAGATTTGGGTGCAAATCGACAGTGTCCATGGGAGGTCTTAGATCGCACATAGCGAAGAGCTGAGATGCTCATGGATGATGGGAACGTATCTAACTCTCTTGAGACTCTTGGGCCCTTGGCATCAGTTGCGGCCTGTACCTGTTTTATTGATAAGTACCTCAGCCACAAATATTTTACAGAGATAAAAGAGATTTGACTACCAATCGAATCGTTTAGTGGGACTACTGTATCTTCTAAACATTCTCACTGATTCGTCCTGGAGTTTACTCTAGCATACCCTGGAGTTAACCTTAGCATACCCTGGCGCGACTCTTCATTGCTTAACCGCATTGGAACAATCTACTTAAGGTAGTCTTTCTTGCGTTTCCAAATATTCCCACCTTCAAGTCGAAAGTTAAGAAGCGGTAGTCTGTTTTCCTCCGCTCTTGAATCAAGATAACTGCATTCTTTTCTTTTAATTACAACCTAGATATTATTATCATTATTAGTAATAAATTTTGTTTTTTTTTAATTGCAGCTGTTGGATGAATGCTACAAATTTTGACAAAATATTGGTTGTACCTGTTTGTATTTTCATGTTTTTAAATTTAATATTCTTGTGCAACATTGTGCGCGTAGTTTTGCTAAAATTGAATGCACCAGTCAGCCTGCAAGGTAGTTGCGATACTTCTCGTACTGTGCTGCAAGCATTTCGGTTTGTATTATTATTTTTTTTGTATTCATTTCTATTTAAGTAACATTGGACTTTCCATACCCATCAAATGTAAGTGTGTACTAAATGTAACATTTAAGTTGTAACGCAAAGACATAAACATTAGAAACATTTCCTGGCGTTAGTTATTATTAATTTAAAATGATTCTCAGATAAATGTATTTGTGATTAGCGCCAAGCCTTCGGAAATCAACATCCGCCTCTCTGACCATTCCTCCCGGCTATGGAAATTATGCATCTGCAGCCCACCTGAACATAAATAGCCGAATCTTCTACCTCTGCGTGGTCCTCGCTATAAACGTTATGGTTTCCATGCTGTTAAATGAGGATTAAGGTTTTAACTACTAATTCCCGGCAACGTGTATTTTTCTGATTGTAGGAGGAAGCTCGGGAGTTGTATCTCTATTAGATGACTTCTTTTCTCGATAGTTCTCTGCTATTTAGGTCATAATACTACTAAGGCTAGCAGTGTATCTATGACTGATCGAGTTAGTAGTTGAACTGGGAACACAGGAAACGTTAGCTAAATGCGGCGATGACTTTCCAACTACATAGTAATCAGAAAAATTAGGTAGTGTGTTGTTCACATCCGTGCGACACAGATGTGCTAAAGTGAACCAGTAAGTTCACGGGGATCAGTTGTCCGAATGAGGAACCTTATTGTACTAAGTTGGTTACGTTAACTAACTTTAAGAATGCCTTATTGGGTGATCGCTGGATTCGGCCCTTCGGGGAGTATCGAGGTGGCTGTCGGTAAATGATCTGGATTAACACTCCAGCTAGAGGGAAACAATGGTCTGTACCCAAGGTGTTTGATCTGGTACTTCGGGAGTTGAGGAGCCCCCTTGAGGGGATTGTTCCAAAGCCCGGAGGACGGTGACTAACGCCTCTGGAATTAGTCTGCACTTTAATGTGTGTAATGGAGTTAAGCCTTCAAGACGGTACCCATGAAAAACCAAAATAGCCATTTGACCATTCCTCCTCAAGTACATTCTTCTTCAAATATATTCTTCTCACTTTTTTTCTCTTTCTCTCTTTGTCCATTTTTTGGCAATAGTTTTCTCTGTTCACCCGCCTGTCTGTCTTAACGTGTTACCAAGAGTTCAAATATAAATTGTTTTGAATTGAAAAAACTATATAAACCTGCAAGTGCAGAATAACTGAATAAAGTTTGAAAAAATCTTTGCCACATGCCAAACTAATCCTTGGTATTTATCGGAGTCATCTAAAAATTGATTACAAGCATTAACTTGAAGTTGTGGGCATTCAAAGTTCATTTTAAAGCGCGAGTACAACTTATTACTTAAATTAAAAAAAGTTTGAATTTTTCAGAGCTACGCTGCTGCTCGTTCCTCTATTGGGTTTGCAGTATATATTAATACCATTTCGTCCTGATCCCGATCATGCATGGGAGCATACCTATGAGGTTATATCAGCAATTGTAGCCTCTTTTCAGGTAAAGTTATATTTTTTCTTTTTTTTTTTTTACTATACACGACCATGCGCGACTTAGTGGGTCATTATATAGATTTTCTCTTTTCCTCCCTTTTTTTTGTTTGTTTAGATTTCACATCAACTTATTGATAGATTGCTCTCAGAATTTTTTTCGTTTCAAAGGATATCGAACGTGCATACACAGCTTAATAAATTTATTCTATACCGTAGTGACTGAAATTCTATTTTGATTACATAGAGTTCACCCTCACTATTCATTCATGATATAAAAGAAGCAAAATGTTAACGTTAAAGTTAAATAAATAATTACGAAGCTACAGGATGTTTGTTAAAGGATGTGTTTGCTTTTTTTTCCCTTTATTCACACACACATACTCTTATTATCAGTCAAGCAAAAGTGAAAAGCAGAAAGCGTGTTTTTTGCATTTCGCGAAATAGTTCAAAAGTTTTTTTTTAAAAAAGTAAAGCAACTGAAAAAAATTATGCTCTTAAAGCATTCTTTGACATTTTCAAGAATATTTCAAAAATTCATTTGATCGCTGGCCAAAGGGTAGAGAATAAATTATATTTTTTGAATGCTTAGTATGAAAGGCAGATATAAGTTGGCCTGAAATTTCCAACAAAATTCAAATATTCAGAAAAAATATTATATAAAAAAAAAACTAAGAGTGAACACATCATACTTACTTTAAAGGTCATCGTAACAGCTTAAGGGTTTTCTACGTAATACCGGATTTATGTAGAAAATATGAAGCTTTTCACACTACGTAAGACGGACAAATTTACGAATCGTTACGAAAGCTTATTCTCTTCTTTCATTATTTAGATTTATTTATGTTCATATTCAGTAGTTTTATTTAAAAAAATAAATCTGCCTTAATGTTTAAATAAAAAAAAGTGTCATGCATTAAAAAAAACAAAAAAGAGACAACGCTAACAGATATGTTTACGTAACCGCAAAAAAGCCAGTTATTAAATTTGCGATATTTCATGCGTTAGATATTTTTTATTTAATTGACACGATAAACATAAATTTCGTTAAAATCATCAATGCCGCAAAAGTGAATCCATAAAAAGGTCAATTAAAAGTTACATCAAAACCATGAAATATATGTGCATTTAAAAAGGAACTTATAAGAGAATTATATTTGACTGCGACCGTACCTTTAATACCCAGCACCTTTGTGTCCAAAAAAAAAGTAATAGAAAAGCAAAGTCGACTAAAGAATATGCATAGAAATTTGTACGGAAAAACGCAGAAAGCGGATGTATTTTCAGTTTATATTGCACCACAGTCGTCAATTTTGAACCGATTTTATCAATTTCTATTACTAATCTGAATGTACTTCCAATGTTCTTACAAATTTGAAGCCGATATGCTGAGTTTTACGATTGAGGGAATATTTATCACACGGACAGACGGACAGATGGACAGATGGACAGATGGACGTCCTTTAATCGATTTGTGATTGACATCGATCAATGGAACGAATTACACTTTTATCTCCATTTAATTCAGATATGTTAAGATGATACTACATTTTTGGGTGAATGTTTTTGTGCTAGCATCTTAACATACCCGAATTAAATGAAAAATAAAAATCATTAATAATGAAAACACGATTAAATAGAAAAATCAATTACTTGCATTTATTTATTTTGTTAATTTCTATGTGTTAAAAATGACATAAATGTTATAAAATAAATTTTTTTCAATTTTTTCATTTAATTCAGGTATGTTAGCATGATAGTAAATTTTTGTTTTAATGTTTTTGTACTAGCATGTTAACATACTTGAATTAATTGAAAATTGAAAATCATGAATGATGTTATTCATTGCAAGCTCTATATATCTATATCCGACAGTATTCTATCCCAGCTATAATTAATACCAGCATCCATCAACTTCGCTATCATTAGTGCTAAGCTGCAGTTAATCCGCTTCACTTGACCGTTAGCCTGTAGTGATCCCGTAGTAAACTTAACTTTTCAAATATTTTTACTTAGTCTCTGGTGCAGTGCATCATAAAACCAAAGGCTAACAAAGAGTCCAGATGACACAGTAAACGCCCGGGCCTTGGTACAAAACTTATGAAAATGGAACATTAAACTAAAAATTTTCCATCCGATACACGCAAATCCATTTCAATGTACTTCAAACTCAAAGCAATTGATAAATTAGCTCCGGCAAAGTCACCTATAGCTACAGTACGTTCAGCTGTAATGCCCAACTATTCAGAATTCTTTAGCATCCAACAATAGGCATAGAATAATTCTTCAATGTGTCCTCGGAAACGGAGCTTCGGGAGCTAAACTATAATCTACTGACAATATAGAAGTTTCTAAAGCTACACACCAAACTATTAGATATATTTCGTGAGGCTTTGAATATTGCGCTACGAAGCCGCCGCAATGGCGATGGAACAATATAGGACGGCGGGGAGATTGCAATTTGCACTAGTGCCGGAAACATTTCGTCCTCAAGCCTATCACACGGACGGAGAAACATGCTAATATCGGTTTAGATTCAGAATATATATCTCCATAGAGTCTTTGAAATCCTCTTCTGATTGCTACATGCATTTTAACAAAATGAATATCACCTTCATCACCAATTTCGTTGATAGATATAAAACGTTAAATATGCCTTTGACGAGTGTTCCTTGCTTTTACAGGGGGTATGTTCCCTTCGCATATTATCGCAGTACCCAAAAAGAAACTTTTGAGACCCTAATAAATATATGTGTTCCTGATTAGCATTAAATTTAGAATTGATTTAAGCACGTCCATCTGTCCCTTTATTCGTGTAATAAACATTCTCTTGGCCGCAAAAATTGACTTCAAATTTGACGAAAACTTTGGTAGTTAATGCATGCTGGTAGATATTGAAAAGGGGCCGAATCGGTTAAAGAACACGCCCACAATTCAATATAAAGTGAAAACATATTTACTTTTAAGAAGAGAAAAATTGGTTTCTTTGCTTATTACTTACAAACCATAGCAGACAGATCTATAAAAATGTCTACCTTTATTGATCTAGACATCCTGCGGTAAAGATCGACTATACCCACTCGATATAATAAGGATTTCCAATTTAATTTTTTGGTACGTTTGTAATATTAAGAAAGATGCTACAGAAACTACATAAAATGTATATATTCGTTATCAATACCAAATTCATCTCTGTCCGTTCGTCCACCTCGTCTGTATATTTGTGCAATGTCTGTGTAAACCATTTTCCCGGTCCCCAAAAGTAAAGATACCTGTATAAAATTGAATCAGCAAAAACAATGACAAAGCTCAGATTAACGCTACACAAGAAAATGCTCTATACTTGGTAACGTTGCAAAGGTATCGGGCATCATGAGCTCCCACAAATTAGTCAGAGAATTAATAAAACTCTCCATTCTGAACAACTAATACGATTGAAGCATGCAATTAAGCTAAAACGCCAAGAATTGATCGATAGGAAAGGACAATGCCACATCCATAGAGGCGCGTAATAATTCAGAAAAAATTGAGAGAACTTGACCAAGATGCATCGGAAGGCCTGAACCTACTGTACTACTATCGTTGCAACTACTAACCACCATTCATTTTGCCGTTTGCAAAACTCTCTCAATTGCGCAAATATCTGACTTCTACGTACAATTTTTCAGATAGAAATCCCAAAAGTTTTACAACGATGAAAAAATACCAAAATGTTTTCGATCAAAACGGTAGGCAGGTAGTTCAAAAAATCTAATTTAAAATATAAAACAAATGTTTGCGAATTTTTTGATGAAAACAAGTCACGATGTGTTTTTGTTTTTTTTTTTTTTTTGTGTACGGTATACGATGAATAAAGTCAACCGCGGCTTTAAAAGCTAAATTATCAAAAGCTGTACATTCTTGTTTACGGTTTGGGATTTCCTTTCAAAGTTTAGTAAATAGATTCGTAGTTTACCGTTGTCTACGTGTGCGTACGTTACATAGTCTGCATTTAGTTATGTTAAGTATTGTTAGTATACGGTTTTTGTTAGCGTTGTTGGTTTATTAATCATGTTACAGTTAATTAATAAGATTCTTCCGCTTACATTGACCGATACGCTTACGTAGCTTCTTATAAACTCAGTGTTAATACATATTTCTTTGAAAAAGAGTTTCTGTATTAGCTTCAAGATGTCAAGATGATGGTAAACGTAATAATTTCTTTCTTAAATTAATGTAAAGATCTTAAAGTATTTTCAATAATCTCTAGGCCATAAAAATTATATATTATGTGTACACAAGTACCAACTTATACTACGATAACGTTTATGTTTGTGTTTCATCTTTGTTTGTTTTTATATCTCATTGAAATTTATTTATTTTTTTTTTGTTTCAGGGATTGTGTGTCGCTACATTCTTTTGTTTCTTTAATAGCGAAGTTATAGCTCAAGTAAAACGCAAATGGCGTACGATGTGCTTCAGTAATCGCCCTAGAGCTAATTCCTACACTGCTACTCAGGTCTCGGTAAGATTTTTTAACATTTAATTTCTTTGAGCAGAAATGTATACCGTTGCGTCATCTTAACAAAGCTTAAATTTTGAAATGTTTATACTTAAACACGCGGGCCATCGCTCTCATATGTATATATCTCCTATAGATATACAGACAAGAGAATAAAACAAAAGTTTTGTTCGCTTTAAAAAAAGTCTTAGCTAAGGCCCCCCTTGGAGATCTGATAAAATTGATAGTGTGTGAACGCGTCAACACGCCTCTTTATTAGATTTGATATTTGGAAGCACACTACAAACACTAGCAAGTCTCAACTTTCACCATCAATTTTTGCGTCATGAGAATTTTATTAACAAATAGTAAGCTGGTGAATAGACGAGCGAAGGAAAGGATTAGCAAAGCGTAGATCGGATAATAGCGATCGGTTAATAGAACATAATAGAATAATAGAATGAGAGGAAAAGCAGACAAGTGGACGGAAGGAGAAATGGACGGTAAAATGAACGGTTGGAGTAGCAGACAACTGAACAGGCACGTAAATGAACAGCCAACCGAATGCCGATTCGCTTCTGTATATCTGTACAATCATCGTGTATCTTGTCAAAAAATGTAGTGTCGATAGATGTATCTGCAACTAGGATGTATATCACAAGAAAGCTAGTAAGAAAGCGAGTTATGGGTACTTACCATCCTAAGTGAAGCTGCAATGAAATCCGAACATTTTTTCTGACCTTTCGACAGTAGCAAATCTTCATCTGTTATCGATTTATAACTTTGTATCTGAAGACTATAAGGCCGCTAATGAATGTCAGATGAAAGAGTAGACAAACAGAGAATATAAGCACTTAACTGCGCATGCGTAGCTTTGTGACGACAAAAAACAAACCTACTAGTCCTATATTACTACTATTATCATTCATTGGTAGACTTAAATACTATTGATGGATAAATATAAAAAACCATTTGGTGCATTATTCAAAACTAATTGTTTAGTTAAACCATTTTTACATCGTTAGTGTAACAGATTTAAGAAGAAGAGTTGATATATCATTTAAGTTTTTTCTTTATTTTTCGATACTCCGAAGATATGCCTTTAGATCCTTTTGCAATTAAGTTCACGCGTAAATGTAAGTAGCGGTTTAATATGGATAATGAGAACGTATGTTGTTGGAAGATGCTAAACTCGAAAAATATTACGAGGAACCGTTAGATGTAATAGTACAACTTACAAACCATTGATTGGTTCTGTTTCGGTATACATTTCTGATTTCTATTCTTGTTTTCCCTTTCACAAAATATTTTATTTAATCATTATTCATATATTTATATGCATTTAACACACAATTTTATACATACTTTCGAAAATACTTAATTGTACTTAAACCGAATGTTTACTTCAGTCTTTAAATGTCAGTGACTGTTAGCGAAGAGTTTAATGAAAGGAAGAGCAGGAATTATGTAGAATTCTTTGCCTGTCTTGATTGATTTCAACTAAGTTTAATTGCATCCGGCATTTACTCTATATAGCCTAACAAATAAACAAAACTTTACATCAATTTACGGAAAAATAAACTCAAGCAGAAATTCTAAGCTATCGATGTTAGGAAGAGAGATTTGTCTTTATTGATATATCTTGCGAGCATTTTGCAATTTTTGCCACCAGAATAATCAAAAGAAAGAAATATTTCTGTTAAGTTTCACACACTATGAGTTAAATGCTTAAGAAGCGTTCATTTCTGATTTCTGTTAAGACTTAAATTACATATTAAAACAATCCACCGTTTCTTTTACTGCTTTTTCTTTTCTTAGATGCGTTGATACACTTCTCTATAAAGTTTTTGCCTTTAATTGTGTGATTTCAATCAACTAAGTTTATTTAAAAACTTTAAACAGGTGAGAATAAAAAGCTTTGATCTCCATAGCGTGAAAAAACCACAAACTTGATTAACTATTACTTGGCACTAGTAGAGCGGCTTTATGGCGTTTCGCAATATTTAATCAGTACTGAGTTAATCACATGCTCAACTGCATTATCCGACACTAACTGACACTCATTAGCCGACCCATGCATGTTAATATTCTGCAAGCTTTTCTTATTTGTGCTTCTTCTTTATGTCATTAGATTTTAGTTTGCCTTCTAATACGTTTTAATTGCTTTCTTTCCTTCCTTTATTCTTTGAAAAAAAAAAAAACGATCATTTCTCTACCCTATCTCCCGCAACATCCTCGTGGATTATGTATGACGACACTATTTCAGTTATTATGATTATAGTTTGTGCGATGCAGTTCGGCAGTCCCTTGCGAAGAGAAAGTATGACTAAAGGATTTATCGGTGGCATCCATACGTAGAACTTCAAGTGCGGTTAGCCATCATCATTATCATCATCATTTGCATCATCGCCAACATAGCATGACAGCGACCGCAAAAGCACGTTCACGGAGCAGCGTTGGATTTTATCAACAACAACAACAGCAACAGCAACAGCAACAGCATAATCAAACTAGATTTAGTGGTATTTGGAATTGTTTAAGAAGTATGCAATTATTTCGTCACCGCACCACAGACAGAAGCCACATACGTGAACCATTAATGGACGAGATTGTAACGCTGTCAACAACATCAGCAAAAACTCCTGAAAGAAATGCTACCACATCAACAACAACAACAACAACAATAGTAGCACCAGCAACAGGTATAGCAGCAGCAGTAGCATCACCATCAGCATCAGCAACAACTGCGACATTAGTGATTCCAATACCAGAAATTAGTTCGATTCACGGCAGTGGGAATAACTTGCATATAAATTCGTTGACAACAACAGCTTTAATAAATACCTACAGAGAAAGTGACAATTTAACCGACAACGATGAAAATAATCAAAATCAACAGGTGAGCAATCAGGAATCAATAACTTAACTTATGACGGAAATCGCGCGGATGGACAAGACATGCGTAATTTAAGGTAACACGCTATCAACGTCTACATCATTGCCAGCAAAATTAATTTTGTTCTTACGTCTACTCTCGTAATAATAAATTAAAAATTTAATCAAAAACTGATCAGTATTGAGGTTTTTGCTTTTTACATTTTTCACGTTTTCTATTTAATAACTTATATTAAAGTCTTCCTCACTTATGTTTTGTTTTTCCCTTTAAAACCTGAAATCCATTTAACTTTTAAATCATTTTTTTTAATAGTTTTCCATTAGTCCATAGGAAAGGTTGGCATAATTAGATTAAAGCAAAAACAATTTGTATATATTAGAGCATACGCACACACATTAATAATTGTATATATGTATAGATGTATAATTTCCATTAGAAATTAATTCATGGAAATTTAATTAAAAATTAATTAATGAGTGATGTTTAAAAAATTGTACTCATCTAAGGGCGGATCATTCACACTTATCGTCTAAAAAAGTGTTTATATAAACAAAAAATAATAATAATAATTAGACCGTACATCACTTGTAGTAGTGAAGTATATTAAGTTTGCTCGTATGTGCTTGTAACACTCATAAGGACTTCAGACAGATGCACCTTTTATCCGATCAGAATCATTTTCTCAATTGATTTAAGCTGGTCTATCTCTCTACCGGATGTCTATCCGTGTATTCTTGTGTTCAATGAAATGCGGTATACTGACGGGTTTATCCAAAAAACTAGTGTCATTGAAAAAAGACTCGATCGATCCATTACAATTTACGATCACTTTCCAAATAACGGCTCATTTCGAAATATTCTTTAGATGAAAAAATTGAAATTTCTAATAATTCTTGATTCAATTTAATGGAAATAATTATTTTGTGATATAAAATAAACGTGAAAAATTTGGATCGGATAGGTTCATTTTTATGACCACACTCTATATAAGATTACCGAGACAAAGTAGGCAGAGATGCGATCTTTACACATCCTAGGAATATCCTACGAATCTCTCAATTCTCAATTCTAAC
Organism: Glossina brevipalpis; assembly: GCA_000671755.1. Lineage (NCBI taxonomy): Eukaryota > Metazoa > Arthropoda > Insecta > Diptera > Glossinidae > Glossina > Glossina brevipalpis. The sequence goes on from KK351108.1 coordinate 391,057, forward strand.
AGATATTACGCATACACAATGTCTGTAATATATTGCAATTGTTGCCTTGAGGTCTTCTAAGCACTAATGCTTAGAAGCATAACGTCTAAAAGCTTTAGAGAAAAGTACTCTGCAGAGCTGCTAATGTGCAATATGAAGACCAGACCAATCTTCGGTCTTTAAATTGTCGAGTCTTCTTAAGATTTCTCAGATTCTTTAAAAGTTTTTCACGCACCTAGTTATAGTTGAATTACATCTATGTTTGCATCTAATCTTTGGCACTTAGTTAAAAAAAAACTTTTATGCCGAATTTCATATTTTCATCTCAATTATTAAGACTGAGGCGGCGAACAGTAACAGGATAAATGGGTAAATAAGCATGATTTTAAGATGTATATACAAAATGACACGCTTACCATATAATACTTTCCCAGCCTAAATCAATAACAAGACAAGTTAAAACTGTAGGCAAAGTCGACTTCTAAGTCTCCTGAATGAATTCACCGAACACAGTTCTTCACTTTTCTTTATCATAAGATATTAAAAATTTTATCTTTTTTTCCATAGAAACGTATTTACTTTCTATGAACAGAACGAAGGAGAAAAAGAGAGAGTGAGAAAGAAAGGTTGAGAGAGGAATGGGAGGAGAGGGATCTGAAAAATAGACTTGCTTCCTCCAAATTCATTACACTAAATTTAATTTAGCACATAGACAGATAACTGACTGTAGGATGCTCGGACGGGCATATATTGATTAAGAAAACGATTCTGAATCGATCGATACAATCAAAACTTGATTCATCTCTAGTCATTCGAGGTATTTTTACATAGACGCAAACGATCTGAATGTATACATTAACCAAAAGTAATGTCGCGTAAAATGAGTAGACTTTTGGCTCTATAGGTTGAATATCAACAGCGAATATAAACAAAACAAAAAAAAAAAAAGAACGACAGCAAAAACACATTTAATTGCAAGCTTAATCCGTGGTTTATACATATGTGCGATTGTGGATTAATGAAATACACAAAAATGTAAATTGATACATATACGTAAATATTTAGTGATAGGAGTAAATAAATGCAATTTTTACGCTCTTGAAAGAGTGAAATTCTTTAGCAATTTGTACTGAGTTTTTTTTTTGTTTGTTTTTATTTTTTATTTTTATTATCATTTCTATTTAGTTTAGAGCGAACAGTATTGCTCATACACAGATGTAAAGATAAAAAATTATACCAAATATAAAACCGCACAAGAAACGAAATCAAACCGCAGTATCTATAGCAATAATCATAATGATGTAATTTATTGAAAAAATAAATGTTGAAAATTCATTAAATTTTATATTTGTTTTTATTCATTTATTGTCGATGATTACAAGTGCAAGTATTAAATATTGAATAAATTATTTTATCTTTATGACTACTTAATCGTGCCTCCTTCCTCTATACATAATACGTTATGCACAGGTAACTCACTATAAAATTTGTTGAATTTAAATTTAAAAAAATTTATTAAATGTGGTGAAGTTTTCAAAATTTAAAATTAAATCCAATAATATTAAATGAGACGACAATGTCAATGGATAGAAAACAAGAATTGATTGTCTTTCTATTAGAAAATTTCAAAAACTTTCAAATATTTGCAATTACATGAAACTTACATCCAACCTTTAATACTCCATTGCATTGCATGCATTGTCTTGATGAAACAGCACTTTCTTCTTCTTCAATAACGCTATGTAATAATCGCTTTTATGGTTTTCCCTTTTTAAGATAGTCAATGGATATTATACGATGCGTATCCCAAAATATTGATGCCATAACCTTGCCAACCGACTTTTGGGACTTTTCACGCTTTGGAGTCGGCTCATCACGTGCAGTCCACTCGGCTGACTGTCGATTGACCTCCGGTGTGATATGAAGAAGCCATGCTTCATTTATTGTCACATATCGACGCAACTCATATATCTTCACTAAATCCATACACTTAATCTCAATGTTCAAGTAGCAGTGGTAATCCACGAAGAGGAGATAATACTAAATGAATTCAGGTTTGAAATTGAAAAAGTCTGACATCAGATTAAAGAGTAAGACCATTGTAACAAACTAAAAACAAGTTCATATTTGAGAATTTTTTTGGGGATTGAAGCAAAAGATGATCCAATCATAATATTCGTAAATATTGTTAAACTCGTATTCAAGTATTAAAAGAAAAATTATTTTGGGAAATTATTAAAAAATGTTTGTTGATGATGGAGCCGTCATTAAGGAACACTACTAACAATAACTAAGAAAGTTCAAAAGCAAAACCAGCGCAAATAAATTGAAAAGCATGACAAAATTTAACTCCATATATCAAAACTAGCTTAGGAAATGTTAGAAAAGAAGAAGAACGTCGAATGTGATACCTTCTGCCCTGTTTTCAGTGGATATTACTTCTTTCAATTAGGGCTGGTTACAATCGATTATTTATTGTCTAGTCGAGTGGTGCTTCCGTCCTTATAGCGATACATAGCACAACCTTGAAGCGCCAGTAGCCTTCTCTTATGGAATTCATGTTTTCTTTAAAACTGAGGAGAAAATAATGGCCAGCAATAAATAAAGAAGGTAAAGTTGCACACTTTTTATATATATGTTTATCACTTTTCTTTTCATGATCAAGATTTTTTTATGCTTTGCGAGATATCTTAACTTGAAATAAATGACTCGAGCGTAGGTATTTAAATTTTTTTTTCTTTTTTTGCTTTACATCTTCCACTTAAATCATAAAATTAGTTTGTGTAAGAAAGTTAATCTACCCCTTGTAGTTACGAGAAGAAAATCTATCTGAATTGTTTCCTAACCATACAAACTAAAATATTAAATTATCATCAAATAACTGAACACTTTTTCAATATGATCTGCCTGCTTAGTTATGCCGCTAAGGGATTTAACTTTGCTTCCTTTTAGAGCATTTGCAAAACAAATATTTGTGTTATTAGTAACAATAGTAAGGCCATTAAAAGGCAAATGAATTAAAATACACATGAAATAAAATATTGCTAATGGATGTTCCGGATGTAGCACATAATTCAATAATTCCCGGGACTGATCTATAAATGAATTCTCAAAGAAGAGATCTCTCTATTATTTTTAAAAAGTATTGTCACTCAAACGACGTGTGTCAAAATTTCATGTCATTTCGTTGATTACGAGTTAAAGAGATTCTGGTGAGCGGTACTTCTATTATTTTAAAAACAAATTGCTGAGTAAACATTGCTTTTTGATGAAAACCAGAATTTATCGATGATTTTCTGATTTTAAATAATGTTATGCAAATACAGATGATGGTGACACCAGCAAAAACAACCTAAGAAGTTTCGCCGTTAATCGAAAAAGTGAAGTTTCAAGGAGTTATGAAAGCTGTTTTTCAAATGGATAGCCGAACTTACGTACAGTTAAGGAAAAACGTTGCAGGGACGTAAATTTCTCCATCCTTTCCACACGGACGGATTAACTTCATGACAAGAAAATTTATATTTATCTCTTGATTGCACTACTAAGGAGAGAAGAGACTACATTTATTTAACTATCTATCACTTAGATATTGAAACACTCTCTTAAAATATTTTCTAGGACTCTTTTATATTACCACTTGCTTATTATAATATTTCTCTTACTTCTATTTTATTTCATTTACTAATCTATTGTCCCTGTTCCCTTATCCTTTTAGACCTATTCATTAGCTTGTAACCTTTTCCGTATTTTCAGAGAATCTTTTTTAACAATACATTAGAGCGCAAGTCCGCACCCGACGCCAGAGAGAGAACAAGGAAAGATCCTCCTCTACGTAATTTTCCTTTTTCTACTTTTTCTCTGTCGATTGAAGGTACTTATCCTAACTCTACTATAAACTTAAAGTATTTAATCTAAACCTACAATACCTAATATGAACTTAATTAAAAGTGTGGAAACAAAGTAAGTCCCGATTTTGGTGTTCAAAATTTATTCGAATATTGCTGACAAAATTACTCAAACTGAAGTTCGAATTGCTGACCCATCTTCTGTGTTCTGAAATCAGACTCTCTACGGCTATTATCTGTTTGGAAATGAAAAAAATTGAAAGCTTTAGATCGATTGTATCTTGATGAATAAAGCACAATTCCACTCACTCCCGGTAATTATTGATTGAAGTATTTTAAGTTCACATTCACGTTAAATATTAATAGCAAATAACTCTCCTATTATATATACAATTATATAAAGCAAAAATAAAAATGAAAATAATAATCTGTTAGGGTCGCATCTTCCCCAATTTTTTGTTTATTTCAATATTTCATAACATTAAAGATAACATGTCATAGAAATAAAAGCGTTTCATTTTACAACTGGAGCATTTATTTATTTAGGTTGTAAACGTTTAACAAACATCGTATACCCCATTTGCGGTATATGACAACTTAAGATACCATAGGAAAGAAACGCAGACAAATACAGGCACATATCAAGTGAAGCATTAAGAACTTTCTTTTACGAAAAAGTACATTGATTAGTATTCTCGAGATTTTAGTTGATTTCCAAGCCTTTCGAAGAATCAATTAAGATTCAATTAAAATTTTTATACAGAAAAGTTTTGTGGTTAAAAACGCGGCCATGTAATGTAGAGGAGAAATATATTATCTGTTGCTAGAAAGGTCGACTCATATGCACACATGAAATTCATCTCTATATATAACACTATGTGAATTGTGTGTGTGGACATCTTAGATATAATAAAATTTTTAGATAGGTGTGGTGTATTACAGTTGGTTCCAACGAAACGAAACTATCACTAAAGAACGCTACCAACAACAACTGATCCAATTAGGACAAAAAACTGACGCAATCGGCGCTAAAGCTTACGACATTTTCAATTTTCAGTGTGATAAATTTCGACTTCATGTAGGAAAATTCACCTAGAGAACTTTTGCAATACCGCCTTCCCTGCTATTATTAGCAGACATTACTTCTTATGGTAAAAACATTGCTTACAATTGATTATTTATTGTCTGGTTCTTTCTGCGTAACCGCAAAGCGCCGGTTGTCTTCGTCTTAATAAATTCATAATTTATCTAAAATTGGGGAAAATACTTTGATTAATCCGTTCGTTTATCTTATTCCGAAATAAATAATTTTCGACCACAAAAAACCGGAACGTAGTAATTATTGTTCTACGTAAGCAACATTGTGCTGAATATTATTTCTGGTTTTGAAAAATGTTGTTGCGCCCGTTTCAATCTATGTGGTATCGGTTTTCTATGCCGACATTTTATAACGCTTTAGAAAATATTCTTAACAAGTTTTAGTTTCATATCCTTTAGCTTTTAGCTATAACTGACATATTTGCTGATCATCAAAGCTGTTTTTGTATTGAGATTTTAAATTAATTTAAAAAATATTTCCTTCCAGTTTTAGGTTAATATATAGGATACTACGAATGGAATGGAATAGAATTGAACAGCTGTAGTCTCTTACCTACAAATACGGGCCTTATTCTAAGCGCATTGTACTTATTTTTAACTAAAGCCCAGGCAAGTACTCTAAGACAAACTAACTCGCCATGTTATCGTATTCAAGCGTTGTAAAAATTTTGAGTATATATATATAGATAAGTAAAGGGGTATAATAACCATAATATACTCGGTGAGTATATAATAGCTACAGATATGTGAAAGTGAGTGCAATATTATATTCGCATTGAAATGAACTTTAAACTCTTCAAGTAAATAAATAATGAATAAGAATTTTGATATATTCAGCTGAAGCCGACGCATCACATTTCTTTTTATCATATCAAATTTTTCTTATCTTGTTTACTTTGCAAGTAATAAATAGAAAACAAAAACAATAAAAACAAAAAGGGAAATTTTGATCATTTATAGTTTTGTATGAACCATGAAGTTCTCCATACATTAAATTTCGAAAATTTCAGTCATCTACATTTCACAATTTATAAATAATTAACAAAAATACACAAATTTCGTGGTTCGAGACACAAAGTTGCTTTCAATTTACACCTTACCATACGCATGTCCAAAGAACGATTTGGCTTATTTTCAATAAAAACCTGCGTGCCAAAAACTTTACTTTCTGCCAAACTTGACGTCGATATACTAATTTTTGCAATCAGGACAAAACCAAGAACATACCCGCCAAACAGACAGACGAAAACACAGACGGACAGATATGACCAGATCGATTCGAAATTTGAGTTTATTTAAAACTATACTTCATAGGCTTCTCTTCAGTGTTACAAACAATATGACGAAATGAGTACACTCCCATTCTTCGGTAGTGAGTATCAAAATAACAATCATGACAATGATGATCATAGGTCCCGAACCATAGTTTAGTTTTAGATCGATATTTGCTATAAATTGTAAATTATTAGGCTTAGACGTATTGTGGATTTTGATTTTTTAAGGATTTTTTTCAGTGAGTACGGGAGTGTTTTTCTAATTATTTTCAGTGTCACGTGTAAATCTTGACTCATGACTTTTAAGCTTTCAATCTCAGTTCTTGCATACAACGAACATGTTTATAACAATAGACCCATTCGGGTATGTAATTTACAAGGTCGTTGAGAAAAGCGTTAGAAATAAAATAACGAAATAGCTGGTAAGAGAAAAGTTTATTTTATTGACCTTAAAGTCAGTATTCGACCAAGGCAAGCGTAGACTTAAAGACATGTGAATAAACTCACGATGATCTAGCTACCTTTCACTCTAATTCGTTTTATTTTTATAATTGCTTATGCCGAACTAATCTGAAAACTGTACACTTTTCTTGACGGACAGATAGACGCAATTAACTCAACATTTGATGCTGACAAAAAATATCTGTTACATATTACAAGTTACAGTCAATTGAATGAGGAAATGAATTTATTCTTCAATGGCTAATATATTGTCGTATAGTGTCGTATATTAATTGCGTATATTGTTTATATATTTATTGGTTTTGTGCTTCCATGAAAAGACTACTAGTGCAACAAAAAATTCATTCTCCTCAATTACCAATTTTGTCTTCTCAATATATGTAATCAATTGATGTGCGTATGAATACAAAACTCTTTTATACTTTAACTTATACGATATAACGTTTGTATATTACATGTTGGAGATTACGTCATATATGTTAAAATATATGAAAAGTTATATCAAATCGATTTTTGATTTAACAACCGAAAGAGCTTTCAATTTGAATTTCAATAACAATACAAAGTTTGTGATAAGTTTTTATTTAATAAACAAGATTTTGTTTCTGTGTTCCTGTTTCTTTTTTTATTTTTTATTTTTGTAATTTACTTAAAAGCGCTTTCAAAGGGCAGTGTTATCTGAATCATCGCAAAAAACTTAAAATAAATATTTTTATATAAATAAATTCATTTCAAGGGCTTGGAGATTTAGTTAAATGTTCCAAAAGATGGTTCTTAGCCAACAATTGAATACGTTTCTCTATAAGACCCAAGGGCTGGCGTGGCACCAGATGACAAGTGGATTGCCTGTGTATCAAAAAGAAAACCAACATTAGAGAAAAGTAAAGCAAAGCAGAAAGACAAAATTAAATGAAATTTTATTTTTTTTTTTTTTTTAATTTACTTGTAAATGATTCTCTCGCGATCTGCCCAAGGCCAACAACGTTCCAATTTATCTAACTATCATTATATTAAAGTAGAAAAGAGAAAAAGAAGAAAACAAATATCAGCATTAAATGACAGGCAAGAAAAAAAAATTAGTTAATGACAAGGTATTCGTATCTAACACTGAGCCATAATTAAGGATGGCTTCAAAGCATAAAAGCATAAAGTTAAAGACGAAAAACACATTTACTTATTTACCTTATGCTGCTTTTGTTGAGCATCATCCTTGCTACCATCGCTAGTAACACCAAACGCATTATCATAATTACTTATGCTGTTCGGGTCAATGTCGACATTGTCATCAATCGTCGTTGTCGACGTAAATGTGGGTGATGACCGTTGCTCACATTCTTTCTCAATTAATTCCGATTTACGCAAATTACGCAAATGCCAAGTAAAAGTAGTTGTAAGAAAATCATCCTCATCACTGTCATCTTCATCATGATATTGACGAGGATAATAATCATTTGGTGTAGAATTTACTTTGATTTCTTCTTTTTCATTTTTAACATAACTTGTAAAATCTACCGGTAACTGAACAGTGTCCTCTTCCTCACTGGAACTGTGATTGTCGTTTATACTGTAAGTCAAGCCATCACCATTTTCTGAAGCATAATCCGATTCTGGTGTCGCATCTTTAGACTGCCGTGAATGTTGTTGTTGAAGAATGCGTTCCTTTAATTCTAAGTACGCTTTATCGGCATCAAATTCTTCGCCATTATCATCATTATCGCTCAACTCATAGTCATAAGCATCTTCATCGTAGGAAAATTTACGTTTTTGCTGTTGCGTTACATTTGTTAATTTGTCGAACGTCTCGGAGACGGTAGCCAATGTTGAGGACAAAATTTTTGGTATTTCAGCAATTTCCGATAGTTTGCGTTGCATTTCCTTTAAACGTGCCTCAATCGAAGCCACTGAAAGTTTTTTTTTTTTCGTTTAACAATGTTGGAAAAATTTCATTTAAATAAAAACAACAAAACAACTACGTTCAACCGATTATAAAATTAGTTTATTAACAGCATTAGTTTGAAGGATAGTAATAATATTAACGAGAAAATAACTTGAATTTTTTTTTCTTACACCTCTTGCGAACCATAAACGATGGTCTTAACAAATTGGTTTTTTTTTCTTTTTTTAATTTTTCTCAGATTTAGAAGCTGATGGTAGGGCAAGCAGGATATCTTCGATTATACGAGATCTAAGCTCTCCCTCTTTCACTTCGGCGAAAAAGCGTCTTACATTACGCATAATGCGATGGTGTGGCAACTCCTTGACATATTCAATTCGTAGAATTGTTCATTAACACCCCCGTGGGAGATAAGAGCGTCGAATTATTAAAAATTAAAAAAGCAATTATTAAGAGACGAGTAGAATTTATTGCAGTGTTTAGAAAAAGAAAAAAAAAGGAAAACCAAAAAAGTAGTAATATAAGCGAAAAATACCTCCTCTTCTTCATCGGAGGACTCATCTTCACTGAGCTCTATGACAACTTCATTGCCTTCGGAATCGATTTCGATTTTAGTTTTCTTTTTCTTAGGCTTGGGAGGCTCAGGCGGTGGTACCCACATGATGGGATGCCAACAACGTGAGCCAAGCAATGGAGTAGGACTAAAATCTATAAATAAAATTTGTTATAAAAACTCCAGTTAGTTCGGAATTTGTGGATTTCTTTTCTTTTTTTGTTTTTATACGGCTTTAAACAAAAAGGCAAACTCCAAGCGCAACTTGTGCAGGTGGCAGGCAAAAATTTTAGAATAAAAAAAAAAGAAAAAAAGCAAGAAAAGCATGCAGAGATATTTTCAAAACAAATTCATTTTCTAAACCTTTCGGCGGTGGTAGGGGTTTAGGTACTCGCAGCACAATTGATTTCTCTTCACCGGGCTCGATCCCATATTCTTGATCTTCTTCCATGCTAGAAATCAAAAGAATGGAAAACTTACTTTAAACGAAAGATAATTAAATCAATAAATTTTGATAAAATCCCCGGTCGGTCTGTTTTTGGCTATAATTTGAAAAAGGTCTACCGTCATTGTTGGAATTCCGAAATTCACATAAATAAAGGAAAAATTAGTCAAACTATACCAGCCCGTTTTTGACTGTACCTCCTTATCAAAATCAACCCTTTAAATCGTAGACCGTTCAAAAATAAAATTTCTTTAAAATATTTCTCCTCGAGTGTGTTTAACAAAACTCTCGAGCTTTAAATGACCCGTAAGTTACTTTTGTTTTTTCTTTAATTTTTTTTAAAATATTTTTCAAAATTTCACATATACATGTACCTGATGCACATCTCTTAAGTGTAAACGTGAAAAGAAAAAAGCCCGTAGATCGTTTTTAAGGGTTTAAATAAAGTTTTGCGTCAAGTCACAGGCACAGAGTTATACACAAATTCGTCTATGGATTCTTACTTACCTTTTAACAAGGAAATGAATCTTTTTCCCGGCTGCGTCTATCTTTTCGTGTGCTTGAGCCAATGTCAAAAGTGTTGAGTCTTCTTCGTTTATTTCCAATATAATGTCACCTAAACGTATGCCACCTTGATCGGCTAAACCACCGGTTGTTACCTGAATTATTGTAAAAATAAAATTCTTAAACGATTTTTCTTTTTCTTTTAATCTTCAGAATCTTCCAATGCTTTTCAAACGAAATCACAAGGAAAACTACTCGATCTTTTAATTATGTATTACATATAGAAAAGATTTGTGTTCAATTTTGTTTTTTAAATTATTTTTTTTTTTTTTTTAATATTCATAAGCAAAAATCTTAAAAAACATAACCTACTTGTTGAAATTTGTGTATTTAGCTCTGTTTACTCGTATGTAGAAATATTGTATATAAAATATTTATATTCGTTGGCATATTGCTTTAGGAGCATTTGGTAGATGCACTGAGGTGTATCGATTGCTAATGAAAATTGTTTCAAGGGACGATACTAAATATTCGTCAAAACTTCTAAAACTTGTAGACAACGTGCATGAATACAGTCGTTATAAAATAATTTAATAGTAATGCAAACGCCAATGATTTTAAATGAAATTATTTAACGAATTTTTACGTAGCTACTGAAATCATCTTAAATGTAAATGCCCCGTATTCTTGAATGAATACTTAAAACCGATATTTTTCCAAAATGCAATAAAGAAAGAATGAATTTTTATTGACCATCAAAAGTAATTAATACAAATAGAACCATTATAAAGTTAGTCAAATTCGATCATTGTAAATTCATATCATTAATTGATGCTTCACATATCTTGCTGATAAAGTATCGAAAATTATACCTTGTAAGGTGGAGAAGGAACTGTCGCGGTTTATGAGCCTAATAAATTTTTTGAATAAAAATTTGACTAAACCCCACCCGTTTTTGTGACAAAGTTCAAAAAATTAGATTTTATTGCCATAGAATGTTTACTTTTCATTGGATCAAGGGTCCAAAAAATTGGTGTATATTGTACGAATTTGCTACAGTCTTATCACAAATTGTTATTATGACCAATTTTTAACCAATATTTTATCATAACGCTTATTTCACTTAAACGGGGTTATATGGTAATGAGCTTGATATGTTACCACGTCCGACTGATATTTTTCACATTAATATAGATTTATACCCAACTACTGTTAATGGGTATTTCGAAAATTGCATGTTTGTTCATATTACAGCCATTCGAAAATGAAGCAAAATGAAGGGTTCGTTCTTAAATCAGAAAACTTCATATGAACGCTTAAATTTATCAAAAATGTACATATATATATATATGAGGCCTATAGATTGAACAGAACTCAACAAATTATTCTGAATAGAATAAGCATTTTTTCAGAAATTTATTCTGAATTGATCGTTATATTCAAAAATTATTCTTAATTGAACGGTATAATAACAAAATTGGTCTACATCAAATCTCTTGCCACAAACAGTGCAGAAAGTAAAAATAGAACGTTTCGGAAAGAGGGTAAACAGTATTCGGAAAGAGGGTAAACAGTATTCTGACAGAGAGTAAACAGTTATTGGAACTTTTTTTAAAATCTCAAGTCCTTAGAACTGACTGTTAAACGAAATAGGTTTGTATAGAAGCAGGCTCATTACAATCAGAAAAACGTTTTTTATTGCGACCTGCCGCTAACACAATTTGTTATTCAGGTCTACTCATCATAAAAAGCACCGGATAAGCACCAAAGTAAGATATAATAACTCAACTAATGTTGACAAAATGGAATATAATTTGTACGATTTGCTGCAAAAAACAAAATAATTTCCAAAAATTAATGAAAAAGGATTTAAAAAAAAAATGCAGCATTTGCTTGGAAAAAAACACTTTTCCAAAACTCGCAAGTTTTTTTTTTTTTTTTTTTTTTTTTTTTTTTTTTTTTTTTTTTTTTTTTTTTTTTTTTTTTTTAAGTTGTGAGCCCTTTGTTATTAGCTGATGCACCTAAGCATCTGCAACCATTAACATTTAAATAATTTTTTTCATATCTGGGTTTTTAGGTCTAATATACGCGAATTATTTGACGTGTGCCACAAAACCTAATGCATTAGAATATCGTATAATATTTTTTACTACGCAGAGAAATTTTGAAAAGTGCATACAGATAACTCTCATACAATGTATTGTGTTTGTTTTTATTAAATGAATAATTTACTGTCAGAAAAACTAAACCGAAGATCAAAAAAGTTTTTCGATTAGCTATAATCTAATTAAGCTTAGTTTTCAAGCAGGTGTATGTTTTGGCCGTCAAAATAATAAACGTTAACCTTTCCTTATAATTCAATAGGAAGAATTAGCTAAGAGCAAGAATGGAAACTATAGTAAACTGAATGATCAACTGATCGAATACAAATGTGAACAAAGGAACATACGGTAAAAGTATTAGTGAAACGACACAGCACAGCAAGTCTGACACGTAGTACCTATTTGGCTTATAGGTCGCAACAAAAAAATTGAAAACCTCCTTTAGAACGTTGCTTAACATTTTCTTTACAAACCGTACAGTTTTTAGAAAATATCGATCAAAGAAAAGACACCAAAAATAGAAATAGATTTTAAGCAAAAAGAAAATTTTTTTTTTAAAAATCGATCAAAATCCTTCTATAAATTCGATTAATGCGTAAATTAAACAATTAAAAAAATTTTACCACCTTTACGAAAAATTTTTATTATGAAATTTAAAATTTACACTTGAAATTTGACATTTATCACTCAGCAAAACCTAGGAAAACGCAATTAACTCGATAAACAGAATTTCAAGAAAAATACTCTTAAAGTTTTATGTAGCGACTGGACTTGAAAGATCGACATTTTAAGTCACGCAAGGAAGTCCATCCGTAAGTAAGATGGACACATCAAAACTGATATAACAGCTTTGAAATTATCTAATATCAATAATATTTTTTGCAAAGTCTGTCATGAACGCGCATGAATATTTTGGCATTGAAAATGGGTAAAATCGATCACAGGCCACACTTACAATATAAAATAATCTGAAAATACCTTTGTTTGCTGGGTGTTTTGCTAATTATAGACTGTAGAATAAAGATTTTCGTGGTATTCAATAACAGAAAAAATCTGTCGTACCCGCCAATTAATATTTAGTTTTTTTTTTCATTTTTCTCAGATAAAAGTAGTGGGTATAAAAGATTCGGCACAACCGAATATTTTTTAGTTGTTTCTTTTTAATTTTTACTCATAACTTCGGAAAATGTTTGGCATGGCACAAATTGTGACCCATAGGAACACAAAAAGAGAGGTCTTGCTACATAATGAGTATTATGAAAGACTTGTTACGGCTCCATTTTGTTTTTTAAAAAAATTCTTCTACACTTCAGTACTTAAAACTCTAAATGTTTAAAATGCTACAATTAACAAAACCTTCCACATTTTTTAAGATTGAAGTGTCACCACCATAAGATTTTGATATTGAAATGTCACCATCGCAAGATTGAATGTCACAACAGAGTAAATTAAACAATAAAACAAACAGTAATAAGAACACTTGTCGCAATTGCACTTTTTTTGGTGTCACGTTAAAATCGGGTTAAATAAAAATGTAATTTGACACTTCTAAAGGGTGGCACTTATTATTGTTTATCTGTGTTCGTTCTTGTGTTCTCTATTTTTTTATATTTGATTTACACTGTTGTGATCGACATACCGCAGTAATGGTCCCATTATTTTTGCCTTAACTTCAATGAAAGACCCTCAAAATCTCTAATTCTCATTCTCATTATTTCAAGTATGGATGAGCTCGTGAGAATAACTCGATGCTATATCAGAGGCTGCAAATAGGTTTGGAAGAAGTTTATATTCAAAAGGATTCAAAAAAAAGCAACAAATTTCCTGTGTGGGGAAGATGTGTGGAAGATATGTTCGAATAGAAATTTTTAAAAAGTAATCGTAGTTTAAGTGCAAACAACGTAAATATTTTCGGACTTTCAGCGCTAAATTAAATTTGACTTTCCTAAGAGGATAAATTTTAATCAATAAAAGAGAGAGCTCTCATAAGTCAGCATTATTTTCATTTATTTCTATAACGTTTGGAAATTTCAGAGGATTTGTATCAATGGTCAACTTTAATGACTGTAAATCGATCCGCGATTTGTGAGTAATTAATCACTTCGAGCCGAAGTGTACATTTCTTAATGATCGCAAGTTAAATATACAAAGAGATGGCAGGAACTAACCTCAGGCTCGTGACAATCAAGATGATAATGCGAAGTTATTGACAACGATATGTTTTACTTAAACTGGCCATAGAAAAATATAAGCTTCGCGACTTCACTTCGCATACAAGAAGACAACCATTTCCATCCTGTAATCATTCACAGCTATGAGTTCCGATTTAGCTTAATGGATACATTTCGGTCTGTGATAATGTCGAGAATATCTCTATATATATCTGCATGTGTATGTCTGCATGCATATGTATATATCTGCATGCATATGTATATGTCTGCATGCATCTATATATCTGCATGCAACTATACTTCACTAATATCGCGAGTATCCATTGCCTCAAACGCTACCCAAACCTAAGTGGACCCACTGCTTCCAGAGTAACTGAGAAGACTTGTAAATTTTCGAAATATGTTTTCGGAAAGAGATAAAATTAGTGATTTCCATATTCGTTCGGTGTACTTTATAAAAGAAACACCTTTCAAGTGATTCTGGTAATAGTGGATGATTCGAATAGCGACACGTATTGAATTAATAAAGATCGATATTAAAGCAAAAAGAATTATTAAAGTGAATCATCCTAATGTCAAATGGAAACAAAATCTATCTCGGTATGACAATTGCTTTACTGCTTTCCTGTATTATGTTAACACGACTAAGTTTTAATATTAAGGAGTTTAAAGAGTTTACATAAATCAATGACTATTTAATGAAATAATCACTTACGGCTTATGAGATGAAGTTTTCGATTTTGTATGTGTCTGGGAAGTATTTTATGCAAAAGTCTTAAGGAATACGTTCACTTTGTCTTGTAATAACATTACATCCGCGCTTACCTGAAATACAGTTAATGGCATATGAAATTCAGCTCCACCAGTAATAAGGAAACCCCACTTAGAATCATCTTTAACGGCATAAGCATCGGAATCGACATCAAATGCTGGAAAACCATCCGTGTCACCGATACCACAAGAAAGTTTAATTATTGGCGGTTTTTTTGGAGGTTCGAGTCCATAAGTATTCAAAGCATTAAAAGTGGGTTCGGGCATTTTGTATTCCTTTTTGCTTTCGTCACTTAACGTTTATAATTCAATTTTAAAAAAAAAAGAGAGAGACAACAACACACGATAAACGCAAACAAATATCTAAAGAGAATATCAAATTCTCTTTACTATGGAAAGAGAGTTATTCGCGAGTAGAAAAATTCTGCGAGAATCTGTTATGATTGTTTTTTTTCAAACGTCAAATAAAGTTTATTTTTAGTTATTTTCAAACGCACATACGCAAAATAAAAAAGAAAAAAGACACGAATGAAATTCTTTGCTTTTTTAATTATGAATCTCAAAAAAAAAATGTATTCAACACGTTTTTTCAACTTTGCCGGTATTTATTTATTTTTTTCCTTATTCGCTCTATCATACAAATTATTTACATTGCATTCCTTTTCTCGATAAACATTACATTACATTTGCTTTCTATTACATAATTATGTAAAAAAATTTTCAAATTTTTTCAAAGTTAAAAAACTTTTATGATCTAATTATTGTTATTCCTCCAGGTAATATAACAAATATTTATGCTTATACCCGTTCGTTGCTGCTTGCGGTTGGTATTAGTTATGATCCTTTTCGGATAAATAAAAAAAATCTTCCACAAGCAATCTTTCTTTCCACTATTGCGCAATTTTTGCTTTTTCAACGGAGGCCCTTTTGATTTTTGAGTTCACCGTTGATTGCACATTTACAACTGAATTGCTTGAAAGTTTTCTTTTAAGGGGCTTTTCAATCATTTCAATATAGTTTTCTTTTTTTATGTCTCTATGCTCCTAATAACGATTAGCGAGATAGTTTTTTAGTTGAGTTTAGTTTTTTATCTATCTTCTCTGGCAACATAATTTTTTCTTTAAATTTCGCACTCACTATCAGGGAAACCGGCACATTAGTTAGATTGTGGGAATGACATGTAAATGAATTATCGCGTTGTAGATAAACGACTGACTACGTGCGAAGTCGTAACATTCGCTTCATAAAGTGTGTGTTGAATTTATGTCAAAAATGAACTGCTGCTGTTGAGAGCAGAGATAAATTCCCATCATCTTCAGCACCTTCACGCACTGTCAAGATATTGCATTCATTCTGTGCCGGCAAATGACAATATTGTCACT
Source organism: Glossina brevipalpis (assembly GCA_000671755.1). Lineage (NCBI taxonomy): Eukaryota > Metazoa > Arthropoda > Insecta > Diptera > Glossinidae > Glossina > Glossina brevipalpis. The sequence goes on from KK351108.1 coordinate 407,537, forward strand.
TTACAGATCGCTTCATGCATTGTATTCGAAGGTGTCTTAAAAATGAACCGCTGCTGATAAAAGCTTATTATCGATAAATTCCCATCATCTTCAACGGTTTCGTGTGTGTATTGGCGAAAAACCCCATTCAGCCACTAGTTTCTGTACCACTGACATAAGCAAAGTCTATGAAATTTTCTTAATATGACCCATCGCTAAGGGATAGTTCTATACAACTATATAAAAACCGTGACCATCAGAAAAAGAAAGAGTAGAAAAGAAGGAGTAGTAGTTCCCGGGACTAATTAAATAAAATTATTAGTAATTTTCACTAAATTGCTGGGTATTCTAAATTCATCTCAGACCGACTATAGATTAGCTATCCTGCTTGTTTACAATTTCACTTGCAAGTGTCTGCACATTTCTCTTTATTATTCACGCTGTTGTATTTTTGTTTTTTTTTTTTTTCAATACTTTATCAAGCAGTCATGTCTTATGGGCCAACATTAGCTATTTTGAGATAGGTCGGTTTTTTCTTTTCGTTTTATGTACAATACATGCATTGTGTGCGTGCATATTCATCCCAATTGGAAATGAAGGCAAAAAATACGAGCTTTTAATTTCAGGTGATTGAAGACAATGGCCGATAAGTCAATTACAATGTGGTTTAAGAATAACTTGAGATCATGTATTCAGACTAGAGAGGAAGTTTATTGGTAGTGTTGCCAGAACAAAGGAATCATAAGTAAATATTTTTGTATGCGCCAATGAATATTGTCATTTTGTTTGTTGCAGAAATCCTGCAAAGCATCAAATTTTGAATCGATTTTAGCCTGTCCATCTATCTGCTTGCCCATCTGTCTAAAGTCTTTGGTAAATATTATTCAAGTTGCAAAATTGAAGACATCGGTTTTCAATTTGGCAGAAACATTGGATGTTCTTGCAAGCAGTTTGGTATTGAAAATCGATCGAGTTTTTATACATTCGAGTTGAGTATATTACCCTCATTTCAAAGAAGGCATTTCAGCTTTTCCTGAAAGGTCTCAAAATGCACTTCTAATTGCGATTTTTTCGTGTTTTATTTTATATTAACTTATGTGATCTTTCAAAGAATTCAGCGGGCCAGATCACCTAATATTAATACAAACAACCGGTGTTAATCGCCGAAACGGAAGTTCTCTAAAACTTTGCAGAAGAAGTGAACTAACGACCAGTTATCCCAAACGGCAAATAATGAACATTGCTCTAATATGTTCTCTATAGGGTCTTTAAATAATTGGCGTCGTTTTAAATTGAGCGCCCTTTTTCTGATGTCAACATACAATTGTCATTGCCGTGACTTTTGACAAGTAACGAATAGGAAGTTTCCAGAAACATCATCAACAACATCATGAATTTTTCTAACTAAATCATTTTGAATGATGAAAATCATTTTCCCCAATCGCAACAAGTGAAACTTTAGTACAGTGTTTAGGTTGACGGTATAACTTTGAAAACGCTAATGTGTGATTCCACTCATCCCGCGAATTAATGCGTAATTACGAACTTGAATAACTTTTTTTGAGCTGAAATTGATGCAATGGATATAGGCGATATTTCTTTTCAGTAATCGTCTTCGCAATCTGCACACGGAGCTCATTAAACAATGCCGCGTTCCAATTGGAGGAGTGGCGGCTACAGTTTTATTATGTTACACAATATGCCAAGGGACTGTCTTTAAGCTGTACTTCCCAAAATATAAAGTTTTAGCGAGAAGCATAATTCGATTTTTTTGTAAAAAAGAAATGGCTGAACTTGTTCGTTCCAGTTAACTAGCGACTATTGAGGTCGATCAGTCTTCAAGTCATTTACCGAAGCTTAAGTACAATAATTCTGACACCATTTAGATATCTAGTAGGGCATAACTGATTTTGACTCCCTCGCCACCATAGAATTTCGAATTTCTCAAAAGCAAAATGCTAAATACTTTTTAATTCACTTGATGTTTCAAAATTGATAAATAAGCATAAAAATACGTAGCGTATAGAGAAAAAGTCATACGTTCGTCTAAAGGCATTCATTTCTAATTGAATAAATTATAGAGAAATCGTTTAACATTATTTATAAATAAACTCAAGTATTTTCTGTTTAGTCGCGTCGATTGTTGCCTGTTTCTGTTATGCTCGTTATTTGTTATGTTTAACATCCGAATACTTTATAGACACATGAATAGAGAGATGCTCTGGCATGCATCATTCTCTATCACTTCCTCATTAAGTCAGTGCGATTATTTAAGCAAAGAAACTCAATTGAAAAGTTTCCAGAAATTTTTTACATTTTTTTATTTGCGTATATGTGTGACAATTCCATTAACACGAGCAATAGCGAATTGAATTTGTTTTGAATATTTTTATAAAAAAAGAATGCGCAATTTGTAAAAAAGAAGCGCCAACTACAACAACAAACATTATTTAAATATTTGTAAAAATTCCTACTGCTTGGCATACAACTCTTATCATCTAAAAATCGATCAGTGTCGACCGGAAAAGATTACAAAGTCACTATTCCCAAAAAGTGATCTTTGCTATTATCGACAGATAACCCTTTAGAGTGAACGGCTAATATTTTAGTTTCCAATAATTTTGCAAACTGAAAAACACAATAAATTTTCTTGCATGTCATCATTTCTTTATTGACGTCACTTAACACAGTATGTATGCGTATACAAAATGATATCCAAAATTAGTTTATACTTAATTTCTTTTTTCATTTTTCTTTTCTCTTCTATATTAAACTATTATAAGATAAAATTATTTTTCGCCAGCTTTGTTTTCGTTATCGTCGTTATAGGTGGTTTCGTTAGCCTCGTTAGAATTTTGTTCAAATCCTTCACATCCTTGTACATAATCATCTGCAAAATTATCCGGTGTCGCGGAATTGCCGCCAATATAACTGTTCAATGCGTCATCTGACTTCGTTTCGTTTGATAAATTCTCGTCCGCATTAGTTTTGCTTTGAGAATCTTTTAATCTGTAAGAATGAAAATCCGTGACAAAGAGTTCGTGTAAATTTCGCTTTTGTTCCTTTGAAAGAGTTTCGATGAATAAAACATCATTCAAACTAAACCGTTTGGGCAAAGATTCAAGTAAAGCTACATCGGCCGTCTTGCTTAAGTCAACTTTTGCTTCTTCTGAAGAATTTTCTTCAAATGCCTTATCTATGGATCGCTTTCTTGGTTCTAATTCATATTCATGTGGCTTATCATCAATTTTTGTTTTCTCCGATGAATTCTCCTCAGAGGACTTGTCACTTGTTCTACGTTTTCTTGAATTTTCTTTTGGTTCCAGTTTAACTACATCTGGTTGATCGTCAACTCTGGCTATGACTTTTGTTTCTTCTGACGAATCTTCTTCAGAAGACTTCTCACTTGATCTACGTTTTCTTGAATTTTCTTTTGGTTCCAGTTTAAATACATCTGGTTGATCGTCAACTCTGGCTATGACTTTTGTTTCTTCTGACGAATCTTCTTCAGAAGACTTGTCACTCGATCTACGTTTTCTTAAAATTACTTTTGGTTCCAGTTTAACTACATGTGGTTGATCGTCAACTCTGGCTATGACTTTTGTTTCTTCTGACGAATCTTCTTCAGAAGACTTGTCACTCGATCTACGTTTTCTTAAAATTACTTTTGGTTCCAGTTTAACTACATGTGGTTGATCGTCAACTCTGGCTATGACTTCCGTTTCTTTTGATGAATTTTCGTCGGGTGAGTTATTTATTGATCTTCGTCGTTTCGCAGTTACTTTTTCCAAATTTATAGTTTCATCTGGTATATAGACGCTTTCGGGCATAACTACTTTTGCTTGACAACCACAGGATGGTTTTTGTTTATCAGGTGAATCATCTATCGACCTGGGATGTCGTACTATTGCATTCTTGGAGGCACATCCACAGGATTTAATTTCTTTTACGGATTCGTCTTCTTGAAAAGTCGTCGGACTTGCACGTTTGTGACGCGGTTTTTTCGATTTATATTCCATATATAAATCATGATTATGGGAATCTTCATGAGGATTCTTATTACAACCACATCCTTCAACATCTGGTATATCACGTTTTACATTACGCCTGTTTGTTTGAATATCTTTCTCTTCGCTTGACGGCGCTGATGGTTCTTCAACGCTTTCTTCGCTAATGACATCGCTTTGTTCACCAGAGTTGTCCTCCAATGAAGCCCGGTTAACGAATACTTCACTAGTGCTTTCACTTTCATCAGTCGATTGACTTTTATCAATATTCTGCGCTAACAAACGATCTGATGACGCTAAATACGTATGCAGTCTATTATCATCTAAACGCACAACAACGGCCCCAAAATTTAAGCCAACTAAAGCCACAAATACAAGCGTTATTTGTAAAATTTTCATATTTATTTCGCAAACAATCCTTTTTTTTTTTTTTGTTTTAAATATAAGCACGCATTTATTTTCTTTTAAATGTGCAGCTACTCCGTATGATTTTCGTAATTAAACTGACTACACGGAATTCTGTCAAAGTGTTATGAATAAAATTTTTCGTTTTTGTGTTCAATAAATGTCTAATACCTATCGCTTATTATCACATGATGTGTGCAACATTCTCATATGTTTAGCGAGAATGATTGATTCTGTCTCAATGGGTATTGTTAACGTATTCGCAAACTATTCTCAACTCTTATCAATAAAATAATAATTCGCTGTCTATAAACTGAAGCGTCAAAGTTTATAAAGCTTGCACATACGCACACAACACCTATTTGCTAGGTAAAGATGAAGAAGACTTACCAATTGCTTGAGTTCTACAAATTAGGTTCACAAAATAGTTAAGTCGGCGGAAATTTTTTCATGTTAAGGGAAAACTTGCAAACGATTCTAAACTCTACGATCGAGAAATAAAAATTTCTCGACCTCGATGTAAAAGTAATTGACAGTCATGCTTTTACCGGGTTTTAGTTTAAAAAAAAAACCAACTATCTAGTCATCCACTGGCTTTCTCTAGATTGTTAGTTACTTACTAAGCAATTGTCTAAAAGAAAATAAACTCTCATGACCTAAAAAAAGATTGTTTGGCGAGTGGACTCTTAGCTCAACATTTCGAATATTTAATATGCGTCGTGATGATTTTCAACAACTCTGTACAGCAAATACAGTCTCTCGTTAGTCAACAAATTGTGGTGCACGCACCCCTTCCTTCACCCATATTCACATTATTATATTTAGTGTTACTTTATTTTGTCGCGTCAACACAACTACTAACTTATGCTAACACAATTGTTCGTGCGTTTTATAAGTTATTTTTATTATGTCTTTTGAGTTTTTTTATGCTATTGTTTATAAGCGATTTTATTTATAAATTTTCACATTGTTTGTTTTTTTTTATATTAAATTAAATACTTGTTAGCTATTTTTATACTCTAGACCACATGTACAGGATATATTAGCTTTGTGCAGACGTATGTGACATTCAGAAGGGCATGAGATAGACTCATCTTTTTTTATGCCAATCGATTCAGAATCATTTTCTAAATAGTTTTAAGATTGGCCGTCTGTCTCTGCATTCCTATATTTAACTCATATTTTGGAACTTCTTAGATATTTTAATAAAATTTTTATATACTGATGTGTTTTGTTTAAAAGTTCAACGCCATTGAAAAGCGATTCAAACGATCCATTTTTACGACAATTCCTCGTATAGCGCCACATTTCGAAAGAATCTTTACTTAACTAAGATTGCAGTTTCTAATATTTTTCGATAAACAACGATAAGAAGTAGTATTTTAGCATATAAAATAAATATGAAAAGTTTGAATCCAATGGGACCATTTTCTGAACATCCTGCCATGTAACCCGTCGTGTGAAAAGTAAGCCTTTATATGCAAATGAGTTCCTAATAGTAATTTGAAATAAAAATTAACTGTACTGCTTATGGACCACGCAACTCTATTTTTTTTCATCTCATCCCTCTTAGGGTTCTTATGCAAAGTAATCTTTCATATGAGAAAAAGGTCGATTTTTTAATATTTCATGATGAAAATTTTTCCGCAATAGTAATTTGAGAAAAAAAATTAACTACACGAATTTTGACTTCGTAGATCTAGCTCTCGGACCCCACACAATATAAGCATTCTCAGGAAAACTAAATCTTTATGTGATAAGAAAGTCTAGTTTGTAATACTTTATGACAGCAATTGATGAGCAATAAGACCTTTGGGAGAAAAATAAATTGATTAAATTTTGACCTGCTTTTGACCCGCGCTTCCGCCACCCCTTCCTCTAAGGACTCCCTGAAAAACGAACCTTTGCATGAAAAGAAGATGTAATTTATAGCGTTTTTCAATTTCAATTTAAAAAAATTGGTGTAGAGTATTGCACGGTCGCTCTTACTCGACTACAGTATTTTTAATTGTTTCAATCAATAATTCTGGTATAAATACCCGATAATCCTTTCAATAAAGCTCTTCCGATCAAAACATTTCTGCGATTGTTCATTCTATCAAGGGAGATTATGAATTCTCGTTGTTGGCTTGTACAACTTAGCTCCTGGTTGGACAGGGGGTTTGATCAACAAATGTTCAATACAATATGCTATTCGTTCTAATACCTTTGAAGACTTCTACCAAATAAGTGATTGCATATTATGCAGCACGCAAATCTAAAGCTATTTTAGTCAGATGTTTAAGAATATCTTCTCTCTTAAGAATATCGCTGAGCAGTGTTTCGAGCGAGAACAGCTTCTGAAAGCCCTGTAGTAGTAAGCTGTAGTTTATTTTCAGATTTAAATGCATATTAAGTTTGCCCCTATGTTACAGATGTTACGTGTTTGAAGTAGCGGTAATGAATTTTTAAAATCTTTGTTTCAATCAATTCTTCTAGCAGTTCTTTTCAGCAATCATTAATTTCCGATGTGTCTACAGCCTTTCCATCTGGTAATTATTTTTATCATTACATTTTCAATTTATATAAAAAAGCATTCCTCAATCATACAATAATTTCTTGAGTGACCCCAACGCTTTTTGCTTCAATTGCGGTAGAGTTTGATTGTTATGCATATTGCTGGTGCTCGATATAATTATTGGTGCAATGAGCGTACAGTTCACATTCCTTTGATATCAAATAGTTTCGGCTAAGATGATATATTTTAAATTTGTTTCATGATATTTGCTTTATATTTCATTAAGTTGAGCCTTTTGTTTTAACTTTTTTTTTTTTGATTTAATTAAAATGTACGCACTTAGCGGACACATATGCCACTATGGCGATGTATGTGATTTCAAGGGAACGAGAATATCATTGAGAAAAACAAAAGCCGGATTGTAAACCTGTAGAATATGTACGGAATGTTGTCTTATATATTGCGATTTTGTAGAAAAACAAATTCGAAATAACTGAACTAAAGAATGTAAATCAGTTGTTGCATGCGTTTATAGAACATACAGAACAGGAAGTTGTAACGAATGGAACATCTTTAATACCCAATCTCTGGTTTGTATCAAAGAGATTTTTGATTACTCTTTTTATATGTGAAGATGGAAAGTTATCTACACATGGAATTTTTTCACACGAAGCTTCTCATATTCTTCTGTTTAATTTCTAACCTTCTCTTTAATTTCTCTTAAATCTACGGAATTAATTTTACAATGGTCGACCCAGAATAGCTGAATCGCTTTTGTTGGAATTGCAATTTATGGAATTAGTTGAACTAGGCATCAATCACGATATTAAAAAAACCTTTTTTGTGGCTCATAGTGAGGATTTAAGGAATTTATTTTATTGAATACTCTATACGAATACTTATTCCAAACTACAGTTTACAGCTTTTGCGACAGATATGTGTTATTAGTTCAAATGCATAAAGTATAAAAACTAGCGCCCGATTTAGCACAGTAATCCTTTGAAATCGTTTGTTGCTGTTGTTTTGAGCTCTAGAGAAAAAACTTACGAAAACTCAGTATTGGGGGTCAAAGAAAACAGCAACTATAAACTTGGACGATGTCTTATTTTGATAACTGACGATATCGTATCCTGATAAGTGAAATGACTTGAATAAAAAAGAAAATCTTATGAAACTGTTTCTTAAGATATCAGAAAAAAATGGGAATATACGCCAAGGAACCATAATAGAATACTGTTGAAAAGAAAGCGTAAGCTTAAAAATGGCTAAATTAAAAGCTGAGCGAATTGACGTCGATTATGATCGTCTTGTACTAACAAAACCGCTGTATATACAATTGGCTGCAAATGCTTTCATTTGGTTAAATGAAAATTATTATAAACTGGTTGAACATTTTTCTGATGACATTATTTCCCATACCTTCGAAATCCATGTCTTTCCTAAATCGAGATTTTAAAAATCTCTCCATATATTATATATGTACACTGTTGGCGTATTTATAAAGATATTTTCAGCTGCAAAACTTGTGCACAAATATAAAGTTCATGCCGTTATTGACATATTATTATTATTTTATATATATATTATAAGATAATATTTATAATTTATACGATTAAAGCGCTAAGTCGATGGGCCTGCCGGCGATGTCAAAACCCCACTGTTAGGTTTGAATGGACTCTAATCACTTATGTCCACATTATTGGTGGGTAGTGGGTGGGGTAGTTAGAATGGCAGGAGAGTAGCTCAAATAGTAAAATAATAATAATAATTACAATAATAATAATAATGGTAGTAGAGTTAAATATGGTGCTAATAGTAGCAGAGATTAGTAGAATTATAAATAGAATAGATAAGCATATAAGTTCTAAATTGTAATAGAAATATTAAACTACTAGAAATAATAAAGATTCCCACAACCGTAAGAATTGAAATGATATGAATGGAAATAGTGAGAAAGTAGTAGAAGTACCAAACTTGGTAATGATACTAAGGATTATAGATTATAATAGTAAAATGAAGTAGTAGTAGAAAGTGAAGTTAATTAATTAATTATTTAGTAGTGTTACTAGTAATTAGATGTGTATCGATGTTGTTGTTGGGGTTTATTAATTATTTAGTGATGATATTTCTATTGTCCGTTGTTGTTGGTGTCAAGTGCTGTTGATCTTGCCGATGATGATATTGATATTGTTATGTATATTGCGGTTTATTATTGTGTGTATATATCTGCAATTTATGTGTGTATGCATATGTGGTTGTCGCGTATGCACTGTATCTTTATTATATATTTATTGCTAATATGTGTTTGTATTGATGATCCTATTCTATTCTATTCTTGTTGATAATGTAGATATTTCTTTGGCCGTCGGTCAGTGAAGGTTGACCAGCACGGCTATGGATATCTTTCAGCCTTAATGTATGCTACACTTTTTCTGCCAGCCCACAAGTGGCTCCGAACTGGGATTGTCTCCACACTGCGCCGTAGACGAAATCCTTTGCACTATCTCTTTCTTTTTTCTTATGCACTTTGCTTTGAACTTTTGTTCTTATGTTTCGCGCGGTAACACTACCTTTTGAACTTTGACCCTAGCGAATTTGGAAATCCCGAAAGAAGAAAAAAACAAATAAAAGGTTTCTTCTTCTTGGTCAGGTTTCATATTTGGATCGAATTATTCTTTACTTGATCTTAACGCGAGTCAAAATACTAAGATTCCGATCTTCGCGTGTTTTATAAGTTTTGTGATCACTAGAAAAGTCTTTTTGTAACGCCTTCCTTTATTCAGTTTAACACGAACTCGTAGAGCTCACAAAAACAAGTCTTGAGGCTACGAATTCAGTCTAACCAATCCGTTTGTGTGTGTGTGTGTGTATGTGTATGTGTTTGCAAAATCTGTGCTAACATACGAAATGCACATAAGCAAATATTGATTTATTTCTATTCCTAAAAGTATGTTACTAAGCTTGTATCGATTGCTTTATGTATTTTTACTATTTTCTTTTTAATTATGTTAAACTCTGCTACAGGTTAACATAATCAATCAAGATAATATGATGAAAGAAAATGTTTGTGTAGGCGCTTTTCATTGAAATTCAAATCGATTTAATTTAATTTTATTACAACAAATATATTTTCATATCTTCAAAATGCCAAAAAGTGTATCTGATGTTTTCCACAACCCTCTTTTATAGTCACCTTTTTACGTAATTAAAACAATCCTGCTGATTGCAAAATGGCTGATAGCTACTTAGGGCCAGCTAAAGACTTTACGGTGAATGCACTTTACCTCAGTTGTCAACTTTAATCACATTAGTTTTTGAGAATAGAGTATGGAATCAATCCTCTGCCCAATTTGAGGCAGACTATTATGCGTGTAATTCCCGTCAAACACCACCAAATATAGAGCATTATTTTACGCAGCATCAATCCGGGCTTTTGCCACTATTTTTGAAACTTCATCCATCTTCGATTGCGATTTTTCCGTGTATTATTGTCGTAATTCAGTTGTCATAGCTCGTTATCAATTATCTTGTAAAATGAATGAAATGAAATTCGATTTACAGATTTTTCTCTATTAATCTTTGTAATAATCTTATGCAACTTTTCGAGGCAGTTTTCTGGTAATTTTAGAATAATGTGGTTAATAGTCGAAAATACAAAATTTTACTGAATGGCAACAAAATTTTGCTGAATCTATCAACATATTCGTCATAAAAATTTATTATTGTTATTGTGTGACGGCTGTTTCTCAATAAGAATTGAATTTAGTGAAATAAAAAATTTTGACTCGCTACGGTAGCTTTTCTATTAAATTTTCAAACACATATTTGATCAAATTTGCCATTAATTTAGAATTAAAAGTAAATCATTTTTATCATAAACGACATTAAATATGAATAAACCAAAACTTTTGAAATAAACAATAATTCTCTAATACTCTTAATCACGAAGCGAATAAAGAAAATCTCATCAACTCAAAACAAGATTCATCTTGCAGCAGCTGCAGAAGAAACAATCGTACCAACCGGGAGTGCGCGTCCAACATCGAGTCGGAAAAAGTTGGAAAAAAAGAAAACTACTCATCAACAAAAGGCTCATGAAAATTTGACCATGGCCATTTTGAGGCAACCACGACGAAGCTCGAGCTCAAGTTTACAAAAGGAGCAGACTGCAGATAATAAACAAAACCTAAACCGACATCAGAAGTTAACATTGCATAGATCGATATCGCAAACGCGAATCGAGCCAGTGAATGCTTCATCTACTTTCTCCTATGATTTTTTAGAGGGCAAAAAATATAATACATCATTGCCGGATTTGCGCTATAGCAGTGACGAGAGCGGAAACTGAATATTGCACACATCTTTCCAAACCCCACAATAATTTAAATGATCAGCAATCTTTGAAAAAATATTTTTTAAAAATGTATATTATTTACAACCAGAATAAAAAAAAAAGAAAAATTCTTTGAATAAATAATTTTTAATTTGTACGACTGTACGCACGCATTATATATATTTTATTCATCTATATGACATTTTCCAATTATTTAATCTGAGAGAAAAAAAAAAAGAAAACTTTTGCAATGTTCAGATTGACCGGAAGATCGACTAAAAGAACGACTGGAAGATTGACTAAAAGAGTGACTGGAAGATTGACTAGAAGGGGAACTGGGATATTCGCTAAAAAAGACTTGGAGACTCCAAGCAGTGATGATGATGACGACGATGATGGTGATGATGACGATACGGATGATGGCAGCTTGGAGTATAGCACTGACAAAAGTGTAATAGAAGATGAAATGGAAACTGATGAGGATGTCGATTTGGATACTGATACCAAAAGCGAAGATGACTTAAGGCCAGAAGAATTGGATTATGTGAGACGAAGAACTCTCATTTCAGAAGAAGACTTTTTTAAAATATTGGAAAACATTCCATCTTTGAGTGATTTTAAGGAAGAGAGCGAGGACATGGAAACCGAACTAAAAGAAGAAGAAATGGAAGAACAAGAAACACAAATAGATTACGAAGAAGGAACTTTCGTCGACCCTTTAACGGGCGAAGTACGAAAAAGAATTATTAAACCAAAAGAATATGAAAAAACAGAGGTAGAAGAAAAAAGCGAAACGGAGCCTGAACGAATGATTGAACCTGAAATTGTACCCAAAATTGTACCGAAAATTGAAGAGGAAATTACATCAAAACGTGAATCGGATGACTTATGGTATGAAAAACTTGATGCTTTATATGGAAGCGAAGAAGAGGCCACAGAAATTGCCTTGAAAAAAGAAGAAGACGAAACGAATATTGAAGCTTTGTTTATCGATAAAGAAGAGGAACCAGTAGTGATGATGGCAAAGTTTGACTTTGACGCATGGCAAAAACTTGAAGAGGAGCGTATTATAGAAGAATCAATGATCGAACTTATGGCGGATGTTATAAAAGCTGCCATTGAAACTTCCGAACGTAATAACGCAATCAACGAATTGTATAACAATTTGAATAAAAATAAGCTTATAACAGAATTGGCTAAATTAAAAAATGAACAAGAACATGAGAATTGGCTGAAAATACAACTGAATCGAAAGTGTGTCGAATATTATTGTCGTAAAAAAGCGTATCGTACAATTACCGAAGAGTCTGCAAAGGTTGCGGATTACAATAAGAAAAAACTTCACGAAGAAATGGAACGTCTCGATTGTTTATTAGCAAGTGAGCATGCAGTCAAAATAAAAACTGAAAATACTATCAAAGAATTACGAAAACAATTGGAGGACTTGGAGAAAATCAATCAAAATGAAGTTGAAAACTTTGAGAATATGATTTTAAATAACATAATTCGGGGTGATCGCAACAATTTAAGAAATAACATACGCAAACCTCTCAATATTATGGCCCGTGAACGGAAAAACATCTCTTTATTACATTCGAAAATAATAGCGAAACAGCAAATAGCTCTTACCAGGAAAAAGGTCAGTTCTCTATGCACTAGATACATATAGTTGACTTGAAGCAAATTAACGAATGTTTAATACAGAAAATCGCAGATGCCGAAAATCTAGGCAACGGTTTAAGAATCAGTGACTATAGGAGTATACAACACGATATTATGGCCACTAATGCCAAAATACAAGGCAAGTTCATCAAGAAATAATTTCCTTAATACGTTCTAAAATATTTTATTTTACATCGCAGAACGTGACGCAGACTTGGAGAAACTGCGCAATTTGTTGTGCAAAGATATCGGGCAGATGACGCATATGCGTAAAAAAAGACATATATTAGTTGAGCAAGTCACAACTCAACGTGAAGCTTTAAGGGACCTTGGCGAACGACGGGAATTATTACGTAAGCAATTGGATCGTTTAACTCATATACGTCTAAGTTTGCGTCATCAAATACGTAATGTAACGCATCAAAGCGGTCTTCTGAGTAAGCCCCTGCTAATAGTCGACTATCAAGAGGCCACAAAACGTGTAGAAGATCTAAATGAGATTATTGCAAATCTACGAACTAAATATGGATTATTGCAGGAACGTTTTAAAAACTATAAAAACTGTTAACAAGGCTAACTTATGCATATTTAAATATATTTTAATAAGCAATAATTAAAGTTAATGTTAAGTTTATTTATTATCGTTGATTTTACACACCTTCTATGGTGGCTTTAGACTTCTAAAAGAATTTAATTTCAAACTATTTTTCAAACTTTTTGAAACGTTAGAAATTAGACTTAGACTTCTTTTATTATAATGCGGTAGACATTTAGACTTCCTTTATTGTAATACGAGTGATTTTATTAAAACATTTAAAACTATTCGTACTTTGCCTATAATGATATATGTGCGCTCTCTATGCTATCTATGCGCTGAAAAGTGCGTAGGCTAACATAGAAAAGTTCTTTTTTTCGATAGAATTTGATTTTATTGATTTCATTATTCAATATAGTTGCCTTCGAGGGCGATACAACGATAATAGCGGTCATACAATTTTTCGATACCATTTTTATAGTACAATTTGTCTTTAGCCTCAAAATAGGCTTCAGTTTCGGCGATTACCTCTTCATTGGCACGAAATTTCTGTCCAGCGAGCATTATCTTGAGGTCTGAGAACAGGAAAAAGTCGCTCATGACCAGATCTGGAGAATACGGTGGATGCGGAAGCAATTCGAAGCCCAATTCATGCAATTTGGCCATCGTTTTCATTGATCTGTGACACGGCGCATTGTCTTGTTAAAACAGAACTTTCTTCTTCTTCAAATGGTAATCGCTGTTTATGGTTTTTACCTTTTTAAGATAGTCAATGGATATTATACGATGTGTATCCCAAAATATTGATGCCATAACCTTGCCAGCCGACTTTTGCGTCTTTCCACGCTTTGGAATAGGTTCATCACGTGCAGTCGACTCGGCTGACTGTCGATTGAACTCCGGTGTGAAATGATGGAGCCATGTTTCATCCATCCTTATATCGCTATAAAATTGAAATACTTTCGTAAAAAGCGTTTTTATTTTTAACCAAAGAACAGTGATTTTTACATCGGTTTGCATATTCGTATTGCATGGATAACTTGTAATTAAATTCCTCTCAAACTAAAGCCTTAATCATCATCTACTAAATATATCACGAATTGCCTACTATAGGTATTGTTCGTTCGAGAGCACATAGAGCTTTAACAATTCTTCGATATAAATTCAACTCCAAATTAAGAGAGGATAAGAGGAGATTAAATGTAAGAAATTTGATATTTTTTCATAAGATTATTCATAAATGTATTCCGAGATATTTGTACGATAAACTTGATTTGGTCAATGTGCAAAAATGTGTGATACTGCCAGACCACCAACATCTCCTTCAAGACTGTCCTTTGTTAGAACCGTAGAGATATATATGGAATTCTTTGCCAGTTGGTATCAAGACCGGATGTTGACTCCTGTAGGTTTGCAATTGAAGTTAAGACTCTCCATCACACTTGTGACGATGTATGATTCTATAACATCTAAAAGTCGAACGTCTCCATTTCTATTATGTCAGATATAGTGTATTGATAAGGTCTTGATTATTCACTAATCCAATAGTAGTCAAAAGCTTTGTGCTATTCTTTTTGGCATTTTACGCCGTTTACATGAAAAATAGTTTATTAAAAGAGACTTTACGCCTGTCAGTGCAGTAAGATCTATTTTAATGTTATTATCTCTATTTATATTTAGTAGCGCAATAACGCATTATTCTTGTAACTTATATCTAATTCTAATATTAATTACTTACATTAAATTAAAGTAATTAAAATTAAAATTGTTATTACTTACCTGGTAGTTATTATGATTAATTGTATGTCTACACATACATGACACATACATTATTATTATTTAGAAATTTTTGGCCTATTTATCACTATTAATTAATTAATTAATAAATAATTATTTTATTTTAATATTTTTTAATTAATTTTATATCATATTAGTATTAATTATTATTTAATTAATTAACTAAATTTTTAATTAAATTAATTTAAAAAATTTTTTTATTTATTTTTAAAATTTGTAGTTAATCAAATAATTAATTAAATTAACCTTAATTAACCAATTAAGAATGAAAAAAAACATTTTCTTTACTCAATCGTTAAATTCGATAAAACAAAAACGAAAAATTCAAAATCCCCTTTTAAATAGATAACTTCAGTCAAAAGTTTATTTGGTAAACCCTTCGTATCTATAAAAGTTGCGTAATAAAAAAACAACTTTTTTTTTAATTCAAAAAAAAAGTTGACATTACAAATGATGATAGAATATGTTTCATTTCTTTTCTATATTTTTAGCTATTCAGTTATCGTATTTTTTTGCTAGTCATTATAAAATATTCTTTAGAGAATTTAGAAATTGACAGAAATCTAGGAAGAATTTCTTCGCAAATATATACATATTTAAAGAGTATTCACGTACGGACGTACATCCATTTCTACAAAATAACCATATATTTATAGATATATATTTTAATATAAGCTATGTCTTTGAAAGAGAACAATAGTGATAATGAGTCAGCAACAACAACTCTATCAACTTCCAGCGAATCTACTTTAGAAAGCGTGAAAGAAGAAGAACAAGAAGGTCAAGTAGGTTTGCGTGATTTGCATGATAGTGATGAGGAGGAACCATCGGACGCCGAAGATGAGGAAGAGGCAGCATATTTACTTCAACGAGAATTAGAAGAGCAAGAGGACTTTTTTGAAAAGCTAGGAACCTTGCCCCATTTGGAAGACATATCCGAGGATGAGAGTATCGTGCCGCTCATAGAAGAAGCAGAAGAAGAGGCGGAAGAGGAGATAGATACCAAGGGTAAATTTGTTGACCCTATAACGGGTGAACCTATTGTCAGTGAGGAAAGAGCGTTGCCTGAACAGCAAGAAACTGAATCACAACCAGCGCCAGAAGTTGTAGAAGAGAATGCATCAGAAGAAATGATATCTGATCCCGATCTTTTCTTTATTGACGAAGAAGAAGACGTCGGTTTGCTCAAAACGATCGATGACGAAGAGGCGTTAGAAACATTTTTAGAGATGGAAGTTGATAAAGCAGCACCGCCCGAAGTAACGATCGACTGGGAAGCAATTCTTCTAGAAGAGCAAAAACGCGAACATCAAATTGCCGTGCAGTTTGTCGAGGAACTCATTAATAAAGTGGTCAATTTAGCCGAGTTTGTAACGCCA
Source organism: Glossina brevipalpis (assembly GCA_000671755.1). NCBI lineage: Eukaryota > Metazoa > Arthropoda > Insecta > Diptera > Glossinidae > Glossina > Glossina brevipalpis. Next base: position 424,131 of record KK351108.1, read on the forward strand.
GAAAACTTTTTAAGGCAGAATTTGAATAAACTTAAAGTAATAACTGAAATTAAAGAAAAAATTTGCGATTTAAGTATTGAAGAAAGATCTAAAACCTTTTTAAATCGTAAAGTCAGTGAATTTTATAAACGCAAAAAAGCACTTCGTCCCCTCATGCCGGATAATCCGAAAACAGTAACAGCGGAAAAAGAAAAATATACACAGGTTTTAAATCGTCTTGATTTTCTATTGGACAAGGAGGCCAAAAGTTTAGATAAAAAAAATCAAACAGTGGAAGAACTGGAAGACAAGATAAAAGAAAGCCGGTCTCAAGCTACAGAAGAAATTAACAGTTTCGAAGATATAGTAAGGAAAGCGGTGGGCCGTGATTCTAGACCAAGGCTGAATTCGGTAAAGTACAATACAATACGTAATTTATGAAAATAGTAGCGTAACATACACGACTATATATACGACAAGGCTGATCAGCTTAACAGAATTCAGCTGTGACTTAGACGATCTCTCTATGCATCCATATACATATTTTTGAATTTGAGGTTAATTTGTTTCACAAAAACTCTCTCTTCAATATCGAATCCCATTAATCAGTTAGCTCTTCAGCTCCAATGCTAAACGAAGTTCTTTGTGGAATATTTTTTAATTCTCCAATTCTTCAATTCAAATGACAGCAAAGTTGAGACACAGTTGAACTAATAAATACCTTAAACAAATTGATTGCAAATAATATATATTTTATGATTTCAGATAATCGATAATGAATTAAGAAAAATGTCCAGAGTACGCAAGGAAGTTAATGAAGTACGTTTTAAGATGTTAACTAAACAACATACTGAAGTTTGGCTACAAAAGGTATCAATATATAAATGCTCAATACGCGCCCATAACATATTCTGACATCAAAGTATCAGAAATCGTTTATTCAAAAGTTCCCATTGCTTATCGCCTTAATCTTACATGTCTTCAATGGAATGATGGAAGATTCCATTATCATGTTAAACTAAACTAAAAAAATAACACGATTTCCAATACTTTCGTTTCTCTTGCACTGATTATGAAACCGCATAATTACATTTACAACTTATGCATTATTTGTTTCTTAGAAATTAGCTGAGTTCACGACACCTCATACTGCCATCAATATTAAGGAACTTGGTAATCAAAAAAAAAAAAAAAAAAAAAAAAAAAAAAAAAAAAAAAAAAAAAAACTATTTTTTTTTTTTTTATAGAAAATATGATCATATCTGTTAACCATGAGTTAGCAAAGTTGCGAGCTCGTTGTCGTGCTGACATCCATGATATGGCCCACTACAAGGAAAAGCAAAAAATGCTAGCTAATAGCATCGTTAATCAAAAGTTAGCCCTGGAAGAACTTGAAGAAGAGAAACGTTTGTGTCGTAATCGTCTCTTCGATCTGAAACTTCAGCATACACGAATTCGTACCGAAATGCAAAACATCAGTTTCCAAACCTGTATGTTAGGGAGACCCATATTAATGTTGGATTACGATGAAACTGTAAAAATTGTCAACAATAAACGAGATGAAGTCGCAAAGCTGAGGCTACGATTCCATACTTTACAGGAAGAAGTTCACAAAATTGAAAATCGCTGTGCTACAAACGTGAATTCGCAAAAAGATAAAATATGATCGCCATTATGCGAAACAATACTTACTTCACATTACATTGTATAATAATAATAAAAAAGGTTCGTATTACAGCCACAATGGTATAAATATTGTTACGTCGCGCCTTTTCTTAATTTTTATGCCCACTATCAATTATTGGGGACATATTCGTTTTTTCCTTTTGCCTACAACACCAAGAATGAACCTTTAGAAATCTCACAAAGTATATATATTTTCGATCAGAATCGATGTTCGTCTGTCCGTAGGTAAGTCTGTAGCAAAAATTCTCCTGCCCACCCAAAAAAAAAAATATAAAATTTGGCAGAAACATTGCGGGTTCTTTGAGGCGGATTGATGTTGAAAATACTATGAAAATGAGAAGCACGCGCCCATAATAAAATGTAGTCTGAGAACACCTCTTCTATTAGCAAAAAAAATTGGTTCTTATGCTTATTATTCGTAAACCACAGTTGACACATATACAAAAAAATTCCCATATTTATTGAGATAGCTATCCTTTGGTTGACATCGATGCATAAATGGAAAGGTTCCATATAATAAAGGATTGAAATTACAGTGTTTTGTAAAAATATAATATTAAGAAAGAAGCTTCAGAAATTCCATAAAGTGCATACGTCCTTGATAAGTATCAAATTCGCAATCCACATCGATGTATCCATCCGCCAGTTCATCCATCTGGCTGTCTGCTTAGCTGTGTAATGTCTGTGATCACCGTTTTCTTGGTGGCAAATATATTAAAACTTCTTTCACACACGTTGGTATTGAAAATGTGCCAAATCAGTCCCAGCTTACGCCCCCAATAAGAAATAAGCTGGTAACAAGTCAGTTCTCTGGGTGTTTTGCTCACAACTCATTGAATATACAATAAAAATTTCCACGATATTCCATAAAAATAGAACAAATCCCCCATGCCCACCTATTTTCTTTTTTTTTTTTTTTTTATGATGAAGACGTTGGGTGTGAAGGATTCGGCACAGCCCAATATAATTTTCTTTCTGGTTCGGATTTTAATTATATTCCCGTGTATTCCCTAGGTTCGTCTCATTGTACGTACGTTGTATCTCGTTGGGTTGTAAATACAAACAAGGTGTATAAACTTAAGTAAAAGAAGCCATCGAATTACCTGTAAGCTAAACAAGACAGAAAGTTTAAAATTATTCTGAACATTTTCCACATGAACCTTTGGTACGAAAAAATTAATATTGATAGGAATTCAAGATTCGCCCTTAGCTGAATATAACTTTCTTACTTATTTTTCATGTAAAATTTCATATCTACTCGCAACTTATACTATTTTTTCGTCATAAGAATCCGCATCGAAAAATAAGCATCTAGGACTTGTAGTTTTGCATTAATTTCGGATGTGGTATTAAAAAATACTTATGATTTGGAAAAAGTTGAATTTTTACACAAAATATACAATAACTGTTGCAGTCCTTCGATGTGAAACTATTTGTTCAAAGTGCCAAACTCATTTTTACAGGCCTACAATCTAGAACCCAATATTAAAACAGATAAAAAATTTCTACTCACCTTGAGAAAAATTGTAAGATTTCATCTAAAGAGAAAATTCGTTATTTACACTAATTTTTTGGAAGACTTTCATCTATTTAGGCGTAGACAATGTCTGTTTTTAAACTATACATTGATCGGCTGATATTATATGATTTTCAGCTTACTATCGTAATCTTTCCGAAAATGAATGCTTTTTTCAGAGCTAAAGTGTTGTGATGGACAAGATGACTGCATTTCGCATTTGACAAATTCCAGAATTGCTTCGAAGCAACACAGAAATATAAGTAATAATATTTGAAATGACTTTAAAAAAATCAGTTTTTTCTTTTTCATTTCTTAATAAATACGTGAATTTTATTTAATATTTATTTTAATACAAATTTTTGCGTTTTTATTGTTAAAAAACGTGTCGTAAGTTGTGCAGCGCTTTATACCGGTACAATTGGTGGACATCAATATTCCGCCAATGTTTTTTTTCTAAACCGATTCAGTAAAAAATTGTAATTAGTCGCGAGAAAAGTAAACGGAAAATATAGAATCGTATTGTAAAAAATTAGACGGGATTTAGAAAAGGATATCACGAAACGAGAATAAATCATCTCTTTCGCATAAAATATCAGAAGATGGCTAGCAGGATTACAGAATCAGATAAGCAACTTTTAAAAGAGCATAAATCTTTGCTCAAATTTCAAATCAGCGAAGTCAAATCTGGCCTAAAGATGCCACAAACATCTAAAGAAAAGGAAGGTGAATCTGCAGATGTATATGCCCACTCACCGAAATTTAGTCGTCTTGACCTAACTCAGTTGGCAACACAAACACCATCGTCGTCAACGTCATCAACAGTGGAATCATCGGGTTCGGAGTCAGAAGCGTCGGAAGAATTGGGTGTAGTTGCAGTGGAAGAAGAAGAAGAAGAAGAAGAAAAAATAGAAGAAACAACAACATCTTCCGAAGAAGATTATATGGTCGAAGACGTAGAACACGCCCCATTGTTTGACTTTTTCGATAATCTTGATAGTTTAATACCTGACCTTGATGAAATATCATTGACACCGTCTGTGGTGACAGAAGCTTCCGTTATTTCCATAAAAGAAAGCGTGGAACCAACTGCTGACGTAGGAAAATTCGTTAAGTTAGTTGATCCAGGAGCAGGTATAGATGACTTTTTTCAAGATGCCGACCAAGAAGACAAAGAAACTCAGGAACAGGAAATAGAATTACAGGGAGAAGAAGAAGAAGAAGAAGGCAAAGAGGATGAAGACAAAGTTGAAGAAATAGAATCAGTCGAATTTAGCTTTGATTTCGAAGCAGTTGATGAATATTTTGAAGGGAAATTAGATGAGGAGATTGCGGAAGGTGACAAAAAGCCCGATGAGGAAGAGGCCGCTTTTGCTACATTTTTAGAAATGCAAGTGGAAGTGCCCGTGTCAATATCCGCGATTGAAGATGTCGAAGAAAGAAAGAAAGAAGAAGAGGCGAGGGAAACGCGATTATTAACAGCCCAATTTTTGCAGGATTTAATCGAAACGTGTGTAAAAATGGCCGAACAAATGGACGTCACCGCATACATGAGAAAGAATCTTAATAAAAGTAAAATAATGATGGAGCTGAAAGCGACAATTCCCTTGTTAATTTCGGAGCAATGGGCGCGACAATTTTTAAATCGTAAATGCGTGGAACATTTCCGTCGAATTAAAGGTTTTCGCCGCCTTACAGAAAATCCGAAAACTGTTATTCAAGATATGGATCGATTCCATGAGATCATGATTCAATTAGATGAATTGTTAGGAAAAGAGTCTGAAGTTATTAGTTTAACTAAATCTAAGGAAATCGAGCTAACCGAGCAGCTTGCTGAACTCGAACACAAAGCAAAAGATGAAGTAGAAAAATTGGAGAATTTAATAAAGCATACATTAAATCCCAATAACTCAGCTAGAATAGGAAACGTAAGTTATTAATAAACCTAATCTAAGATCAATAAGACGAACGGTCTCCTCCCTCCGTCTCTCTCCGTCTGATCTCGCGCCCCGTTCCCTCTCTTTCTCTCTCTCTCTCTCTCTAACTCTATTTCTGTATCTATCTCTCTATCGCCCTATGTCTGTCGCTCTTTCTGCTTTCTATCTTCACTCTCACTTCCCTCTCTCTCTCTCCTCTCTCCCTCTCTCTACATTTATTTCTCTCTCTCTCCCTCTCTCTCCCTCTCTCTCCCTCTCTCTCCCTCTCTCTCCCTATCCTCATATCTCTCCTCTCTTTCCTGCATCTCCTCTCTCTTCCCGTTCCTCTCTCTCATCTCTCTCAATGATAAGTCATTCTGTTTTCTGAAATAAACTACAAAAAGCTCCAACGGGTGGCGGAGAATATTTAAGGATGTTTTTTCGAAAAGAACATTTTGTATTTATGTCAACTGATTATAAGCCCACTCTTCATATAATAGCCATTGATTTATGCTTGATTATCAAAGAATCATTTAAAAATGTCCTTTGCGAAAATATTTTCGTAGCGAAATTTCAAAAGCTCACATTTGCAGTTGCACTGTGAATGTGACACGTCACGTAAGAAATTTATATCGAGCAATCATCCGCTTCGAGTGCTTTATGAAACCTTATAAAATATTGTCGTTTGAAATGTATCATAAGTCATCCTTGCACACACCATTGCTTACCTATAAATAATAAATTAATATCCAAAATTCACTTGAAGGCAGATCTTATTTAAAATTTAATTTGGTTTTCTTCTCTCGTTACTTGAAGGTCGTTAACACTTCTGTACAAAGAATGGATGAAACACGCAACGAAATATCAAAAATACGCTTTAGGATGATATTAGAACAACACAAGTACGCATCTCTAGTAGAGGTATGTAATAATCTTTTGAAGGACTTTCTAACTTAGAAGGACATAAAAGGAAGCTCTTTATGTCTTTTGTCCGTTTTCGATTGAATATCATTTGTAGTCATTTTTCAGAAATTAAGAAAACTTGAAGATTTTGGCAACAATTTATCTATGGGTGGTTTTGAGAATATGCATACAGAGACGTTGTCGTTGGCAAAAAAACTTGAAGGTATTTTTGTTTTGAACAAATATTTGAAATGTGAGAAGAATTTCTTCAACTTATTTATATGCTTCACATATAGAACGCACAGTTGATTTAAACAGATTGCGATCCCGTTGCCATACCGATATTCATACAATGGCTCATTTAAAAGAAAGGGAGAAAATGGTACGCGACACAATAGCCAATCAAAAGACTGTTCTCGAAGCGAAGTATTTTGAAAAAGAAGCACTACGTGAACGAATTGTTGAATTGAAAATTCAACGTACTCGTGTGCGTAAAGAAATAAGAGAATTAAGCTTTAAGTCTGGTCTCCTCGACAAGCCGTCACTGTTACAGGATTATCATCATACTGAAGAATATTTGGAAAATTTACAAAAGCGCGTCAAAAAGATGAGATTAACAACAAAACAATTAACTAAAAAAATTGAGTTCTTAGAGAAACTCTGTAAACCGGTAGCCGCGGATCGTGCGGAATGAAAACATTTACAAAAATTTGATGTAACTTCAGCGGAATTATGTATACACGAGCATGTGATAAGTTCGTCCGATTAAATGATTACCAAGATTTCTTTATGTGGCAAAAATATTTAAAAATCAAATAAAAACCAAAATAAATAAAATGTTTATAAAAAAAGAAAAAAAGCGAGAGATATCTGTATTATTAAATTAAACGTAACCGATAAATAAGCGAAAGTTTCGACGGGGAATGAAGCAAATAGAGAAGTCAGCGTTCACTTTACTCGACTGGATCAAAACACCATATCAGCTTTCATTATCCCTAATTGGACCCTCAATATGTCTACAGTCACTAAATAATTAAATATGTTTAACGAGGGGGTAGGGGGTTTTATTTGGAAAAAATTCCAATAATTTTACGAACCAAAGCACATAGATATTGAAATTTAAAATGCATCAAAAAGTTCAATGCAAGGATAGTCTCCATGTAACAAGCGACACGCCCGCAAAAGACTGAAGGCCCTATAGTCGCCGACTAAAATACAGTGCAAAGCGATGGAAACTGAACTCGGGTGGGTCAACTTGATAAGCAAACTTCTTATCTGCTAGACTATGCGGCAATCAACTTGTGAAACTTTAGGAGTTAACCCGATCTATAATGGCATTATCAAATTCAAATTGCAGTAACATCTCCATCGTGGAAGCGTTACTCCGGTTGGCTTGCAATCTCACAAAATATTCATTACTTATTGTGCTATTAGATAAGAATATAGAAAGAAAATAGAGAAAAGAAAATATTAAATTTCTAGACCCAAGTCACTAGCTCCTTAAATATCGACTGCAAAAGCGGTCTATGAGAATCACTTGATTTTATTCTCCAGTAATATATCGTAATGGTTTACCAGAAGATTTGCAAAATAACAGATACTAGGTTTCGTCCATTTAAAATGTAAGAAAAATTCGTTTGAATTTTGATTAAAAAAACGCCACGAAGATTTTCCTTCAGATACAAAGCTTAAAGTAGACATTACAATAAAGCTTATGTTCTTGAATTCTTTACAAAGCCATAAACAAATACGACATCATATGCGAAACAGCAAAATTAATTTACTTGAAAGTATGAAAGATATTTGCATGTAAGTCCGCGGCTATGCATGAACTTCATGTCTTTCAACATAGGTTGTTTGAGAACACAGCGTAACGTAGTAAAATTGTATATTTAATGCAGATTTAATTGCTTTCATTATTAATTTAATTTTAAAAAAAACGTTAAACCAATACATAAATAATTAAATAAGAAAATATCGCTTTTTTATGCGTATATGTATGTATATATGTACGTATGCATAAGTATTATAGAATATGTATACGCAATCAGAGTATGTACATATAAATAGAAAATGTATATATAAGTAGAATACAAGGAATTCTAGACTTGCATCACTTTGTAGAAATATAAAAAATTGAGCTTTATAATGACGAATTCTTTATAACTCGATGGAAAGGATTTTAAGACTATTTCCACTATTTGAACTCATAATAACGCCACGAATATAGAAAACTTCTGAACCTTTGGCTCATCTTGTGAAAACTCACGGATATAGGAATCATTCGCTAAACTTATCTTATACGTGATAATGATACGGTGAACGGAAGCATATATCTACACGCAAAAACCTCGATACAAGTTGTTCGACAGTCAAATTATTCAGATGGTGGTGTTAAGCTTAAATTGACGCAAACGCATGCAAAGTTATTGTCAACGAGAGCAAATTCGTATAAAATACATTACATCACAAACTACATCGGGAAGTGTTTAAAACGACCAAAAAACATCAGCGCATCAAATTTCATCAAAATGTATCGAAAATAATGATCGATAGGTTCCACACTTAAATCGGCAGGTAGGCTTAAATCGATTCACAAATGATTCTAAATTGTTTAAAAAAACAATTCATTGGTTTGATGGATACAAAAACGCCATCGAAGATTCTATAAAGTATGTCTTGCATTGGCGCAAACAGCTGAATTGATCTAACTTCGCTTGTCTGTTTGAGTTTCTGTTACTAACGTATGATTTCAAGACTTTCTATAAAAGGAATAGTAGTATGCGTAGATATATATATATATATATATATATATATACAAATCGGTTACAAATCGATTCGTAGAAACCTTTAAAAACTTTCCAACAACTTTCCAACAGCTTAACAGGTTAATCGATTAAATTTTTTCGAAAAACTATATTATAATGAAAACTTTATATAAAAAAATTTATCTCATCAACGAATCAACTGACAATTTTAACATGGTATCGTCTTCCTGTTACGAATTATTTCAGTTAATTTTTATTAATAATTTTTAATTACCATGGATAAGAGAACGCTTATGTTCAGCCTATGGCGACAGCATTAATGTCAAGCTTAATTAACTTTCACGCAAATTATCAAATTTCGTTTAAGATATCGAAAGCAGTATAAAATAATTATACACACATATTGTGAAGTTAACGTAAGATTTTTGGAATGGAAGTGAAAAGGAGATCAAGTTTGCATTAAGCGATACATGATAAGTCGTATCTTTTATAGTCATGACCTACAAAAAAAATACATTTTGATAGGAGGGGTGGTAGATTTTTCCCTTTTTACGGAATACTGTGGAAATTTTTATTGTATAGTCTGTAAGTAGTGAACAAAGAACGCAGAGTTGCTTTCAGTTTATTTTAAGTTTGAGCAGCGACCGATTTGGCTGCGATTTCGCAAGCATGGGAGGTGCAAGACATTTCAATGTTTTTACTAAATCATATTCACATTATATTCTAATATTTGCGATCGGGAAAATGGTTGCTGGAGACAGAAAGACAGATCGACAGGCGGATGAATGGATACGTCTAAGAGGATTCCGAATTTAACACTGATCAAAAATATATATATTTTATGGGCTTCAAAGAGCTTCTTTCTTAATGTAAAAAATTAAATTCCAATACTCTATTACGTCGAGTGGGCGTGGTCGATCCTTTCCATTTTTGTACTGAGGTCAGAGGATAGGTAGCTCAATAAATATGGAAATTTTTATATAAGTCTCTGCGTTGCCTTATGAATAATAGCCAAAAAACCCAAGCTTTTATTGTCTTGAAAGCAGTTTATCTTACACCGTGAGCGTGTCTTTTGACCGATTTGACACATTTTCAATAGTAATCTGCCTGCATATGTTTCTCATGTTTCTGCCACATTTTAAACCGATATCTTCATTTCTGCGACCAAGGCAATGTTTACCACAAACCTTGTACAAAAGGACTCGTGGATAGATGGACATTCTTAAATCGATTCCAAATTTGATGCTGATCGAGTATATGTAGACTTTGTGGGATCTCTGAAGCTTCTTTGCGCGCTTTATAAATAAAAAAGCCAGACATCCTTCGGTGGTGAGTATAAAAATCATTTCAAGAAATGATTAAATGGACGGACATTACAGAAAGGAAGTAGTCATTTTTGACGCGAACACAGCAGTGATGTATAAATTAAATGGAATGGAATTCAATAACCGCGACGCGATCACAAGATCGACGATTGACAAATTTAATATATATTTATGTTACTAATACTTAATGTCTAAAAGGAATATAAGCAATAACTTACGAACCGATCGCACGATCAATGGTTTATAAATTTAACAAATTTGTGTTACTTATACGCCACCTTGCGAACCAATTTTACATTTAAATCGAATGGAATCCCGTTATGAATGGCACGATCACGAGGTGAACGGTTTAGAATTTGAATGTATTCATGTTGCTCTTAGGTCACCTTGCATACCAACTTATTATTTAAACTTTTCTTTAAATTTCTCGATCTCTCCTATATAAATAGAACCTACTAACTTATGTTTTTCTTTTTGTGTATTTAAAGAGATTCATTCTTTCACAGTTAGACGTCTTCTTATTGAAACATATTCTTCCGGTGTGTTATTTATTAAGAGAAGTAATCAATAAATTTAATTCTGGCAAAGAATCGAAATAGCAGTCCTTGTGTGTATGCATGTGCATGCAACTGTCAAATGCTTGCTTCTGCACCTTTGCATCTTGATTAAAAATTTTTACTGCTTTAAGCAATTATTCCAAATTTATGAGTTATTTTTAAATTATTTGTTTTCGAAAAAAAGATAAAAATAATTTATCAAACATTCTATGAAAATATTTTTCTCACGAATATGTTTATCATTTTTTTCGTTAAGTACGTCTACATGCATACATACAACCTCATCAAACGAAATTTTTGTAAATATTCTCACGTTAAGACATTATGAGCTGATCACACTTGCGTACGTTTATACGCCTGAATGTTTATGAATAGCGAAGATGTTGTACACGTATTTAAAGTGTTCTAAGTATAATTTCATTTCATTTAATAAAAAAAAAATATATATATATATATATATATATAAGGAAATCACAATTTTTTGCTCTAACTTGGAATGCTTTTGTTTTTCTTCTTCCCACTAAATCTTTTTTCTCTTTCTTTGTTTATTGCTCGCTGCTGAAGGTCAAATATGTGTTTTTTATGTGTGTATGCTGTAATTAAGGAGAAAATGAGGTCATTTCCAAATCTATATAACACATACTACAATAACAATAATGATAATAATAACAATAATATGGCGAAGAAATTTCAAGAGAGATTTCTAATAAATAACTTTGAATCTGTTCACTGACTCGCTTGGTTTTCACGGACATAATTTTTTAATTTTAATTTTTGTTCATTGCTCATCAGAAAAGAAAACACTTCCATTTATGATTATATATACACATATATATAAAATATTATTTCTCTTCTCTTCTCTTTCATCGGTTTACTATACAAATTTCATTCGTTTTATACATATACAGGTGTGTGTAAAAGTTACACTTAACATTAATGAATTGAAAAAATTGAAAAAACAAAGATATTGAAATTAATAATAACACAAGTATACGAAATGATTTAGAATTGATGTAATGAAGTTTACTTGCCAACACATCATCTTTATTTTGACACATACGCTCTTAGCGTTGAAGTTTACTTGCCAAGCAAGATTTTACGGCCAGCTCCCAAGTTTTGACCAGATTGTGTGGCACCTTTGTTAGTACCAGCCTGTAAACCGATAACTGTTTGACCAGCTTTCAATTGTTCTTCGGTGAAGTCACGTTTGCACTCATCGGCTGGTTTGGGACCCAAGTAAGGACCCTTAAATTCGGGATGTTTATAGCACTAAAAATTAAAAAGAAATAGAAAAGGATTTCTTTAGCATTCAAGACTTTTGCGCTTCAAGCTAAAATATTTCATTTCGAAATTATCTTACTGCACGACCCAAAGCAAATATGGTGTTGGTAACCTGGGCAATATCCTTCTTTTCCCATAAATCGACCGTTTGGAAGACATCCAAATCGGGAACACCGAAGTCTTTAATAGCTTTCTGGAAGTTATTAATATTTTCCATCATTTTAAATTGGCCACCAGAGTTGTTGACCTTTGGCACTGCGTTAGGGGTTAAAGTGTTAATTAATTTACATAACACTTGACCATCTTTCATATGATCTTCGTATAAAACACCGCCAGGAAACTTTTCACCCAAAATAGCTTCTATCCATTCTTGGGCTTCTTTGTCCATCTGAGGATTGCGCTTACCAGCGATCTATAAAAGTTTCAAGCACATTTAAAAGTTACACTTTCAAAATTTTTGCTCGATATTTAGCTTTCGCAATAATTTTTTTCTTTTTTTGTTTTTTTCTTTTGCTTAATTTATTCAATTGCTTTTTTAATTTATATAAAAATATTTTATTCACCTTTGCTTTAACTGCACGTTCAAGAGACATTTTTATTTACTTAATTTTTTTTTTTTCCTTTTTTGAAATTCTTAATAAGTAATGGATAACGGGTAGCTAAACGTTGTTCACGTCAAGATTGTACAAAATCAACTGATGCCAGATAGGAACAAAGTAGTCGCTTTTAAAGTTCTCCTGATCGTTATTAACGTTATTACATATATAGAAAATTTTCATGAATTTTTCCAAAAATATTCAGTGAAAAGCCAAAATACTCATCGGATTCTCACGACGTGGGAGTTTTGTTTCTATATCCTCATCAAAAAGAATGAGAACAAATTTCAAAATTTTGTATACGATGAGTATTTCAATTTAATTATAGTATGATTTTGTGCATCTATGTGCTGCTGTTGTTATTGGTTTATGTTCTTAATCAATTGTTTATAATTCGTTTATATTTACGTTTAGTTTAATTTACATTTAGCGCTAGTTTTTAAGATGTAAATCAAAGAAAAAAAAATAATTTTCAAGTGAAAAATGATGTTTTTGTTTGGAAGGGTGGGGGGTGAGGGGTCGGGGGGGTTTGGCAAAATGGGAATGAGACTTTAGTCTTCCAATTCCTATGAGAAGTTAACTTTATACTCGTACAACATCAAAGTTACTTATAAAGTTGAACCTAAACGAGTTTAAAGGAGTTAGTTGTCAAAAAAAGAAGTCATTTAACCTTAAACTTTTGGTTGATCGATCACTTTTGCAAGTCTTGATATAATTGACATTCCTGGTGTGTGGCCTATTTCAGCTGGAAATATCTTATTATATTGTTATTATTATAATTCATTTAGATTAAAGTAGCAACTAAGACTATAGACCCATGAAGCATCTTAAAGATGAACGTTGCTACGAAACTGCTTACGGAACAAACTTTTGTTTATAAGACGATGTATACGATGCATTTTTACTTTTCTAACTGCCAACCAAACTTTGTCGCAAACTTTTTTTCGCATGATAAACAACAGGTACGCAAAGTTCGGCCATAACCGTATATAGATTTCTTACCCGTTTATATTTGAAAAGCTGCGATAGAAGAAAAAAATTTTCTAGATGTTATTAAACTCGCTATACTTTTCGTATTTTAAGATGAATTCTTCTTATAATGTCGACCCGAAGTTCAGATTTCAATGACCGACATTCTTTGACGTATATTCCAGCGAGAGAACAATTGCAAAATTGCTACAAACATCTATGAACATTTCTATGCGAAATTATGAATGGATCCTTTATCAAATATTTTTAATAAATATTAAGTTTTACAATAATAATGAATAAAATTAATATAAAATTTTAAATTACAAAATCATAAGCGACTTACATATGTTTACATCTTAATATTTTCGCTTTATCGATTTTATTCAACTAATTTCTTGTACCTAAAAACTTATAATTTTCGCGGTATACAAGAGTTAAACGGATAACTCAAATTCATTTTTTCACTTAACCGGTATATTCATCAACTTATGGATTTTTCAATAAAGGCACCTAACAACACAAGATGAAACCATTAAAATAGAAACAGAGATAGTAAATATTGTTAAAGAACTTTAACAAGTCGCGAAAAATCGCAGGATACTGGATATAAGTTTTAAAAAGCGAACAGCACACAAGTTCATAATATCCGGCATATTCTTAAGTGATATCTTTTCTCCATGAAATTTTGTCTCTTAACTGTTGACTCTTGTCAAAATTTATGATTCTTCATGGAGTCCTAAATTTCGTTTCAGAAACATTTCTAAGATTTAAAGATTGAAAAAATATCTGAAAATATATCGAATCTCAAGGTTATTGAAAAGTACATCTGCACGGTTTTCTATATTAAATAGAAAATACACAAATTAAAGAAATCATAAATATTTAGTTAATTTTAGCCTTAAAACGTTCATAAATTAAATAAATACATGTAGAAAATAAAGAACGAATCATACCAGAATATACAAAAGTAGACGGCGTGCAGGTTAAGTCAAATTTTATACTTCGATCTGTACCATTTTGAATTTCTTACCATTTCTATTAAGACGTCACTGCTTTGTTACTCTCATAATTCTAATAAAGAATCACTTCAGTTTAGAAATTTGGCAGCATCTAATAAAACTGTATCGCAGCCTATAATAAAACATTTAAAATGTATCTCTTTTTTTATATTCAGAGTAAAACTATTAGCAGTAAAAACTAGTTCGGTTCGCGACTTTAAGGATGTGTTGTGGTGGAGATAAACCCAGGTCGGCATTATACACACAGCGTAAATATTTCTTAACAAAGCTGCATCGAAACATTAATCGTTTTGTTGCCGCATCGAAAATAACTGGAAATGTCCAGTTCCAGTATGGCGAAATTCGGTTAGCAAAACCCGCCTAGGAAACTTTATCAGAACTAACCAGGAATGTCCTACTCTTCTCGCTGTTAATGGTAGACATTACAATCTTCCGGTTAAGACTGGACCAGACAAACGATTACTTATTGTCTGGTCGTGCAGGGCTTTCATCCTCAAAACGCGGTAAAAAAAACGCACATAGTTTCGTGCGCAGTCTCAAGGCGCCAGTTGCTTTTCCCTTTGCAACACTTTGATAAAAGTGTTCATCCATTTTGTTCTGAAATAAATGCATTCTTGATCACAAAAAACGGATTGAGCTAACACATAAGCGCCAACGCTAACACTTTGCGGTCTCTTTTGTTCACGACATACAATTCCAAAACATGGCGAAAATTCAATCAGTTCAATGTATACCATCTTTCTGTAATATAGTAATATAGCAGACAACGTGGTAGCATTTCGTAACAAATTGTATTCACTACAAAGCAAAATCCGCCCAGGAAACTTTAACAGAACTAACCAGGTATGTATTACTCTTCTCGCTGTTATTGGTATATATGGATATTACAACCTTCCGGTTAAAACTGGACCAGACAATCGATTACTTATTGTCTGATCGAGCGGGGCTTTCATTCTCAAAACGCAGTACAAAAAGAGCACGTACTTTCGTGCACAGTCTCAGAGCATCAGTTGTTTTTTCCTTACAGAATCCATATTTTCTCCAAAAAACAATACTTTAATTAATTCGTGCATTCATTTTTGTTCTGAAATAAATGCATTACGTTGCCCTCTCAATGCAATAAAATGGTTAACCTATGTGAATCAATCTACTCAACCTCAATCGAGAGGTTAAAAGACTTATGTACTCTAATCAAAATAAAGTATTCTTGCATAGCCTTGATGAAAAATTGTCCTTTCGCGATCTAATCTATTCCGCCAGTAAAAATGTAAAAGTTAACGGCGAGCACCTTTTTTTTATGAAACGAATTGAATTTTATTTAAAAAAAAAAAGCAGGCAAGAGTCATTCACACTTCGATAACCCGCAAAATCTGCACTGCACTACAGCAGAAGCAATATGAACGGATTACTACCGGGTCCCCCTCACTCACTTGACTACCCGTCAAGATTATTTTCGCACATGTAAACTATTTTATTTCTTTTTTTTTTTTTGTTCGTTCCGGATTAATTCAAGGATTTTATATTATTTAAACTATTAAATCATAAAAGAATGATTAACTTAGCCAACATCTTTTGATGCTCGTAAAGTGAACAAAAAAGCAAGCAGACAATGTTGCTTAATTTATAGATCATGCTGCGTCACTTACGCAAATAATTATTATATCTATCACATGGCGGTATAACAGGTTAGTCAAATTGTAGCGTAGAAAAGTCCATGAAGAGGCTTTCAACTGAAAGGCAACCTATTTTCTGAAAACGTTGAACCCAATTCAAAAATATCTCTATACTCTTTCGTCGAGATTAAGTTTAAAGCTCAACTCCTTAGTTTTTGAGATAGAAAACTTTCGGGAACAGTTTTCAATCGCGCATTCTTATATGAATATCGTTTATTAGTGCAAACACAAGCGGATCATCGGGAAGGAAGGCGAAGACTGGATATAATACACATCTTCCAGTCTTCAGCTACCCTCTCTATATTTCCCTACGCCTTTCACTGCAGCCGCGACCAGAAGTCAATCGTAATTAAAGTACGATCTCCCACATTGGAAATTGAACTCGGATCTACGGGCTTAATAAATGCGCTTCTTATCTAATAAGCTACGCGGTAATCAAGTTTTTAGCTTTTAAGAGTTTATTAGTCGATACACACTTAAATTTTTCAAACTTTTTGAGTACTTTCATTCGTTAGTTAGTACCTCTTTCTGGCAGCATGGTGGTTTCACGTCAAAAGTTTAACTGATCTAAGAAGTCCCGTGTTTAGGTATCATTGTAAGAAAGAGAATACAAACGCTACTCAGATAGACAATAGATCATTGATGAAAACAACCGGTAATCAGCAGAACGGCAATGTCCAACGAATAAAGCGGTTGTGGATAGCACGTTCCAATTCAGTACTATTGCTATCGCTATTGCTGGCAATGCTTGTCAGTGCTAGTTTCACCAGCTTGCAAAACTCCATACCTAACTAATGTGCAGCGTGTACGTTTGGCTATGCAATTAAATTTGATTTTACCGTTAGTGTTAATAATTCATTCGATTTGCGTTATGTATTTTTGCATTTTCGATGATTGTAGCGTGCCTACGTCTTGGTCGCACCATTTTGTTCTTTCTGAACAAAAATTATGTCTTCTGCTAAATACGTTTTTTTCTATGACAGGCAGCTCACTTAATATATATTCAAAACTTAAAACGCTAAGATCACAATATGTCGCAGCGTGAAACCTAAAGATTGCAAATTGGCATGAAAAAGTTTCAGAGTCATTTTATTAAGTATTAATAAATACTTGCAAAAAAAGTATGTGGGCATGTAACCGAATGAGTAAACTACTTTTTAAATATATTATCTTCTATTACCTTACGTCACGTTACGTTACGGTACGTTACGTTAAGTTACATTACGTTACTTTAACGTTGATATTAAATAGTGTTATGTATGTCATGATGTTGTCACTTTATCTTAAAATAAAAACTTATAGGTAACGTAAAAGTGATGCTACATACCCTACAAAATGCCTATTTATGTAGCATGTTGCGCTAGCAATGCAATCATGCAATTTGAGTAGAAATTTATTTTCTCTACTTTTTATAAAATAAGAGGATGTCGACGAAATATTCAGTCTACGCAAATATAATTCATTTTTTATTTATAGAGCGTGCAAGCAGGTGAACACACACACACAGCCCATATATAATTAATATTTTCTTTTAATTCCTTAAATTTTGATAAACGTTTTGCAATGCCGTAAAAACATGGAGAAAAAAATAATAATAAATATCCAACGCTATCAAGATTCTTAATACACACTTTCCAAAAGCCAAGTATTTTAATTTCAATTCGAATAAAAGAAGCAATTAAATGCAAAATTACAATAATTTGGCAATTGACCAATTAGTCAATTCGCAAATATCTGCATGTGTACCATATCAAACGAGATTACAAATTTTATAAACGTTGATTGTTATTTACAAAAGTTGCCAACACGACAGACCCATATGATATCTAGATTCATAAAGAAATTTATTAATTATTCATTTTTGAAAATAATTGTATTTATTTTCCGTAATTAACTCTCATAAAATTTTTATTAAAATTCTTTAAAAGAACTAATTTAAAAATAAAACCGACAACACATAAGTTTTACGAACACGACGTATAGCATTCTACGAACACTCGTCAGTATTGTAAATGCAATGTCATTACATTTGCTTATATGTATATGTATATGTAATAAACTAACACTAACAGCCTATGTATCTTTCTTTGGAAGTGTCTAGAAATTCAAAACACACAGGAATTTTTTCAACCAATTTTAGGTGGTTACATGAGATCAATGCCAAAATAATTTGACATTGACATGAGTTAAATATGACGACACTTGTCTAATATATATTATGTTTGTGATTTTCGTTTCGGTTTGTGTATTTAGTATTAATAAATACTGAGAATTAAAGAAAAAAATTTCATAAGGGTTAGGCCGACTTACTATGGCTTGTAAAAAAATGAAAAGATATAATACATCACTCAATAAGATCGTAGTATCGTAGGATCAGCTTGTGACACTACTGTATACTGATATTTGGGATATACGGAATTACCCGAAATGTAGACTGCAAGTTTCCTTACTGACAGCAAGACAAGCTAAGTAAAGACTCATAAAAGTAAACTCAAGCAAACAACTCAAGCAAAGCTATATTCGGATGGGCCTGAATCTCTTGTATCGCTACCACCGTTCGTTTTATCATACGCGTACCAAATTTTTCTGTCTTCTTTACCTTATAGGTAATAATTAGAAAACGTTAAAAAAGTAAAAAAACTTTTGACTTGATCACTTAGAACTTCAAATGAACATAGTCGATTCTTTCCATTTTTGAACATGAAGATAAAATAAAATAAATTTTGATTATTTTAGTACAATTTATGAATAATGAGCAAAAACCTAAAAATTGTAGAGAACTGAGAAACTACGTTTACGTTTTACTGTGGGCATGACCTTTAAACTATTTGGCTCATTTTCAAGCTGCCAATGTTTGTTCCAGTAGGATCTCTACAACACAAATGCACACAAAAAAACAGACGGATAGACATCACCAAATTGATTCAGAATTTGGCACTGACTAAGAACATGTAAATTTTATAGTGTCTCGAAGGCTTCACTAGTGGATACAACAATGTAAGTCCCAATCTAATGCTCTAAGCAAAATTAAGAAAAGAGAACCAGTTTCGGTTTTGCTAAGAAAGAATACATCCGTAGGGTTAATTTTTTAAATTTAATCTTCGACAATGAAAAGAGAAAACATGAGAGTAAATTTATTACTTCACAAGCAGAGATCAACAACTAGATCACCATCAAAAAAGTGATGATTTCGATCCTCGGGTTGACCACGACAATTATACATATAATTATGGGAATTAAGAGAGAAGGTTAAATCCACTTCAGGCACAAATCCGAAAAGCTAACCGGCAGCACAACAAAGCTCTTTCACGTCAACACAAGATCACTTTTGTGCCAGACTTTTGGAGTTCGTCAATACGTAGATTATGGTAATTTATACAGTAGACTTTTAAAGAAGAGTCGAGTAAAAATGAAATTGTGTGTGAAAATGTGTTACAAATTTTTAACAAAAGAATATTAAAATTTTATTTTCTTTTTCTATATTTTCCGGCCTTTGACTATTCGAGACTTGAATGTATTCAAAAGGACAGAGATATGGATTAAGGCGTAGGTGAACATAATTGAAATTGCTTGGCATCCTGAACGTATTGTAAAAACGATATTCGTGAAGCCATCTTTGCTGTATGCTTCTGAATGTTATAAACTGAATGAAACAAATACTACGTCTTCATCTCTTGGATGACTTGTGTAAAAATTATAAACATTGGCGCTCTTCTTGTTTCCTTTCTTGTTCACATTTAAATTCACTCTTACGTGTATACGCTATAAAAGTATATGAAAATGTTATTTTTAAGAACCACTAGTCATTATGAAAATATTTATATTTGAACTACACTGATCAACATTGAAATTATTTGTATAAATTCATACCACAGGCTTTCCAGCCAAATTTTGTTTTTTTTTTCATTTTTTAAGAAATAATGTAATACTATACAAAAAAGACTTGCAAGACAGAAATGCTTGACGAAGATTGTCTCCTTTGTCTTGTTTAAAGATTTAAAAAGTAAGCTCAGTTCCCTTACTACCTTCGCTTCTTAGTTTATTTAAATTTCGTTTTCAGTAGCTTTTGTATACATTTTAGGAAATTTACTAATTATTTTTTATTTAAGCATAAAAACTTTTACTCAATTGGGGACAAGATTCGCACAAGTAAGCAAAAACTCGTAAAAAAAATCTTATGTATTTACTATTCCAAGGTACTAAAATGTTGAGGCATAATATGATTCCTGTAATCATCAAATGTCTCTTGACGTCAATTGTGCATATGAGATTTTATAGGGAGAGCAAGTGCTGCTTTCATATAGATATGCACCGGCCGAAATTTGAATGTTTAGGAAAAAAGAAGACAAAACCAATCAATAAATTCGTAGGATGACATATAAATGCCATCGCTATTATCGAATCCGTATGATTTTTTAGTTACTACCAATCTTCAAAAGACATGTTTAAAAATTTCATGGCACTCCTACCATTAATTTACGAGTAAGAAGTTAGTAATCCTGCAAACTTATTGAATGATGTATTATAAACTTTCTAACGTCAGTGGACCAAAAGTGGGGAAAGAGTTTGCAAAGGTATCCGTGTTTCAAACATGCTCAGATGTCTCTGGTTTCAATTTATGACATATTTTTTCAATGCCGGGCTTATATCAAAGACTGTACCAAACAATCAATCACTACTTGCGACTTAACTTGAATGATTCAAGTCTCAAAATAAAACTAATTTTTAAATTAGGGACTTCCTTCGTTCAAGTAGTTTGCAACTTCGCTTGCATCCTTGCTCAAGTCGAAAGTCGTCCCATTTTTATGCTACATTATATGCCTATGAATGTCAAATATTTATCTTAGATAAGAGAGAGATGATGTTGACGAACATTACACATGATATTTCGTCTGTCTTATAAATTGCAAGGGGAACTTATCATCATCCATTGAAAAATGCATTGCTCCGAAACCTTACACGTTTTGATACCAAGGCAGTCCAGGAAGCTAACTGGATGTGTTCATGTTTTCCGAATTCTCAAAGTTTCTACAAAAAACATTACGATATTTGCCCAGTCTGATAGCAAGTTGGCCGAAATGATGAGAGTATCTATGACGAGTAGTAACCTTAAGTATGACTAGTAACATTAAGTGCGTTCTGGTTTTCGAATCCCTACTTGAAATTATTTCTACAAAATTAGCGGTCTCGTTTTGTTACACTTTTGTTCCGATGTTATAGTTAGCATCGTATTATTTCTTGAACTTTCTTAAAAATAAAATTCATTGTTACGAGCGGATGGTCAGTGTTGTTTATCAATGAATTTTTCAAAACTAATACATAGTATCTGTGCATTGACTTTTGGAAATTTTTATTATTTAGCGCCATAACAATTTATAATTTATTTATAAATTTTTATAAGAGTGATTTGTACAGAGGGTGAACCAATTGTTGTTTTATTTAATCGGCAATATTTTTGAAAAATTCAGCCACTTCACCATTAGTGAAGAAAAAGTGCAATTTAAGAAAAGCAAAAAAAAAAATTCGAATACTTTATATCCACCATCATCATCTTATAAAGTAAATACTCGAAATTTGTTTACTCTATAATATTGACCTTGAGTATATGGAAATAGTCAGACGGACGGACAGATACACCTAGACGGATTCTCAATTTGATACTGAGCAAAATATTATAGACTTTATAGGGTCTTCTGAAGTTTCTTTCTTGGTGTAACAGACGTTTTTAGAAAACAAATTCAACGTCAGTGCTTTCATGGCGCGTGCTCGCGCAATAATTGTGCAAATTTATATAGATCTATCTTGTATGGTTTATCTGTATCCAATACACTATTATATCGAATGGGTGTCATCGATCCTTTATTCAAACTAATTGTAACGCGAATATTTTATTAGGTGTTTGTATATATTTTGGCCATTTTTTCACTTTTTGGACCACTTTTCGCCTTCGTTCTGGCAACATGGCAATAGCGCGCCGAACGAACGATTTTGATTTGGCAGCGATCCAATCATCACCGATCATTTTCAGCATCTGCAGACCGCGTGCCAGCCCAGCCAAGCCATGATGCATCGATCTGAACAAGTGGTAATCAAAAGGCGCTATGTACGGTGATTACGATGGGTGCGGTAGAACTTCTCTTTCCAACTGTAACCGTGTGCCCGTGACAACACTCCAAACGTGTAGCCGAGCGTTGTCATACAAGAGATTAACTTTGCGTCTGTCAATACATCGGTCAATTTGTTGAATTGACGTCCGCAGACATCTGCAGTAACGATTTCAATCGATTTTAGCAGATCATAATATACTACACCCTGCTGACCCTACTTTATACGCAGCAAAAGTTTATGACCACGAACATTTCACTTCGGTGTCGATGTGGATGGGTCTTCTAGCGTCTGGGATTGATCCACTTTTCATCCTCGACCACAATTCGCCACAAAAAAGCTCTTCTTTTTTTTTTGGCTGGCAGGCAATGAAACCGCGCTATTGAAACATTTCAAAATTGCTTTTTCAATCAATTTGTATGGTAATAATTTTCTCTCCTTTTGAATCTTTCTAAGCTGTTCTTTGAGAGTTTGAACTGGGTTTTCGTCCAAAAAGTCTTGCAGTTCATTGTCCTCAAACTTTTTATGTCCCTCCAGTCCTCTCCTTGTCACTGACTTCAAAATCATCACTTTTAAACCGTTAAAACTAACACCTACCATTGAATCATAATCTTCTAAGAGTTGTTGATTGACTTCGGCAGCAAATTTTTTCCATAAACTCTGAATAACTCGATAATATTAAAAGAAAAACTGCTATTTTATATAGAGCAAAGTCAAAATTACCTAATTTAATCGTTATGTTATTATTATGATTTTCAAATGTTCCCCAACAGATGATGGAAAATATAAACACTTAGCGACGAATCTATGTTTTTGAAAACCATTTTTATGATCGGGAAAATTTCACTAATAGTTTAAGTATGATTCCAAGGGTTACACTGATGCAACAAAGCGGACATAACTTTATCGAAAATATTACATATCATATATGGCTTTTGTACGATCCGTATGTAAGTCTAACGATTAAAACAATTTACATTCGCTTCTGTATTAACATACAGTCCATTGAATCGATTTAGCTGCTTTTTGAACTGCACTTTGAGATTTCATGTGAATCCTATTTCTAAATATTCAATAGATCGTTCACACGAAAGCTAAAAATCAAAACTCTTGAACTGAATTGATTTACAATAAATTTTATTTTATTGCTTATATATATTATGCACGTTCTAAAATTTATTCGTTTTTATTCAAGTTAATGTGTTCCCTGCTTTATGAACTTATATAACTTACAGAAATAATTTTCCAGTTTAGTCTAATAATAGATACGAATTGCAAGCAACGGTTCAATATCTTTACTAAAATTTATTACCCTTTTTTGTTTTTGCTAATTCTTTGGAGGCAGAGAAAACCTACTACTTTTTCAAAAATATACTTTCCTGCTGGCCGAAAACTGCTCTCTTGTATAGATTCAACTATTCGAGATTTTTTTGTTTTTTTTTTTACTTTTGAATAGGAAAGATTTATAACTCGCTTACAAGTTATATATGTATAATGTGAAGATGTTGCGATAATTGAGCTTTTGCTGATAAACAATTTGGGATTGGATGGATTGATTATTCGTATGTGAAGGTTTCCCGTATGAGTATTATATTAGACTTTCTCGCTTCTTGTCACTTTTTTTAGGACACCAAAAGAATTTTCGACTTCGTCTTTTTAATGAAGGAACTGCAAACGTTGGCTTTTTGGTTGCAATTGTCTCAGCATCATTTTTAGAGGAGTTCCCAAATTCGTAGAATGAATTTGTAATATTCGTCCTGGATGCCTTTTCATCATTTGATATAGTTTCACGTGTCGGACTGTTTTGCGAGCGATTAACTCTCTTCTGCATTAATAATCTAGGAATCCGGCTTTTCGAACATTGAGTAGTTGAGGAGTCTCGATTATAATATTTAACATTTACCTCGGGCACTGGCTCCGAAAAGATTTTGTTTTCGGAAGATGTCGAAAATGTCAATTTCTTTAATTTTTGATGATATGGTGTCCTGAGCTTGTCATGCGATTTACGATCATCAAAAGTCTTAGGAAAATTGAAGGATCCACTTTTTTTCTCGTTATCACTATCATCATCATTTTCCGAAAACAAAAAAAGCGTTCTGCTTTCAGGAGTGAGATGTTGCTTTAGATTGGAAAATTTATTAATTTCAGAAACATTAGGTTTTACGTGTGAATCTTCACCAGCTTGTTGTCTACTCATCGCCTTTCTTTTAGCCTTATCTTTAACTTCAAACAAAGTTGAGTTGACTTTTGGCAATTCGTAAATATTATCCATATCCTCTTCGTAAGCAGGATAACGGACATATTCCGACCAAAGTTGCGAAGAATCTCCAGGGTAGTTGAATACGGATTTAAACAAACATCTGCGACATTTACAACCGCAAACGCAACCACTATAATGCGGAATTGTAAATATTCCTGGTTTAGTTAGATCGTGGCAACCGGATGCCGCTTGTAGTGGGGCTGTTCCCATACATTCTTTGCCTCCGTACATATGAGGCATTACACATGCCTCTTTCGGACTTAGAGACGTAAGAGTTTTTAAACACCGCCTACATAAATATTTAGAATGATGGAAACATATGCGGTTTGACTCATTGACGGGTCTCTGATCTTTATAATGGTCGTAATAATTAATGCAAGCAATCTCCTCGCTAGCGTTAGAAATTGATGTTAACGAACACAACGAATCAGAATTCAAGTTATCGTCACCCTCGGCATCAGCGTCGACGCCGTCGGATGAATCCTCTTTCTCTATCAAAGATTTCAAATCTTGCGGCATCTTAATTAACACATCTTTGTCCATATAACATATTTGCAAATGTTTCGATCCACAATTACCGGCTCTTAAACGTATATTTTTATCATTTTTTGCCTTATATTCCTTATTATTGTCCTTATTGCCTACTCCATTGAACTTATTTTTGTCCGCAAATTCCTTTTCTTCGGCCACCGGCTTCTGACCGAAATGAATATGTGTATAATCTTTACAACCTTTAGCTTCTATTTCAATTTTGTAACGTTTCGATTGACTGTCAATTTGTAATTTTCTTTTTTCACGACAAACTGAACACTTTCTGAAGTCCGCCAGCGAACACGGAGGGCTAGGATATTGACGTTGACGGGAACTCGTTTTTGACCGCCTACACATACATTTTTCTTCAGTTTTCGTATATGTAGAAATTTTCTGATCCGATTCGTTGTTTGGAATAAGTGCTTGATTTTGTTGTATTTTTGTGTTCGATTTGCTCTTTTCTGGTTGCTGCGGGAAGCTCTCACTTATTTTTTCGTTTGTTTGTCCGTTTCTCTCGTCCTTTGTATTTTTGCTTCCGTCATAAATAATCCGATTATTGTCATCATTTCGGTTTCGGATAACATTCTGCTGATTGTTGAAGCTTGATTTTCGACTGTCTTCATATTCAGTATTAACGTCATAGTTTTGCTTAGAGTCATCCATTTTGTGTTTGGACTCCTTTCTAAAGGCGTAGGTCCCTTGATTTTCGCGATGTTCCCCAACAGCCTTCTTACTCGCTCCTAATGTATCATCATTTTCAATCACGTTAACAATATTTTCTTTTGGATATTCTTTTTTTACTTTATTTGAGCTCTGTTCAGGACTCGGTCGATCAGAAGTTTGAATACCACTCGAATTCGACATATATAGTTTTCCTTCAGAATTATATTTCGCCGTATTAAGAATAGTGTCACTTAGTGCACGGCCAAAGTTATGAATAGTCTGAGCGCTTGTAGAATGCCATCTTTGGTCGTCCTTGGCCTTATTGCAGTCTTTAATCCTGCCCGGTGCCTTATTCTCCTTTTCTTTTTGACTTACATCGTTTGAAACTTCCATTTGTTTTTTAACATTATTTCTTACTGACGCACCTTTTTGATTCGGAGATTGTGTAGTAGAATCTATGCTATTGAAAGCAGGATGATAGTTAGGGTTCCCATTATCAAATTTATTTGTTGATTTAGGTGTTTCAAATGCATTCGCCCATGCGTTCGCATTCAAATTTTTTATGGATGCATTAAAATTCTTTAACTCAGGTGGAACTTCGGTTTCACCATGTTGGCAAAAGAATATCTGCGCTTTAGATTTTGGACATAAATTCTTGCTGTTCTCCGCAGTATGTTGAGAACAATCCGTACAACAACATATGGATGGCTTCGTGCACAAGCACAAGTATCTTGTAGACTTCGAGCTTTTATTTTTCAATTCAAAATGACTTGAGGGTAGGCCCAGATAAGAGCCAACGTCTTCGCTAATTTGTAGCGAATTTCTACTCTGATCTTCAAGATCTTCTTCGCTTTTCGACGCAAAATCATTTTGAGAATTTTGCAGGTTTTCCGCATTCTGCATAAAATTTTCGTCGTTGTCATCATCGACATCACTGTCATCATTTTCTTCAATGTCATCATAGTACTCCGTGTCTTCATTTTCATCATTATCGCCGTTATAAGCAATTCCACTTTGTTCAGCTATCGCCTGCAGTTTATATATTTGGTCTGTGTTCAAAGTTCTAAAACAATTTTGATATGTGTTGCTTTCAATGTAGTCCTCATCATAATTCATACTTTGACCACCTCCTGGCCGTTCGTGTTTTTCCTTTAAACGCATTAATGCGCTAGCTTCGTAATCTTCGCCACAATAATAATTATCATTTCGGCACTGGTTTTGTCCTTTGCCACATTCACAACAATTCACAATACGTACGCTCTCTGGTTCACAGACGCTTTTCCGATAAAATTCCAGTTCCAGTTTCATTCTTTGCGTATCGTAACGATCTTGGCCAAGATTTTCTACCGCACAATCTGGACATATGCATGAGCCTTTATGTCTTTTAGCTCTGGCTGTAATATCTTTTAATTAAATTATCATTTACCTTCTCATCCGCAACAATACTTACCTGTTAAAAATTCAGGATATTTTTGAATTGCTTTCTTAAACTCTTCTGACTGCCTTTTTAAGAGATTTTTAATTTCGAAATATGATTTTCTCACATCTTTTATGCATGCACATGTTCCATCATCGCCCTCATATTTATCGCTCTCGTCGCCAGTTCCTTTAAGATCACCATCGTGCAATGGTTCTACATCACCTTCTCGATAAAATTCCCTATTATCTACACTTAGTTTTGATATGGAGCTAACCATGTCTGGTACATCCATTTCCGTTGTCTGTGGTGCTTGTTGTTGTTCTTGTTCCGTTTTTAATGTTTCTATAAAACCTTGTTGAGCATATTGCGCAACGTCTTGTTCGTCACCTGTTAGATATTCTTTCTTTTTCGTTGGTGACGATGTACTCCACTCTGATCCAGTTTGCACCTCATGCGGTGATTTTTCGCTTCGTATTGCTGTTGACGATCTTTCTGATCGTGCTTCCATCACCGATCTTTCTGTTCGCGCTGCTATCATTGCTTTGTCTGCCCGTGCATCAATTGAAGATTTTTCCGTACGTGCTTCCACCGACGATCTCTCTGCCTGTGCGTCAAATGATGTTTTCTCTCTACGTGAATCAGCTGAAGCTGTTTCTGTTCGCGCCACAATTGACGATCTTTCTGCACGTGCCTCAATCGACGATCTCTCTGCACGTGCCTCAATTGACGATCTCTCTGCTCGTGCTTCAGCTGATGGTCTGCTTGCATCGTATGCCGGTCTTTCTGTTTGCTCTTCCTCCCTTCGTGAACCTCTTGACGTTCTCCCTGATCGTTCATCAAACTCGCGTCTTTCTTCTCGTGCACTTCTCGACGATCTCTCCGATCGTTCATCAAGTTCTGGTCTTTCTTTTGGTGAATCTCTTGACGATCTCTCCGATCGTTGATCAACCTCTGGTTTTTCTTTTGGTGAATCTCTTGACGATCTCTCCGATCGTTGATCAATCTCTGGTTTTTCTTTTGGTGAATCTCTTGACGATTTCTCCGATCGTTGATCAATTTCTGGTCTCTCTTTTCGTGGACTTCTTGACGATCTCTCTGATCGTTCGTCAATCTCTGGCCTCTCTTTTCGTGAATCCCGTGATGGTCTCTCCGATCGTTCAATTTCGGGTCGCTCTTTTCGTGAACTTCTTGACGATCTTTCTGATCGTTGATCAATTTCCGATTTCTCTTTTGGTGAATCTCTTGACGATCTCTCAGATCGTTGATCAATTTCCGATTTCTCTTTCGGTGAATCTCTTGACGATTTTTCTGATCGCACTTCAAATTCTTTTCTTTCTTTTGGTGAATCCCTTGACGATCTCTCTGATCGTTGATCAATCTCTTGTTTCTCTTTCGGTGAATCTCTTGACAATCTCTCCAATCGTTGATCAACTTCTGATCTTTCTTGTCGTGAAGCTCTTGACGATCTCTCCAATCTTTCGTCCATTTCTGGTCTTTCTGAAAGATCACCAATTTCCAGCCTCTCCTTTTGTGAGTCAGTATACGATCGCTCTACTTTTATCTCAGTTAAAGATGTTTCTGTTCGTAACCCAAACGATGACCTCTCTGTTCTTGATCCATTTGAGGTTTTCCCAGTTCGTGAAGCAATTGAAGACCTTTCTGCTCGTGAGGTAACTGAAGATTTCTCTGTTCGTGACGTAACTGACAATCTCTCTGTTCGTGATCCAATTGACGACCTATCTTTTCGCATATCAACTGAAGATCTTTCCATTCGCTCTTCTTCTTCTCTGTCCTCTCCCCGTAATACCAGAGCAGCTACTGTCCCCGGAGCTCCTTGACTTTCATCTTCGTATAATATCTGAGTAGTTTCATACGCTTCTTCACGTGATGATCGAGTAATTGTGGTGTCCGATTTTCGTTGTCTTTCGACCGTTTCCACTTCCGGAGGTATCTGATCAGATATTCCTTGAGTTTCATCCAGTTCATCTTCATGCACATCCTGACTAATTACCGTCTCTGATATTTGTTGCCTTTTAATTGATTCATCTTCATGTAACACCTGATTTATCATTGATTCGTAACCGTCGGCACGAAATGAACTGTGTGGCGTCATTAGTTCTGTTATGATTAGTGGTGACGGGAAAGGAAATTCTCCTACAGCTTGCAACAGTTTACGCTGCTTGTTTATACCATCCTCATTTAATTTATACCACGGCATTACTCTTAAACGATCGAACCATGTACTCAAATTCGGCCACAAATTTCTATTTATTGGGAACATTAAATCTAGTGCACCCACCGTACTAATCATAGAGAAATCGGCTATAGTCATCTAAAAAAAGAAGCAATCAATTAAATAAATTATGCAAATATTTATTTATTTTTTTCTTACTTACACAATTCCCGACCATAAAACAATGACCGATAAGGAAAGTATTTAAAGCATTATAACAATCAGAAATTTTTCTTTTATGATAATCAATATCAACATTTGAGAATTTCTCCAATAGTATATCTGTCTACGAAATGTGTTGGAATCGATTGAATTTTATTTAAAATAAATTTCAAATTTTGCAATTTTCAATTTACCAATAAGTGGCTGTGACGGCGATATAGCACACATCCTTCGTAGAAAAGGAGATTCAAAACTTCTAAGCGTGTTAAATAACGTTTAGGACACAGTTGTGGATTATAAGCGTGAGCAAATTTATCACATAAATAAATCATTATTGTATGACCATCGTACAAAGTTAAATTGCCGTCAATCAAAGCGGGGACCGTACAAGATGGATTAATCTGTAATGATTCGTATTAGCAGTGCCCTAGCGTAAGTAGATTTTCCACTCACCTTGCTATATTCCTCACTGAAATGTTCGCCATTGATGAGATTGATAGGTTTCAGTTCTACATCGATTTCGAGCACTTTGATGAGCATATAACAACTTCGCGCTTGCGGACTGAGATCGTCATAATAGAGTATAGGCACCGAGCAACAACAATTGCAACTCATTTTCTTCCTTCGTGTTTAGTTGCAATTTTTTTTTTTTTTAGCTTCTTCTTGCCGAAATTATTATTGTTATTGTTTTTTCTCGCTAAACTTTTCCGGAAGTTTTCTTTATCCTTAAGATTCCATTAATGTGAAGAGAGATTTTAATAAAAAATAAAAATTCAACGACAAATTTTTTTTTTTATTTTTTATGAAAACTTTCAAATGTTAATGATTTGAGTTATGAACTAAGGATGACAAGTGATAGAAAGCTAATAAAGACCTGAAGTCAAACGTAAAGACGCAATAAATCTGTTTGAAAACAATGACTTTCAAACAAACGACTTTTCAACTTATAAACCGTATAAGCGTTACTATTAAGAAAAAAAATGCCTCTGCTCATTATTGCAAACAAAAGCTCATAATCTTTTTCATGTAAACTCGTTTTAATCTTGTGAAGAATTATTGAAATTCACATTGGCGATCAGCTTACGCTTGACTAATTACCTAATTAGACCCACTATTCCATCCACTTCATTTACTTCGTTCACAACAAGCACAGTTTTGTACTTCTAACACCCACCATACATAATATCCACCATATACATAATAATCTTCCTCTTTTAACAACAAAGTAAAAGAAATCCATCAATAATTTATTTACCTATAAATCTTCTTAATTTACCACCTTATAGAAAATACGTAGTTTAGATAAACTAAAAAGTAGCGTAAGAAATTCAAATTTGAAATCAATATTAAATGCGGTCATTATATTGCGGTTAAGCGAGGAAATCTTCTTAGTATTAATTTCAAAGTTACCGCGTGCACGGTTTGATCGAAATATATTTGTTTAATGTTAAAATCTCTTTAAAGTATTCTCCGTCTAATATAAAATTTTTCAAATCTAGTTTCTAATTTGAGCTATATCTGGATTTTCATTCTTAAGTTAGAATCGTTATGAAGGGTTTTTGAGTTTAGGAAATAGGAAAAAATCACAGCCAAAAATAGATTGGAGGGGTTATCAAAACGAATCGATAGCTTTGCAAAGAATTTGATACACAAAAGTTAAATGACAGTCCCCTCCATGGTGTTGCAAAAATTCCCTTTATTTGCACAAAAGTGATTCTTCCAGTTTTTACAGTTTTTTTAATTTTATGGACATTTTCATCAGCGATGAACGTTTATGAACACCATATCTTTTATCAACTCTAAAAATTTTCGAAATACACAATTTGATTATTGGTCTTAAGACACAGTAAGCTTTTCTTCAAGACACTATTAACTATTATGGGCAGATTACGCTCACTTCCAAAATCAAAAAAGTTAAGCTATGAAATCGATTAAATTAATTTAAGCAGAAGTTTATCCATCTTCATAGATTTAGAAAAAAGTGCTTAATGTTAAATCATCCTAATATATTCTATTTTTCCTATAAACAATGCTGTTATAATAAAAAACAATCAAATTGTTGATATTACAAAAACCGAAAGCAGTATAATTTCATTTCTTGTTTCTTTTAATACTCTTTCACAAAACTCATCATCAAAGCAATATATATTTTAACTTTATTCTTGTTTTTTCCCAATATTTTTCATTGCTCTATTGGAAATTTAAATTTTCCGAATAACTCCATAGATTTGCGTAATTCTTCCAAGCCTTCACAATTAATCTCATATTCCGGTAAGCCTTTCATGTTCTCAAACCACTTATACAGCAACGGCCATTGAATCTCATTAATCGGGAACATGATATTGGCTGTACTGAATGTAGTAACCACAGAAAAATCCGCAATTGTTAGCTAATAAATGAAACATGAGCGTAACTTCATGAATGATCATTAGATCAAAGTATGTTTGCATGTGTATATGTATATATGTATATATGTACATATATATAGAAACATATATATATGTCCTGTGTGTGAATATTATTTTATGTTAAGCTTACATATTCCGTGGCTATAAATTTTTGCCTTCCTAAGTACTTCTCCAGCATATCATAAACTTCGAGAATTTTTGACTTGTGATAAGCTATGTCAACATTTGCTAGAGTTTTATGTACTATTTCAGACTATAAATAAATTAATGTTTAAATTGAAGGAATTTACTTAACTTATGTGTGTTAAACTTACCAAAAAGTTACTATCCCTACGAAATAGAGTTGATACTTCAAATAACATCAAATTCAGAACTCTCATCCGTTCGTTATATTCTTTCGGCCATAATTTTGTATCGTTCTTTTGATATTTTTCACAGAAATGTATTAGAATTGCATGACTATCGGTTAAAGTCAAATCATCATCAATCAAAGTGGGAACAGTATGAGCTGGATTTATCTAAAATAGATAAAATTATTTAAGCAAATAAAACCTATCCACACATCTCATGAATATAATTTTGAACCTCTTTGAAAGAACTTTTTAACTGCTCTCCCTTGAATAGAAAGATTTGTTTCAACTCTATATCAATGTTTAAATGTTTTATTAACATCAAACAACTGCGTACGGGTGGACTGCATTTATCAAAATACAATACGCTTTTCATATTTTTTATTTTTTACTTTTATAATCTCTTATTATTTAATTCTTCTTTTTAAAACCGCACGACCGCTCAAACAATCCACTCACTTAGCTGTCTGGTTAACAACTGTTTTCATTGGAATTAATGTTCGATGATTTACCAAAAAAGTCCAAGTTGAAACGTTGCAAATGGTTCGAAGAAGTTGGAACGGCGAGTTGAAGTTGGAAAGGTGAGGGATCTTGAGATCTTGTTCATATCAGACAGAGTTGATTTTCTGATAAACAATTTACAGCCAAATTTGCTTCTTTTTGTTTGTGTCTCTTACAAGAAAAAGAACATTTCTTTCACTTTTTAAAAACCATTGTTATTCAATTACTCTGCTTCAAATCAGGAAAGGGACTGCATATTGCTATCTATGTGTAAACAAACATATCATCTCCCTAGATATTCAAAATCTTACTAAATATTTTCCTTTTGAATGCATTTCAATTTCATTAAAGGCATGTTTGCTGAGTCCAATATTAGTAAAGGCATGATGTTTTATATATTAGAGTTTTTTATCAATATTTTATTTTGAACTTTTGGCAACTTGGTGTCATCTTCTGACAGCTGATTTTTTAACATAACCTGTATTTGTTTACATATTATTTGAGTAATTCATAGAAGTTTGGTATTTAAACGTCGTTTATATTCGAAGTGAAATAAAATTATTAAAATGCACTTATCACGTAATATATATAAAGTTTCAAATAAATTTAAAATTAAGTCCGCGTTTAATACCAGAATAATCTCAGCCTCAACTGATGCTTCAAATACACAATTGCAAGAGGTTATTGAAATACCGAAACGGATACATCGTTCGCCAACCGACATTCTTTACGCTTTAGCCGCGACGGTTGGAAGAGATCCAACAGCTGCTCATTATAAGTATCACGATGATCCATATTTAATACCAACGTCCAATATTACAAAACGTATATACGCTATGGCCCAAGAAGCAGGTAGAAAAGCAGCCCAATGGATCAAAGAAGAACATCGTGATTTATTTATGGTAACATTTTTTTTTTCAATTTTCGAGTACAAATTAAAATAATATAATACAAAATTTACGTTTAGCATCAAGAAGCTCAACCGCCTATAAAAGCATTTGCCCCGAAATTAATTTTCACTGAAAATTCGGAAGTTACGCAGCAAACGCTCGAGGAATTAATTAAACATTTTGAAATAAATGATGCAGTTCTTGTTTACAATTTAATGGAACAGAAAGGCATAGAAATTAGCTCAGAAACTAAGCAGAGCTTATTGGAATTGGTTAGTTTTTATAATAACGAAGAACCTTTACCTGATGATTTGTATGAGGAACGAACATTTCGACAAGTTAATGAATTACGTGAACGCAACCGCAATACTTGGAAAGACGGCGATTTAGCGGAACAATTATTTAACGAAATCGAACCAAAAACTGGAAAAGCTTATGCAGCTCTAATACGAGGAATGGCTAAATACTTTCAAGCTGAGCGGGCTTATGCTTTGTTGCAAGATGCTCTTGAAAAGCAGCTTCCGATCGATACGGCAACTTTTAATTCAATAATTAGGGTTGTGAAGCTTCTTAAAGAAACGGCTGATTTGCGTTGGGAATTGTGTAAAGATTTGTTGCAGCAAATGAATCAATTACAGCTGAAGCCGGACTTAGGCACTTTAAATGCTTTGCTAGAATGTATAAGTACTTTCGGCAATTTTAAATTAGCCCGTCACTCGGCACTGCAAGTATTATCGGAATGCAAGCAGTTAGACATTACACCAAGCCTAGGCACCTACTATTACGTTTTGATTATATTTTGTCGGGAAAGAGGTCCGACCTCTCATGTTATTGTTGATATTTTAAATGAAATTGGGGAACAAGAATTCAAAATACAATGTCCTGAAGACGTTTATTTCTTCGCCACTGCTATGGATGTCTGCCGTAATCATTTAAACGATCGTTCATTAGCCGAAAAAGTCGATAAACTTTTGCATATTGGCAAGAACTATGATTTAATTGGTGATACACAAAGGGAAATCGTTTATTATCGCCATTACTTCGCGCTATTATGCCAAACCTCAACTATAGATGAATTTATGCGAATGTACGATTTGCTTGTTCCTAACGCGTACATACCGGAACCAGGCATTATGGACGGAATTTTAAAAATGGTTGAAATGCATGGAGCAATTGATTTACTCCCACGTTTATGGTCGGATATTATAATATTCGATCACGTTAGTCGGGAAAGTTTATTGTTACGTTTACTCAAAATAATGATGGAAAATAAACCTGACATCAAAGTACGTAGCCAAGAGCAGTTGCCACAGCTGTTTGCTAAAATCGCTTTGGACATTTACAGTAAAGTCGAAGAGAACAAAAGACTTTCATTTACGGGTGATATGGTTGGCGATATTATTTGTTTGCTTATAAGAGGGGAAAACTTCGAAAAAGCTAACGAAATTTTCAAAAACGTCGATAAAAATCAACATGCCATACCAGGCACACCGTCAGAACATTGCATACAGGAATACATTGAAGCATGCATTGCCAATAAAGCCCCATCAGAAGCATTAGTTTGCCTTGAATACGCAGTTGAAAATCAAATTGATTGCACCCATTTAGCTAAACTTATCCACAAAGGCTTCACATTAAATGAAGTGCATTTATCAAAAATGAAAAGCTTAGTAGGGGATGGCTTTCTTAAGGAGTTGAAGTGAAAATTGCTATAAATCTAATGTACACCTATATAGTAAGCGTTAATTAAATTGTTTTAATTTAGTTTGCTACTTTTAATCTACAACATATTAAAAATCTAATAAATCTGAAACCAAATTTGCTACTACAAGAAAGTACTTTTGAATTGTCTAGAGATATATGGGTTACCGATTTAGAGGTCAGATTCGACACTACATTTATCCCGCCGATTTGATTGAAAACTTTATTTGAATGGCATCAAATTTAACCGATTAGGTTGGAAAATATTTAAAAAATTAAAATTGCGTGAATCATCCTGAGTTTTTTCATTCGGTTTATGCATTGCAAACACGATTTTTCCAGTTTCCAAAGCATTACTATATTTCCAAAACGAGAAAAAGTGCTACACATGGCATCATTTGACATTAAAAATTTCAGCTTTCGCTCCATACGTTTGACATGATTGTGAGAACACCATATGCAAAAGATAACAATGGAATTAAGCATCAGCGTAATACAAACATTTATAAAACACTACCTTTTGCTTGTGAAAACGTCTTCCCAAAACAAACGAGAATTTTAAAAGAATCTGGGGATTGTTACATCACAATGCAATCTGCAAATATACCAGAAGATTAAATCAAACGTTGAATTTTTTTTCAGAAAACAGGGTTAGCACCATATCAGCTAATTCTTATAACGTTTTTCTTTTATTCTAAGAACTAATTTTTCAAATCATAATAATAACAGTCCTTACCATCAATATAATCACAATACATTAGGACGTTTCTTAAACTTTTATTTTTGTTCAAGCCTGGCCAGAAATGGTAAACGCATAGTGTGCATAATAGTTGTTGTCATGTTCATTAAAAAATTCCTAAAAAGAAAAGGTTTCAACGATTTTTCGTTGAAGTTTGTAAAAATGTTTCCCAATATATGCCATCATGAGGTAATTTGCTGTCCAAAAATGGTGACAACCATACCAAATGCCAATGGCATCCCATAACCATAGTTAAATTCCTCCTCCAACCCATATCATATTTAGTTGTGTTGCGTTCGTATGATACCGCACCCTTCAAAATATTCGAGCCATGGAAACACAATAGCACCCCAGTGTAAATCAAAGCTATTACATTAATTTCATAAATGGCCAAATAAATATTGGACAACGAAAATTCTGCGAGAAATGTCATTATCGGACATATCATTTTGACAGCAGTGCCCAAGTTCAAGTAAGTTTCATTATGTAGCCACCAAAAGTATGCTGAATTATAGCAGAAAGCATACGAGGTACCAAGAATAATGTGTAAAATAAACATAAGAAAATAACGTTGATTTTTGTGACCCACACAGCAACCGGTAAAAACGCAATGATGATCGCGTTTTAGAATACAAGTATCGCAAGTGTCACAATGCCACGAGCGAGGAGGTGTTAATACTTCACATTTAGTGCACAATCGCCAATAGCGGCGTAACTCCAACTCATCGGGTGGTTTCAGCATAATCACTGAAAATAATTAATGTAATTATTTCCGTTAGAAGACTAATAAGAAAGAACACTTACTCTTTATGCTGGTATCTTCAAATATGCAAAACATCATATTTCCGACTATATTGAATAGTAGAAATGTACCAAGCAACCAAGTTAATATAAACATAATGCTTCCTGCTTCATGAAATGCAGGCAATACGACACACATCTCAAATGCAAAAGTTAATGGAATGAAAATAATGGTGAATAAAACGCAACAGGCATCTGTCAGAGTTTTTGGTATTAAATTCTTTCTCAAATATTTTTTATTCATATTTCATTTATTCAATAAACATCTAATAGATGCATGTGTAATAACAGTAATTGACAATGTCGTTAAAGAAATGTAACCAAGTTTATTGTACAAAATCAAAAAGCATAAAAGTAAGTTACAGTTTGTTAAGGTTGAGTTAGATTAGAGCTCGAAAGAATCCAGTTGTTAAACATCGTTTATAAATTCTGGTAGAATTAATATTAATCTGTCTCAGTTCCCTGATAATGTATTCTGAATAGCTTATCATAAGAATTATCTTCACAATCAACACCTTAAAACAAAACAAAAACGGATATACATCTATTTGGATAAACGGACAAAAATAAAGCAGATTATTATAGGCCAGACCATGACTTTTGCGATAGCAGACGTGGTTCAGTTATTACTTAATATAGGCAACCACAACAAAAACTTCTTAGAAACTTGTAGAATGACAATAGTCGAATATGGCAATTGAATCCGTTATTAGATAATTTCTTTTATTTCACATCTCCGCTTTTTAGTATTCCAATGAAGCGTTATCGATGCACAAGCTTTCGCATTTGATATCTGCTATTTTATTGAAACACAAATTCAAAAATATCTTACTTCTTTTACGTGAGAAATGGAGTTTGGATTTGGAAAATAACTTATTTTTCTTTTCTTATAATCGCAACCTGTACAAAAACACATTATCTTTTATTTGGATATTTTTATAATTTTTATTAAATTTAATTTTTAATTTCTTTTTATTGATATATTCGTATGATATAAAACATATGATATAAAACAGTAAAATGAAAGATATAAAACATTACCTTTTCAAAATCAGTTTACCAATTTCAAAACTTAACTAATAACTTTCTTCAAATAACTTTAAAGTTAAGCTGTGCGTTAAAACTTTTCTTTAATTTACTCTCAATCTATCTTCCACATATCAGTGTCATTGATTAGTTCACTTTTTAAAAGAGGCGAAAGCCATATCAGATGCATGCGTCTACCAAAAATCACACGCAAATTGGCCTGCCAAGTAGCCTTTCCGTAAGGAAAGCCTTTCTTTCGTTCATAACAAACACCTCCGTTCAATATTATTGGCAAATGATAAATAAGAAGAACTGTACTGTAAATTACTGCAAGTATGTTGAGGTTATAAAATATTAAGCTTAGGTTACACCCCCAAGAACCGGTAACAAACATTAAAAGTGGACAAAGCATTTTCAGAAGAGATAGCCAATTACGATATATATTTCCTTTTACACTCCACAAGAAGATGGTATTATAGATGAAAGCGTAGGTTGACCCAATGAAAAGGAATAAGACAAACATAATAAAATAGCGATGATTTCGATAGCCGATACAACAGCCTGTAAACAGGCAATGATGATCACGTTTCAATATACAACAATTGCATATTTTACAATGCCAGCTACGTGGTGGAACTATTTTCAAGCATTTTTCACACTTTTGCCAACCCATCCTTAGAGGATTATGAGGAACTCTTAGTAATGTATCTAAATTAAACTTTGGCAGTAGAAATTGAAAAACTTTCGATCGTCGTTGTTAGCTCTGTTTGTTAAATACTTACCATCTACACTTGTATCGACCATTACACAGGCTACAAAATTGCCTGTAATATTAGAGATTAAGAAAACAGCCATAGCGAATGTAAATGTATGTAAGAAACTTCCAGGATTATGGATGATCGGCAACACAATTATTATTTCAAACACAAACACAATGGGCATAAAAACTCCAATCAATAGAAAACATAACCAATCAATATAACGGCGCGGCCATACATTTTTACGTATCCTCATGTTTTGCTTACAATGATTAAATAACACTAAACTGCTAAAATAACAATTCAAAAAATAATCGAAAATCAACGCTCTTTCTTTAACTTTTGTATTTTATGCAAAGATATATCTTATCTCAGCTCTCTATTTCGACTTGTACGGTTAGAAAAAATAATAAAGAAAGAAAAAAACAACAACACTCTTATAAAGAAACTCCACTGCTCTCTATTAAATTATTATTAAAATACGCTCATATTGATTTATTGTTTGAACCTATATAATCAATTTACAATTTAATTAAGCATCTTCTTCACCAGTTGTCCAATTTTTTGGAGGACTTTTCATTATAGTATAATCATTGTTTATAGCACCCATATACTGACGATACGGTACATCGGGAAAGAATTCCCAACCCTCTATTTTGGATAATTTCTTAACCATGCCGGCAAAGCCTTCGAAAGAATATGTGCTAACGTTAGGATTATTTTTATAAGAAAAGCAATCAGAGCTTACCAAAGAAAACGCCCGCCATAATTCCAGTCACATGATTACGTCTCCAAGCACCATATACGGCACCAGCAGCCAAGCCACCAACGAAATAGTTAAGTCTACAATGCATCAGCAATTCCGATGAAAATCACGATCTTTATTAAATCGTATATGCCTCACCTGTCATCTTTTCCCCTTAAATTTGTCATCCCGAACGTTGCAATCGTAAAAGCAGAAGCCATACCTAGCATAGGACCTGTGTTGTAAGCGAAACGTCCCAACGTTGGTAAATAGCCTTTGGTATGTGAGAACATTAAAACATCATATGCAGAGAATGTCAAACCAAATATCCCAGCATAAGTATTAGTGGCCAACATTTTACCAAAAAAATCTTCGCCCTCAGGCTTATCATAATAGCCAAGTTTCAGCAACACCATGGCCTATTCAAATGACACAATTCAGTAAATCCTTTGTGAAATTTATTGGAAATCAGTTAATTAATCATTTTAGTGGAAATTTATCCACTGAGCAAAAGACTCAATTATCCATTTCACCAATATATATTTATCACAATCAATATTCCACGTCAATTCATAAGAAATTAAGTCGTTGTTACGAATCCCATTAAACCAAACAAGTAATTAATGCGCACGATGTTTCTAAAGGCTTTATAGAATTTGATTTAAAAATAATTTAATACCTACTTGCTTGCGCTATTTACGTAATTTTATATACAAAATAATAACAGCAAGAAACAAATTAGGCAGCTGCTAACAGCTGAAATATTTGTTCTACATGTGTAGATTCTTCTTCTTTTTTAATGCGTACATCGTGAATTGATTTCTGTATTAAATCGAATTAATTTTGATACATATAGACGGAGGGCGATTAGGAACACAAGCCAAGCACTAGTAGAATAATGGAATGTAATCAAAATTTGAAACACTTAAAAATACCAAACTTTGTCATTGATACCAATACAAAATTTTGCAGTATATTAGCTGAGTTTTGTTAATATTTCTTCTTATCAGTAAAAGAATTTTTTTTTATTCTATTGCTACAACCAACACATCAGATTGAGATTTTCACAGCTGTCCCCTGTATAGCGAATACGCTAACAATTTTTCGAGTCGGAAGTTATCTCATTTGTAAAGGATTCAGCCAGATTTTGAAACTCTAATATCAGCTAAATGCCATAAATACTGTGGACCAGTTTTAGAGAAACAAATTATTCTTGATGATGACCACTATAATACGCAATATTCGCCGGTATTTCGACTTTAAATGACTCCATTTTTAAAATTATTAATTTTTTTCTTCTAAGAACTAAACTAAACTAAACGCTAAATACTGAAACTTATTAAAAAGTTAGTAAAAGGTAAAAAGAAATTAAAGGTAAAATAAGCGTTAACAAAAATAAGTGGAATTGTATTATAAAAGACATATCAAAATTAAAAAATATTTTATTCTTCATCTCCGAACATCATTTCTACGAGTTCCTTGTTAGAACAACGATCACCATCCAAACGCTGAGGAGATTTCCAACGCAGCAATGTGGGCAAAAATACTAGATGTGTATTGGGATCTCGCCGGAATGGGCAACTTAAATCTTTCCAGCTAAAAGATAAAAAAAAAGAAGCATAACCTGTATAGTAGAAAATTCACTTAGCCCGAAGGTGTCTGAGCTGCTTAATCCTCAGAATGGAGCTGTATCGGCATATATTCTGATGATTATTTTAATCAAAATGAATATCAATGAAATATGTTTCATAGAAACTTTGATCTGCTAAAGGAGCGCTTCGTAAAAATCGTGCAGCAATTGTATTAAAAATGCAGGGCTGATGAGCTAAATTTCAAATAAATTTCGAAAGTTATTGCATAAGCATAGCGCTAAATAGAATACAATCGTGTAGCTATAAAATTGCAGAGCGGATTTCTGAGATAAGTATCGGACACCTTCATGCTAACGTTTATAACCCTATTCCACTTGACCGCCCGTAATATTTATGAATATGTACAGATATTTATTAAACCAAAAAATTCCAAAGTTTGATTATACTTACTAAGCACGTTCTCCTACATCTACGTGTATAAAATGAGATTTTTCAGGCGCTTTAGTTAAGGCCTCGTGAATCACTGGTTCAGCTAAAAATGGGAGAAACAAATTAGGCCGCACATTTTTTGCACAGTGGCATTTATGGGCACCTTATTTACCTTTTACGCAATAGGGGCACCAACTTTCTCCATTTTCATTTTTACCACCTGAAAATAAAACATGTACTGGCTGCCCATGTCCTTCCAACTCCTCGACTAATTTCGTAAACTCTTCATAGCCTTTAACATTATGTTGAATTACCATGGTATAATCTTTAGTCAAAAATTCCTTTCTCTCAATTCAAATTTGAAAAATTTCAATAACTTGTGATAAAGAAAATTCAAAACGCACTAATTTTTTTGTGAATTAATTGTAAAAAAGTATTGTTACCTTTTTGACGTTTCTTGAAATTTGACAATTAAAACAAAGTATTAAATTACAATTTTGTACACCTTTTTCTACATCTCTCTATGTAGAAAAAATGGCAAGTTTTTCATCAAACAACAATAAAAAATTCAACAACCGCGAACATTGTTACGACGACAAACAATAAATATCTTGGTTTCTTTTAGATGTCTACTTTTCATATATTGCTAAAAAAAATCAATGAATTCGATGTATTTCTCAAGCGCTAAACGCGATGTTTGCGGTAAATTGAATGGTTTGCAAAAAGAAGCCTGTGATTACATTTTCCTTACATAGGCTTAGTGAAGCATAAGATTGATAGAACGAAAATTGTTTTTGGAACGAAATTCAATTTCAATTATTTTTGATAAGTTCATAACAATTAATAATAAGATATTTACAATTAATTAGATATCCTTAAAGCTTATTTGTATATAAGGTATACAACGAGGACCTCCTCGATGAAGAAAAAAAAGGAGATTGTAAGGTTCTTACACAAAAAACGAGGTATCATTGGACCATTCGTAACACATAGTCAACATCTCTGTAATAAGAACGCAGAACAATTTAAAGTAGATGTTCGTATATTCAACTTCACGGTGAAACATCTTACAAAATAGTGGTGTAGTCGTTTTATATTCGCCAAATTGATTCTTGTTCTAACGTTGCAGTAAATTTGCTTTTGATTAAACGCTCAACACAATATGTGTTTTAAATCTTCAGTGTAGTTGGATCCTTTCTCGTCAATTCTACTATTGGTGAAGCTTAAAAATTCTACTTTTAATTCGTCACGGAGTTGTGGGTCAACCTTCCTTAGCATTTATACCAAAAATTTTTCAAAATGATTGTCAATCTCTTCTCTTGCAAATATGTTTTCCAAAAAACCGTACAATTTCGTGACAACATTCAGAATTTTGTCCTCACCGGACTTCCACTGGAACGAATGCGAACTAACTGCGCCAATTTCCGAAATCTCTGCTGGGAGATTTTCGATTTTTCATCGGCAATTCTAAAACTAAGCCTTCTGCTTCAGCCATATAAAAAAAAAACATTTATACATATAATGTTCATATACATGTGACGTTTACTGTTTTGACACTATATGATCGTTTAGAAACTCTAGACTATCGTACAACTTCCATCAGCGAGTTTCGGGAGAGAATACGATACCAGAAGCTGATTGTTTGTGAATCTCCGTCAAGTGGCGATCTCTGAGCGACTTCCATCTCCTTTTGCACTCTTCAACCGGGAAAGAGTAGCGGCTTAACTCGAATGTTTAATTTGTTTTTTTTTGTGTTAGACTTACTTGGCCTGCCTACCTCTTTTGGTATAGCGGCCCAGTCTTTTTCTTTTATTAACCTATTGCGGTAACTTTGGAGTAGCTTGTTCTACATATGCTCCCTTTTGGCTACCGCGTTTACCAATCTTTCCTCCATGATATTAATAAAATTGAATTTTTTATTTGCTTTTATTTATCACAACAAAAACATGAATGCGCACTTCGAAGTCGTATGTTGCAGAAAACATTAACCATATAATAGATAACAGGATGAATACTAGCAATTTAGCGGCTCATGTTACTCAAGAATTCTATGATATGGTCTGGTGGTTCATGGCAGTTATATAAATTAACATATTAGTTCTAGTGTTCTCTTTTTCGAACAGATTAATTAAAAATGATTTTTTTTTCATTTTCCAAACAGCAAAAATAGTAGATTCAATATATTTTAAAGAGGAGGAAGGTAGAGAGAGATACGTGATGATAATTCATCTTGATATCGTGCTAAATTGAAAACGATGCAAACTATTCATGATTATTAAAAGTATCACAGGTTATGTTTATATTTTTTTCTAATATTTTTTTTTTCATCGTTACTTATTTATTGTTAATTCATTCTATGGGCATAGGGTTATTTTTACAAATTATGGTTATTGAAATTGTCTCGAAATTTCACATAAGGACTAGAATAATATGTTCTAGGACTTCTTGGGCATGTAAGTGATGTTTAAAAAAATAATTAAAAAGAAAAATCAAATGCAGACAATTTAAAAATGAAGAATATGAAGTAATTTACATACATTAAAAACACACACACAGATAATTACGTACATTTATATGCAAGGAATTATTAATTTTTTTTTTTTTTTTTTGGATGGAACTTGAGGATTACCGTTATCGGCATTACATAACAATAATTATCGCTCACTTATATGTATTTGTGATGATTCGAATGAATTTTATTTTTCTTATCATTTCTATCAGTAGTATAATACCTTTTTGTTTTATTTAACATTATTAATTATCATCATGATCTATAATCTCGATATCATCAGATAATGGACTTTCAATATCAGTTTTAATCAGGTGTTTGTCGCTAATGTTATCCAAATTAATTAAAGATAAAGTCATTTTGCTACTGAGCACAACCTGAAAATATTAAGTATACGGAAAAACGTATATTTTTAAAGGATATTTAAAATTTTTTTAAATTTACAGCTGGTTCATCGGCAGATCCATTAAGTTCGGCATCATAAACCTTTTCCTGTTTAATTTCGGAATCTGTCACCAAAATTTGAGACTCATGAGCCAATGTTCCCTCCAAATATATAGATTGCGGTTCAGGTATGTCATCATCAATGGGTTTGGACTGCAAAAACAAAAATATGCAAAATTTTTTGATTTGTTCCTTTGAATTTTATTAATTCTTTTGCATTTGAATACATATATAAAAAATCATTTAAATATTTTAACATATTAGAAAAAAAATTATAACTTTGAAGTTATTGTAACCATGCTTCTGTATAACTGTATATATATCGTCTACTTTAAAAAATTGACGAAACTAAGAGACTTAATAAATATACATTCTCACTGAATTGTTTACGAAGTTTGGCATATCTGGGCAAAGGTTAAGTTTTATTATTAAATAATTT
This sequence comes from Glossina brevipalpis, assembly GCA_000671755.1. Taxonomy (NCBI): domain Eukaryota; kingdom Metazoa; phylum Arthropoda; class Insecta; order Diptera; family Glossinidae; genus Glossina; species Glossina brevipalpis. The sequence goes on from KK351108.1 coordinate 469,028, forward strand.
AAAACCCATCTTAGAAGTTTAAGCTACAATTTGTAATCACCTTCTAAGAAAGAGATGGATTTTCGATGTTTTGAAAATGTGAAATAAAAGAGAGTTCAAAAATACAATTAATTTCTACGTAATAGATCACAATCAACAGACACGTCGAAAAAAGGTAGATTATATACATTTCTGCATATTTCAAAGATATACTAATATTTGATTAATTTAATATAACTACCGCAAATAGACAAATACCGAAAATTGTAAAATCTAAGCTTATTTATTCTTTGAACGTCTCCTAATTCATGTCCTTGATTTTTATTGATATATTCTTATTGTACAAGAAAATTAATAAAATAATGCTTACATGTTCATGGTGGATTAACAATACCGGTGTTGGAGGACGACCAGACCATTTCTGTCCGCCTTCACAACTTGCCGTTATCTCCATTCCAAGAACCTTTCGTGAAAATAAAAAAATTTTAAAATTTTTATTTTAAATTCGCATAAATAAAGAAAAGAAATGAAATACAAAAATAGAAATGAGTAAAAACAAAAGAAAAAATAAATTAAAAAAGTATATTAATTTTTTGGAAGAAACTTATATGTTCACACAAGTTTTTTTCACTCGTAATATTTATATGATTATAAGAAATATTTTAAAAGAAAAATTATTAGTGATAATCTATCAGTTTCTTCTAAAATTTAATTGTTACTAAACTAAGTCTTAGGTAAACGGATTTTCCCTTAATTTCAAAGTTAATGTCCAGAATTTGGACACATTTTTGTGCGTTGAGTATATATGTACATCTTAATCCTTAACCCCTGAAAGTATGAAATTCACGAAAAAGTTAGAATCACATTAGGATGAATCTTAGACAAGACACAATAAATGTTTCTGGATCACTATTAGACTAAAGTTTTAAATAAATATTTATTCCAAATTTTGATAGAAATTTTCAATATTTTTCGCAAACCATACCAAAGAAATTGGAATTCACTTACGCAGAGAGAATGCGTGTAAGCGAAACTGTTTCAGAAGTGATTTGAGAAATTTTATTGCTTTTGGAAAACTTTTTACATTTTCGATGAAAATTTAAAGAGAGCGACAATCAGTTGTAATTTCAACATCAATCAGTTAATATTTACAAAGTATTTTGCATTTAAAAATTATTCGATTTTTTGAAAATTTTCATTATTTATTAAATTTACAAAATTATTTATAATAAAATTAATTAATAAAAAATGAAACTTACGGCTATTGTACGTTCAGTGCTGCCTTCTCGTAATTTACTGCTATTATCTGGTGTCAGATGATCTTGTTTAATTTTGTCTGCATTGATTCCAGAATTTTCAACAACATTTGCATGCCCATTGGAAATGTTTTCTTGGTTCGTGGTCGTGGTCTTTTCGTGGGTTTTCTTTATGATGAAAAATAGAAATATTTGAAAAATATTCATATAAATCAATATTTTTCATTATCAATGTTATAAAGAAAAATCAAAATTTAGAAACAAATTGTGTTAAGCGAATAAAAACATTTAAAGCCAAATGGAAAAAAAATATTTTTAATAAAAAATTAAAAAAAATATGTATATTTAAATAAATAAAGAATAACGTGAATAATTCATACATTAAGAAATTATTTCTATTCTTTATTTTAGAAAAACAAGTTAATATTTTCTTATTATCATATTTAAAAGTTTTTCATTCCATAAAACGCACAATGCAAAGAAGATCAATAAAGTAGTAGTTGGGGAATTGTATTGTGAACATTATATCGTCTAAGCTAACCTTGATTGAATCACTAGTCGAAGTCTCTCGTAATTTTAATTCTTCATCAGCAGCATCAATTAAACCTTGTATGGCTGCTACAACTTTTTAACAAATTTTTTTGTTGCGAAAATAAAAATAATTTAAAAAATTTTTTTTTTTTTAATATATCCCATGAAAAATAATTACGAAAATTCATAAAGAAATATTTTAATAATTAAATTCACATTTGATTGTAAACAATTGAGGAAATTAATTAATTTAGTATGTTTTTTTATAAAAAGTTGATGCTCTGAAGAGTAAATAAATGAAAAAAAAAAAACAAAAACAAATATATATTAATGGAAAAACTCATTTTTAAACTATGTCCTCTTATCGCAAAAAAAAAATATTAAAAAAATTGGTTAAAACTTTAAAAATACATTTATTGAAAATATGCTGCGAATTTTCGAGTTAGTATTGAATTTATTTAAAATACTTTCATGCCGGTAAAATCATTTAGAAATTAGTTTATTTACGAGAGAATCGTTAGAAATTTTCAACATTTCTCACATATTAATATGCGATAACATCATGCTAAGGATTTTTCATCAATTCTAAATGTATTCATTCCTTAATAGATTATACTGTGTGAGTCCGCTTTTTCTTTTCTTTTTTCTTTTTTAGTTTCCATGTTTATATAAATGTTATGTATACTTAGTTGCAATGTAAGTTATCAATCGCTTAGATGGTCTCGAATATAAAACTGATGACGTTTGATTTTAATGGATTTGTTGTTGACGTTTTATAAAATTTATGGCGATCATCTTGAAAAATGAAAATTAATATAAAATTTTTGTTAATAATAGCAAGAAAAAAAAGACTCTAACTTAGTCTACAGTTCAATTCAATGAGATATAAAACTAAAGGATGTGCAAGTGCTGTTTTTACACTACCAATAAAGAACCATTACATCAAAACACTTAAAGAAAAGCTTTTTTTTTTTTTTTTTTAAATAAAAAACTGCCTCTACAATTTCAATAAAAAGTCACGAGAATGTTCAATTTTTCGCGATATAATTTATATGTCGAACCAATTCTTTTTGCTTGTATTCATTGTGCCAACATCCTTCGTAATGTAAATTGAAAATTTGCTAACTTTTTCGAGATCCTTTCTGTATTTGTTGAGACCACGAGCAAAGCATGTGTTAGTGTATTCAGTGGTTTCTTCCGATAGTTATCATAGAGTTTGTTTGTGAATTTTTATTAAAAACAGAATTAATTACAATTAAGCATTAAAAAGACTAAGACACCACATTCCAACACAAGGTCATATAAAGCAAAATCTCTTAAAGAGATAAAGAGAAGACCTAGAAAATAATACAACATCTGGTCATTTTGAAAACTCGTTCCTCTTAACAAAAAGATTGTTATTAATCATGGCGCAGAAGAAATGGAAACTTCATGCGCGATTTTTGTCTTTATTTTGAATTTTTTATTAAGTTTTCATAAGGCCATTTGTAAACTACAACTGAAAGTATCACGTATTTTCGTGCTTGATTATTTGAAATTTCGCGCCTGTCGTATTCATTTTTAAGTTTAATAATGAAAGAAGAACGGACGCATGTGTTTTTTTTTTGCAATAAGAGCATAGTGCTCATCAGGAAGAAGTATGGAGAAGTGGGAAGAACGCAAGAGGCCGTAGGTCTAAGAAGTGTATGCCCGAAATGCTATGCTTTGATCGAGTCAAGGATCAAGATATAGGGTAAATAAAAGAAGTAAAATACGAGAGTAAATATATTCAGATATGTCAGGGGCTTAATTTAAATGTAATATGTTTTCGTTTTTCCGTAACAATAACAAAAGTAGTAGTAGGCTATCTCTGTTGTTTATCACGTATTTGAAAATCAATCCTATACCATTTGACCAAATTTGATATGTTTGTAAAGCAAGTCTAGCCTTCAGCTAAAGTTTCTTTGAACTTAACTTAACTTTTACATAATATACTCAATTTTTTCTATATAGTATGCCACGATTTCCTGATATATTATGTCTGACGAAGATTCAAGGTACATTTAATATAATGATGTGCATGGGAGAAAAATGACGGCACAACTAAGTCATACTTCGCCACCGGTACATGTAACACGACATACCATTCCAAGCATAGTGTAACCTCATTTTATGCGTTGCCTAATGCGTATATTAGCTTTGTTTTGAGTTCGCTATTCGTCGTATATAGACGCGCGTGAAATAATAAACGAATGTTGTGCATGTAGACGGCAGCAGCTGCTGTAATGCACGAAGAGACTGCCGTGTAGCCGTCACGAAAGGGATAATAAATAATGTAACCGCAAAACAAATTTTTTTTTAACTTTCTTTTTCTAAAATCCTAATTCTAAATTTGTAATAATTATTTCTACAAAAAAAGTTACTTTAACGTAATGTTAAAAAAAAAATGAACAAGAAATCTTAGATTTTTAATGTTTTTAAATAAAATGAAATCTCTTAAAAGAATAAAATTTAAAAGAACAAGAATGAAATTAAGAGCCTTTTGCTAATTCTAACCTTCGCTTCATATTGGTCGGAGTTCATTTCGGCAATTAATTTGGCCATTGCCTTTTCGGTGTCCTCCAATTTCTTGCGTAGCTTTTCAATTTCCATCAATTGTTCAGTTTCCTTGTTTAAGACTTTTGCTGTCATATACATTTGCTGTTGCTGTTGGTGTTGTTGTTGCTGCGGCAAAGCAGTATGTCGTTGTTGCTGTTGTTGTTGTTGTTGTTGTTGTTTTAATGAAGCTGATAAATTAGAGGCAACATTAGCTGCTGAAAGGCTGGCATTATACAGTTCATTACCATTCCGTTGAGATTCTGGTTGTTTATGCAGATTAGTTCCTAAAATTGTTTATTTCGCATTTTGGTATTGAATGGATTTTTTTCTTTTTTTTTTTCTTTTTTTGCATTGCTTTTCATTATTATTATTGCTATTATTATTGCCAGTAGATATTTTTTATTGTTAATCAACATTTAAGATGAGATTAAAATAAAAAAATGAATGTGAGTTTAATTTAAGACAACAACAACAACAACAATAACAAAGCACACATACTTATATAATGGAAAATGCCTGTCTACCTAAATATAGAATAGTGTGAGGTGCGTGTAGGTGCATTTATGGACACATATAGTTTACACAAAGAAAAAAAAACACTTAAAGCAGCATTTGAGTGAAAATATAACTCAAACAAACAAACGAAAAGAAAAAAAGGAAAAGAATTTATTGATAAATATTGAAAACGGGAGGACATATTTTAAAAATGATTGATTGACAGGCAGGCATAATGAGAAGACATAAAATGATTTTCTTTATGTTGAAGAAAGCGCGAATGCTTACTTGTTTGATGCTCACGCCATCCTTTTGTAGCAAAACCAGGATTTGCAAGTTTGTATGTGTGTAAGCATAAGGGAATTAGGAATTCATATATATTTACATGATTTTGTTTTGTTTTTTTTTTTTTTTGACTCTATTTTCTAACCACGTGAGATTTTAACAAATTTATCTGATGAATGATTTATAGATGATTTATGAAATTGAATGAAACGCTAACATTAAATTTAAATAATAACAGTTTTCACGGTCGTACACAAACTCACCCAATTTTGAGCCGTTAAGATCCTCAAGATGTCTGCCGTTTTCGTATCCGAAAACTTGTTTACGGAAGTTCGGATCGGACGGTGCCGGACCATACGGTGCATTCGGTACAGGCTTCTTGAAAACTATCTGTAATTAAATATATTTGTTAATAAAAAAATCATACGCAAGTAGACATACATACAAACCTTCATGATAGTATAACCGAAGAATACTACAATTCCTATCGTATAAAGCGGCATTATAATGCCCATGCTACTGGCTTTAGTTTGGGGTTGATGCATGGCACCAGCGCCCAATGGAGGTCGCATCCCGGGAATAGGACCAGGCTGAAAGAAAATTTATTGTGAAACGAAAACTATTTAAAACAAACTAAAAAGACGCGCGTTTACCACGTATCTTGGATAACCGGCATATGATCTCATAATCGAAATCTTTAAACATACTAACTATACCATTCCGTTTCCAAAAATCGTATTCGGTTTTTGATTCATAATTTAACTGTGTCAGTCCATCCGTTGAAGCATTTTTTTTTCTTTTTTTTTGTAAAGGACCAACCACTCAGTGGTCGTCTGTTACACGTGTAATATGGTGATGGTTAGCAATGAGCGAGAAGAGAGAGAAATGGAGTAGTTTCAATGTGGTAGGTGTAAGCCCGATTGATAAATGTTATGCCTTACAGATCGAGCACTCACCGTGACTTTCGTCACACACCAATCATAATTAAATTATGTTTTACCGAACTTATTGCTACAATCCTTGTGATCGCAATAATTAGGATGGAAAGCATCTTACACCGGTCAAGTTTACATGTAGCAGGTTTCCGATACACATTATTAGATGTAATAAGCGAAAAACAAACCAAGTGTACCCACATTCATGGTTGCGGGTACAAAGCGATGAGAAAAAGTTTCAGTCAATTTATATAGGACATGGGCCTTCAAATTTTTTAAAAAGGGGAATCGTAAAGTCCTTTAGAGAATCAGAACAAAAAACTCGTCTTAGTCACTTCATTTTATCACAATTTAAACAAGTAAGAAAATTATATTCACCTGTGGCCGAATCTTTTATACCCACTGCCATTCAATTTATTATTTCAAATCTTCGTCTATACAATGTACAGAATAATTTTCAACATTCTGTCTTGTTTAGCTTATGAGTAATAAGTGGAAGACGTCAAAAAAGTGGAGAAAAATAAAAAATTAATAATTTCTAACTTTATGTGGTGTCGTCCGATTTCTTAATGTCTAAAATTAATTTGGATAAATTTAAGCCTTCTATCTCCCATAATTTGTGAATAATTAGCAAAAATCTAAAAACTTTTTCTTAGAAAAACATAGGTGGATTCAGTTTACGTTTTACTGTCGGTGTCTTCTTCGAACGATTTGGCCCATTTTAAATACTAATCTGTGTGCAAGAACTTTCAATGTTTCTGTCAATTTTTCAGTCGATGTCCTAATTTTTGCGACCAGGAGTGTGTCAACAACATAACCATGCGGGCAAATAAGGCTAGGTCGATTCAGAGTTTTACGGTGATCAGGAATATGGATCCTTTATAGGATCTCTGAAGCTTCCTTTTGGGAGTTACCAAGATTCTAACAAAATGAGTATATCCCTAGGCGGCTAAAAATATATGCATAAAAATTATATAAATAAAAAATTTTAAATTTTTTAGGATTCCCTTCCGTATCGGGATCGACGGTAACGAGCGGACGGACGGGATTGTCCTCAATTCCTAACGCAATCACTTCGCCGCATAGGCCCATTCGCGCAGCTTTTAATCCAAACTATTAGAACCACTCTAAAGTTTTTAGTTCAGTCAATTGGCCCTCCCATTGATAGGCCACATTGCAATTACCTTCTCACTCGAGCTGACTATATTTTCTTAGCCCAGTTTAGAGTAAATAAGACCCTATTCAATACCAAACATTACTATGAACGCATTGAATCTGCCAAATGGTCTTTTTGTAATAACTTCCTTTCCACTGGTCACATGTTATGGAGATTCCTTTTCCCGAAAATTAACGAACACCTTGTGATGATTTCTGATTGTTCGAGGAGGAACATAATTCCACAAATTCGCCTTCCCCTCAAAACACGGGGCCACTTAACGCCTAGATTACACCTAATTTTACTACTTTCACTCACTTAGTTCACACAGCTTGCACACTTACAAATTGTTCGTTTGCTAATTATGTTATTCGTCGCCTTTTATATCATACTTTGTAAATTCATTTACATACAGGTCGATAATAAATTTATAAATAAATAAATTTAGGATATCATGCACATCCGGAAATAACGTTGATCAATATCTCTTTAATTCAAATTTTTAAAGCGAAGCTGTAGCAGCTAGCAAATCCAAGTTTTAGTTTACACTCAAAGTACAAACTTAAAGGAATAAATAGGAGCCTGCTCTCATCGCACCTATATTTCTATCTATGTCTATAAATAGTGACTTATAGGCGAACGCAGATAAATTTAAGACCGGGTTGAAAGTATCCAGGCAAAACTTCAACTTCTTATCCAAACTTTTAAAGTCTGTAAGACTGAAAAAAACACGATCATGCATGAAAACGAAAGATGGAATTCCAGTAGCAATTAAATCATATCACCAACTTTGCACTATTCACTCTCTCTTCTATAAGAGATTTGAGTAGAACATAGAAATATTCACATTTCCTCTCTGCACATTGCAAGCGCTATGACAAAAGTCGATAGCTACATTAAGACAGACCATAAGTGTGTATATGTACGCTTGAAAATCCCAGACAAATATTGTAATTTATTGGAAAATATATTGTGCAGAGAAATGAAAGCAAAGGCTAAAAATAAAAAATCTTGGCCGTGAAACAAGTCTCTCGTATACTACAAATAACGAAAGGCGAAATCTTAAACTGTGTGCTTAATAAATGGTGGGTGTTTTTATCAAAACATAAGGGGTTTGCGTAAATTTTTACTTTTTATGCGACAATTTTTTTCTATCTTTGTATTGAAGAGAAAAACTCTCTCAATATTGCAAAATTGCAGCCAACATTTTGCAATGAATGCCGAGTAAAGCCCATTTGAGAGCTCTGTCACGTACACCTACGTAAGCAATAATCAGCATTTAAGAGAGTTTAAATAAATTATAATCCGTGCCTTTATATACGATCTAATCTGTTTCGATAGAACTTTAATGATTTAATGAAGATAAGAAAGTTCAAAAAGCTTAGAATGTATACGAATTTCAAATAGCAATTATGTTTAGCAATAGAAAATTTTTCTTTTAATCGTGAATAATTCTAAATAAACGAAAAAAATGTAGACCAATTTTAAGATCCTTCGCCTACATGTTAATTTGCTAATGGAACGTAAGTAAATTTCGACTTTTGTTTACTAAGTATTCTTACTGTTAAGTCAGCAAAAAGACAACGTAAAGCGTGAAGTAAAGAAAAGCAACTTAGCGTCACTAATGTTCGGTGTGTGTTCAAAGCCTTTTTGAACATTTGAGCGATATTTTGTTCAAAACATTAATATTTAAGCTTCAAAATAAAATACTATTTACTTTGATATATTGAGTTGTGTTTCTTATAACCGCCAACGAAGATGAAGGGTATATTTCATTTTATCATTTGGCTTGTAACTCCCAGAAGAAAACTTCCGAGTCCCCACAAAATATATATGTATTCTTGATCAGCCTCAAATTTAGAATCAATTTAAGCGTGCCCGTCCGTCCGTCTATACAATATCTGTCGTCAACAAATATCCTGGCCGCAAAAATGGAATTATCGACTTTAAATTTGGCAGAAACATTGGAAGTTCTTGCACATAGATTCGTGTTGCAAACGGACCAAATAGGCAAAAGGATACGTCTACACTACAACGTAGACTGAGAATATCTCTGCTTTTGAAAGCAAAAAAAAATGGATTTTGATATTTCCAAAAATATTGCGTTAATTATCCCATAGTCTTTGTGCAAAAAAGGAAACGATCGATCACGCCCCCTCGATATAACAGAATACTGAAATTTATTTTTTTTGTGGAAATATTCGTAACATTAAAAAAGATGCCTCTGGAACCACATAAAATATATATATATATACTTTAAACTTACGCCATGTGTATTTCTAGAAATTGCCTTAATCGTAATGAATACATTATCGGTGCTATATAGCTTAAGTAACTTACCCTGCCTTCAACTATGCGTGGTGGTGGGTTACTAGGCGTCACTTTCCGGTCGACAATCGGTATCGTGGGTGTTGCTGGTATAGCTCGACCACGTTCACGCATCGCTTGATATACAGCATCTGGATGTAAATGAGCTGGCCGTTCTTGACGTATAGCTAAACAAACGAGATGAGTCAGTTTTAGAAACATTTCAGAAACAATTGGTGTACAAAAACAAACAATTATTAATTCATACTACACGCAACTCAGCTGCATCAACAACAAAAGCGAACAAAAAAAAATCTAAGAAATGAAAGTGAAAACTGTTAGAGACGCATATAAACATAAAAACAATAAGAGATTAAAAATTATAAGTAAATAATATCGCGTATACGAAAACGTATTCATTTTCTATTTTGTTATTCACTTTTTTTTTTAACGCTAACACAATTGTAGCGTAACGAAAATTTTATTCGAGTGAAAATTTATTTTTTTTAACACAGCGGCAGCAGCAGCAGCGGCAGAATATCTTATAGACAACATAAATTATGTGCTAAATATCTTTGAAAGTTAAAGACCTCAAGTTCAATGATATGTTACGCAATTAATGGAAACTGGGTTAGTAACAGAAAACAAGTTAGAAGGCAATGCGAAAGATCATTTAAAAATTTGTTTTTTTTTGTCAATTTGAAGAAAATTTGTAAAACGTACTTATTTCACCCGTGTAAATATTTAAACTTTTTCGATATAGTTGCGGCCCGAAGGTCTCTGCAGGTATCGATGATGTCTTTTTATTTGTTGCATTATAAAATTCTTCCCTATTCAGTACGACTTCACAACAACCTAAACTCAATTCATTAAAGAGAGAGGTAGAGAGCAAACATATGTGTACAACAAAACAATAATAAAACAAAAAAATATAAAGAAATAATAGATTTTATTATAAAGAGAGAGAGAGATGATGATATTTTACTTACCACCCGGAACTCTTTGAGTTTCTTTCAAATCCGTTTTCATCGTTTTAATTCCACCAAACATCATAGGATAGAATACTTTCGGCCATAATATAGCGATACATCCAATAACCGTTACTATTATTAGAGCAGTTTTTTTCGAACTAAGACCTTCATTCAGATAAATCGGATGACTGGCTACCGGTTGTTTAGCCGATGATTGTGCTTTAGTTGGCATATTTTTTAATGCTATTTATTAAAATTTTATTTTGTTTTTTTTTTCGACTTGAAGTACGTAATTTATTATTAGTAAATTAATTGCTTGTTATTCAATTTTGTTAAGTACCACGAGGCTATGAAGAATAAATGTAATGTAAAAAAAAAGAAAGAATAAAATGTATAAATATTTAAATTGCAAATATTAATAAAACTGCTTATTAGCCTATTGATAATAAAGGACGTAGCAATCTTGATTGTAACAATTTGTCACTAATGATTATCGTTAATGTTTCATCAAATATTTAAAAACATATTATTGATCAGACAATTTCTTAAACTTTTTGCTTATTTTCATCCAACGCACTAATTGCGACAAGTAGCCGGAAATTAAACGTAATGATACTCCTACGGCTATCTTATTGAACTGTAGAAGGAACCATAGGAGGACTTTATTTCTCGATGAGGCTTTACTATTAGTTGTTCCCATTTTTTATGCCAATTTCAAGTAATCGTTAGCCTGGAAACATGGTGAACGTAGCCGAATTGTGTCGATAATTTTCCGAGGACAGAATATCCTTCAGGTAAGGCTGTAGGATTGGCTTGGATGTATAGAAAATTTAAACGCCAAAACAAATTCGCGGAAGTCAGTTTGCACAAAGGATGAAGCTCATCGTACTTCATAGCTGTGCACAACAAACTTGGAGAATACCTTGTTTCCTGACTGATGGCTATGATCCTGCGGAAAGTATCATAGTGGTTATAAGATCCCAGAAGGAAAAAAGTCTCGCCATAAGGAAACCATCTAGTCTATGCTCAGCGCTTTATTCTGGCATCTCAGGCATACGGGGACCTTCCATAATGTAGATATAGCTTTTATACCCACAAGGCGATTATTCGCATCTCCAGAGGATGCCGATCATTGTTCGTTGCAAAATCGTGCAGTGCTTACATGCACTGTGGGATTTAAGTCTTCAAAATTTACAAAGCGGAATCTGTACGACTCGCATCATTTTCATCTTTTTTTTTTTAATTCTTCTAGAAAAGTAAGTCGGTGATATTTATGATATAGCCGCGTCATCGATAGGCTTTTTTAATATTTACAATGCTCTCTCTCTCTCTCTCCTCTGTTTCTCTCTTGACCATACACAATTTCGTTTTTGAATCAATATTTTCAATTAACCCTCTACCTGGACTAGTTGAGAATATACTTTAATGACAGGACGGCTAGCATAACCGAAAGAAATAATGTCCCTTGCCTTATAAAACTGACAATTTTTTTTTTCTCTGGCCAGTCACTCAAGGAGTTTTGCCGATACGTGTATAAACGGAATGATGATCAGAGTGAGAAAAAAGTGGAGAAAGAGGAATAGAGCCGATGATGTACTCTGCTGTAAGGAGAAATGGGCCAAATTGTCAGCAGAAAATATTTTATATATTATGGCGTATAGATTAAAATTTTTAAAGACCCACCAGGAATTGAATAAACTTGGCAAGTTTTCAGGCTTTCATGCCGACATGTCGCACTGTTTGAGTTTTATTTGAGTTGGTCTCTGATGTTACATTAAACTATTTTTTAAGGAATACTATTGTTACCGGACACAAGAGAAACTGTCAAATAAAAAAAACAGGGAAAAACAAAAACGCAATTTGCGTATTGTTTTTCAACTAGAGATATCAAGTAAGGCAACGAATCAGAAGATTTTTTAAACAAAAATTGGCTGAATTATACCACGAGTCCAAAAATCGCAACAAGTATTCAATCATTACGGTTGAAAGGATTGTTCCATTACTTCTCTTCGTTTCTCGGAGCCAAGAGCTCCAGAATTTTTATTTGTTTGCATAACCAGCGAGCTTAATTTTATTTAAAATATCACAATCTTGTTTATGCATTTCCAGCACCCAAGCAACGAATGCATTTGGAAGCCTCCTAGTCTTTATTTGTCAACGCAATGGTTAATGAAAACTACCGCGAAATTTAAGCGTAATAACGTGTATATGGCAATAAAGGCAAAATTAAACAAAAAAAATCTCTACAATATTCTGAAAACAAATCAATTTATTACATCCTACCGAAAACGCCACAACAGGTAATAAAGCCTCGCTTTGCTTTGCTTAAACTACCCGAAACTCGATAGATAATAGAAAGTTTTCATAAGAGTTTTTAAATACTTCTCTTGGGATCGAAGTTAGCTGTAATTTTCTTTTTCGATAACTCAAATTATCAAAATTTACAAGTTAATCAGTGAAATTCAAAATGTTGAGAAACTCAATAACTGTTCAAATAAATCTTTGTGTGATACAAACATTTTAGACCAATCAATTAGTTTAATTTTTTCATTAAAATAATCCACAGGGAATGTTCATACATTTAGCTCTTAGAATTCAGAAATTGCTATCCAGTAGTTTTCGTAATTTCGTGTCTAATATAAAGAACACTATACTACACTTCCTATTGTAATAAGGTTCAGCATGGTTCTTACGATATCTTTTCATTGCATATGCATTAGCGTAAAATGGGCCATTCCGGCTAATGTGCTAATTATCGAAATAAAACACTAAAAAAAAAAGAATATTTTGTTTTTCTTTTTCTTCTCGTTAATCTGCTTAAAAAATAATAATTCACGAAATTAATTTTATATAAATATTCACTGCACAAATATATGTACGTGTGTATCTATATGTTTTTATCTATGTATGTATGTATACAAACACAAATTTCTGTTTTTTTTTTTTTGCAAAATCCACTTGCTTTCATGAAAATTTTAAGTTTCAAAAACGCACAAAAAATTATTACATAAATAAAATGACCCGTACACGGTGTAGTGATTATTTTTAGAAAATAAAAAGTTATATTATTAAAAACCGAAAGAATAAAAGAAAAATTATAAATATTAATTTTAATATTTTATATAAATTTTCCACGATTTTTTATTCTGTTATTATTATTATTAAAAATTTTTATTATTTAGTCCAGAATACGTCCAACGACAGATTATTTATTTTCAATATTTAAGGTTAAATAGTAAGATTTATTTGTTTTAATTTTATATTTATTTTTTAAATTTATTTTTAACTTTTTATGGAATTTCGAAATATTTTTTTGACTCTTACGCAAACATTTTTAGATTTTTACAAAACCGTTCGAAGTCACCAGAGCAAACGAATTTTGAAAACTACAATCATCTCTCAACTATACACTGTCAAAAAGTCTATATATCCACATACATATATAAGACTTGTTTGGATAGAGAATGGAGACACAGCATCTATGCACATACATATGTATATACAGATTATAAACAAACTAAAAAAGAAAGCCTTCTGCTGTTGTTTGTCTTCGTATCGTGATTTTCTTTACGTTCAAACAGTTAAAATATCTATAGTACGCACATACAAATCTCAAAACGTACATTTGTAAAAAGACACATGAATTTTCTTTGTTAACAAAACAGGTAACCACCGTATACAGCTCTAAGAAAGTGATAGTAATTAATCGGAGAGTTCGATTTGTTTTGGCAACTAACGAAAGATAGCATCTATCCTTTCATAACTTAAGAATTGAAAATTTAACCCGCTTAAAGAGTTCATAAAATGACTTGCACAAATTTCTTAACATCTAAGTAAAGCAGTGCAAAAAATCCAGAATGTTTCGCTAAAGAGTACTATTATAAACATACGGTTCAATTTTGAAATCCATATATTGAGAATTGAGGTACATTGATGACATGGACCGCTGGCAAAACGTAGTTTCGGGAAAAACACGTTTAATTCTATAAGTAGTGGCCAAGACGCTTCCAAGTAGTGACTTCATTCCAAAAATCGCATTTTTGAGCAGCATATAGAATTCGAACAGCCTTAAAATATTTTGGATGTCCTTCTCGAATTGAAAGATCATTTAAGATGGTAAAAAAATTGTAAACAAAAAAAATGACAAGAAAAATGATTTTTATGGATTTGTCTAACGAACTATTTCTTAAAAATATTACCGCCGTATTGTACAGCGGTTACCTGTACTCGAATGAAAAAATTTTCTAATATTTAATAAAAGGGGACATATTTTATTATAAATTTTACAGAAAACTAATCAAACGATTTATTCATTTTCCACTCCTACATTTACCCTTTATGCAGAATTATCGTTTTTGACTGCTTTACATGTACATACATTTATAACTACTGGTTCTAGCATTTTTTAAAAATATTTTTCACAAACGCATACTAATAGGCTCATTATTCTTAAATAAGTATGCAATGATTTAATAATAAAACACTAGAGATAAACTTTTTTTTTTCAGTTTATAGCTTATATTTTATACAATTAAAAGCAAATTATTGCTATTAGATAGGTAAGCAAGCATACATACATGCACCACATTGATGTCACTGTAAATTATTAAATGCTTTATATTTAAAATTTCCTGATTTGTTTTACATGAAATTGTGTAAAAACTGTTTACAATTCACGGTCATTTATATTGTAGACATAATTGTATACCATTTTTATCTTATTTTTATCTCTTAAAACATAAATAAATTATTTCTTATGAACACACAATTGGTTTTCACTGCTAATTTTGCATTAGAAAAATCAATGACAGTGTTGTTAACGGTTTCTTTTTATTTCTGTTTACAAACAGGATGTACAGCAGAGCTAAGCATTCACAATAACACTAATGCTTATTAAATAGTTATCTAAAACAAATTATCTAGATTTTTTAAAGTTTTATGGACATTTATGATTTTTAATTATATCATTAATAGCACACCATACTAATTTGGTATATACATATATATATAATAGGTTGGGGAAAAAGAGAGAAAAGAGAGAGGCATTTTGAAGTTACGTTTAAAATGGCAACAAATCATACAACAAAACGGTGCATATTTGACCCAAATCGGACAATCCGAAGCATGTTAAATAAAGTCCTGAAGTTCATATAAAAATAATGGATTTCTTTTTCCCCAAACTAATATATTTTATGTTAACGTTAATGTTATTGTGAATGCGTAAGTTTCTTTAATACATGTATCAGATATGTAAAAGTTCAAATCTTGAAAAATATTTTTGAAATGTCATAAATAGAGTTCGACAACTAATCGCTACTAGAACTACTGTTTTATATATAATTTCCTTTTCTTAATTTTTCTTTTTCGAAAAAAACGATTCACACTAATTATGAAAGAATTTTAATATGTAAATATACCCTATAAGATTCCTTATTAGAAATCTGAAACAATAAAAAAAACCAATTAGGAAGCTATTATATATTTGTAACAACATTCTCTCATTTAATTATTATTAAAGATTATGTATGTGATCAGAGAGACTACAACTAAAGCTGAACACTACCAACATAGGATACCGAATCCTTTTTTAATTTTAAATTAGGGATTCCGGATAGCTTTTAATACAGACAGGCTATCAATGACAATAACACTTTTGAGTTTGTTATTATAAGTAAAATCCATAGTTTGAACAATAGCTCTGGCGTCAGTTGTGAATGTCGAAGCACGTTCCTGAAGTATACGATTTAATACAATTTATCCTGAGACCGCAAAAAAAGGTAGCAGATCGACGACGAATTTAGAGCCGTCAGTATAAAGGACATACCAACTGCGATTTTCTAGCATTTGGATTTTTTCCTCAACTAGATTCCCGAAAATCCAGTTCGGAGTGAACTCTTGTTTGTATCTAGAAAAAAGAGTATCGCAAGAGTAGCCTTTTAAAACCCACGGATGTTTGAGTCCAAAATATCGGTAAATTTCTAGGAGAATGTAAAATTCCTTTCCGATCTATAAACAATAGTCAATCACAAGAATAGAAGACAAGAATAGAATTTTTTAACGGCTGAATTTGTTTGAATTGAGAAGTTGAGGAAGAGCTTAGCTTTTAGCTCACAAATCCCATTTTCAAAAGCAAAGGTGTTATTATGTGCATAAGAATTCTTATATTAAAATGAACCTGAAGCTTTCACGAGAATAGGACAAAATATATAAAATTATTCTTCTTGTCAAAGAACCAATAATTTTGCATCTAATTAAAAAAAGGCTGCCGTATGAAAGCTTATCTCTTATCTGGAAAGAATACCGAAAAAGAGATCTGTGTGGTCCGAATTTGTATAATAAATTTAAATTTCAAATCAATAATTTGGACTAACTGTCGTAACAAAGCACTAAGGATCAGACTTTTTTGCCATATATGTGGTAAGAAAATTTGTTCCATCTTATTTAAATATTACTTTTCAGCGATTTTTTTCGGGAAATTTTATATATTACAAATTTTTTTCATTTTATAACTTTTGCTATTATTGGTAGTGGTCATGAGAATGAACTCATCAAATTTTAAAAGAACTCATTCTTTGATGATGAATGATTCTGCAAAAGTTGGTACAATAAAACTTTTCAAGTCACTCTGTGTGTTAAATATAGCGAGGTACAACTAGAAGAGAGTCAAGCCCGTAGAAATGTATTCTATTTTTTTCACTGTATTATTAATTCCTCCCAATAGGCCTTGACATTCAGTGTGTTACATACGGCCCCACAAAAGACAACCGTTCAAGGCTTAACTTGTCCACACTGTATTTTTCATTTTGAATTGCGCTTAGCAGGCCTTGAAAAATTGCCCCAAATTATCAAGAAAAAGATTGAAAACTTGCAAAAAATCACTCTTTCATTTTAATTGTTCTCTCGCGTCAGAAGTAAACCCCGCGTGAAGAATTTTTTTAAATAAAGTAAGGTAGAAAAAAAAGGTGAAAAAATGAAAACTTTTTTTCGAAAAACAGAAAAGGATCCAAACAAAGATATTATCATAATCATTATTCAGCGTTTGTAATTTTTCATTATATATTTTAATACAAATATAATTATTTAAGATTAATACGATAATTTGAGATAATTTATATGAAATGGAGAAAGCCTTGTCGTCGACGGAAAATGTTCGTTCACGTGTTACAACAGTGTCTCAACGTCAGCAATCTGAAAGCAATAAGCAACAGAAATTCATCTTTCGCGGTATAGATATGGAAAATCTTATAGATGTCCTATCTTTACAAACTCGCGTTCAAGAAAATAAATCAAAAAGAAGTAATTTCACGAATTATCGGTAAACAAGATCTCAAATTTAAACATGTTTTTTTATGTTTATTACATTTATATGGCACGCAGTGGCTACTCGAAAGTTTAACCAATAGAAATCTGGACTTTTTAAAAATTTTTTTCTTACAGAGAAATTGATAAGATTGGAATAGTGCCACGTTTCCTATTTGAAAGTGCCATTAAATTGGAATTGACATCTTTAACTTCTGCAAGTGCAGCCATAATATATCATCGCTTCTTTAAAGAAGCATCTCCATCACATTATGATAAATTCGTAAGATTGACCAGGAAGCAAATTGCAAAAGGGATATATTAATTTTTTAAATTCATTTTCAAGTTAATTGCGACTTCGAGTTTATATATAGCGACCAAAATTAAAGATGATCCAGTAAATATTCGAGATGTTGTAAACGTTACACACAACTTGTTGAATAGAAATGCTGCTCCATTGGATTTAGGTGAGGAATATTGGTCTAGACGCGATGCTATTGTTCAAGCCGAACTCTTGATAACTCGCATGTTGAAATTTAATTTATGTTTTGAACAGCCCCATAAGGTAAATTTTCAAAACGAAAGAAACCGAACGAGAGAGATATGAATAAATTAATAAAATGACGAACAATTTCTTTAGTTCTTACTTTGTTATCTCAGAACCTTACAAGATTGGGTTGGTTCATCCGTTTGGAATTCCGCACCGATAGCCAAAGTAGCCATGTCTTTTCTTCAAGACTTTCATCATAGTCCGAAAATTCTAGATTATAAAGTCACGCACGTTGCAATAGGTTGCTTATCATTGGCCTTACAAACTTATGGTATTCAAGTGCCATTAACTAATGAATCATCTGAGTCTTCAATGTGGTATACAGTAAGTACATTTCTATTATAATTTTTTTATATTCGTATAAATTGACGGAAGTATTTCGATATTAGTCTTTTGTTCCCGAGATGAATAAGAAGAAACAATGGCAAATTATTGAGGATATTATCGAAGTGTACAACAATGAATTGGAAATTGATAAATGTCAATTTTCGAAAAATATCTCCTAAATACGCACATTTTTCTCCAGGGTCAATACTGCTATGAACTGAATAATTCTTCTTTTAATATTGTTCTACTATTTGTTTGTTTGTTTCATCGTTCCAATCTTCTAATAAAATTTTTCGATTCAAAAAGTTTTTATTTCGTTTATATTTATTTTAAATTTATTCAAACTATTCCAATTGATTAGATAGCAGCATAAATCTGAAGTTTTGTTTTTCTTTTCTATTTAAAAAAACTACGGAAGCGTTTAAGTGCATTTAAATAAGATATGTATAGCAGTAGACTGCAAAAATCTAGCAATAAGTAGCCCAAGGTGCATCGCGATAGGCGGGAGCCAGAGACTTGGGTGGTGGATTTAGGCACACGTTCACCGGCAAATAGGATAACTTATTTATTGTGCAACATTCAAGAGGAGAGACAGGCCTGCATACGTTCTGAGGGGACAATCCTTGTTCCGTCATGGCATATGAAAACCTATTCTCTTGTTGTTGGCTGCATGCAGCATAACAATGCGGCAAATAAGATAGCTTTTGTACGCTGCAGTTTTGTGAGGCACAATTTCGGACGGGTGCCTTAGCCATAGGTAAATTCTGACAAGGCCAAAAAGATTCGCTGCCGCCATTACTAAGGAACGAGGGGCTATATAATGGTTCAACTTTAATCTCTGGCACCGACGATTGCATTGAGAAGGTCTGCTGTGACTGCTGTAGTTGCGGAAGCATAGGTTGTGTCCATAAAGTTTGATAATAGCAATTTGAATTCTCCCCGCAATCGTTGGCAAAACCACTGTTTGCTGCAAATGTACATTCTTCCGGAACTTCGCACATAACCTCCATTGCAGCAATCAGTTTATTCCTTTTGTTTTTTTTATTGTCTCCTTTCGTATTGTATACAACGTGTTTGTTTTTCTTTTTTGATGCAATTAATTATTTCTTTATTCTTTTTAAATAAAATTTTTCTTTAAAAAAGACGAGACAGCCGACGCTTTCTTCATATCGTCGTTGAAACCTCGAAATTTTTTGTCTTCAGATATTTGCTATTTTAAAACCAATCTGCTTCTGATTTTGAATAAATTTTTAACGCGCAATTACTAAAGGGAAAACGTAGTGCATAAAATGAAAACTATAGAACATAAGCGATACACAGTGTTGTTATATGATACAGTGTTGCTTGTAATTTTTTTAAACATATGCATAAAGTTGCCAGACCTTGTCAAACAATATGAACAACCATCAAAAATATGGCGGCCCTTTTGTGATTTGACTTAGAAACTGATACTACATGCAAATTTATTCAAAGCGATACTAATTTTCGTATTACCGAAATTGACGTAAAAAGAGGACGGGGAAACAGATAAAACGTTATATAATGTTCGATGATAAAATGAAATGTGATTTGTAAACTAAAATATGTTAATCGATGCGAAAGATATTGAGTCTTATTAGATATTCATATTGCTAATCCATACTTATGCAATGCAGTGCGTTGGCGTATCTGATGGTTCTTAAATTGAAAAAAATATTTGATTTAACATTTGTGAGGCATAAACTGTCAATTTTTCACATTTTGCGTAACATTTTTGAAACTTACCAGCTTTATTCTTTAGAGTAACGCTTAAAATATATTAGGACTATTTCGAGATTAAACGTTGGGAAAAGGCAAAATATGTTTTTCCCCTTCCAAGACGAATCAGAATTCAGCTCTTTTGAATATTTATAATATGAGACAAATAACTCATAGATGATTTAATCTTAGAGTAAAATTTACAGACCTTTTTACAAGCTATGTTGCATCGTGAATGCTACTGAAGAAAATAATGGATTTGACTCTCTTGAAAAAAACGATGAGGGCGCCTTATTTATATGTTAACTAATAGCGCCGAAAGGGACTCTATGGTCTTACCAGTACAATTTAATCAGAATTGTTATTAGTGAAATTTTATTATTATTAATAAACTATTACTAAGCCATTAATGAACAATAAACAAGTATTTCGACGAGATCTCATATAAAATTGATTTGTCTACATACAACACTAAGAGTTCTTTAAATGAATTCGGGATACATTCACTGTTTGAATGAAATGAATAAAGAAGCTCATGATTTTTTTAAACAAGATTTTGTGCGGTACGCTTGTTTTCATCCTCCTTTATTAACTCATCCGATATCCCGTTAGCGATAGTTCAGCACAATTTCTTAACCGGCAACATAATTGGGCCAATCTTCTAAAATATGCTGCTGCTTCAAGCTTTATATTGAATGAAATATCTTACCGATCGATGCCGGCCTTCTTTTTCAGCCGAATAATGGTAAAATAAAGACTCGACTGATTTGAAACGATATCTATTTACGTCATAAATGTCTTCAATGGAATAAGCAATATTCCTGAAGGCCTAAGGGTTGTTTTACTTTATTTTCTATATTTATTGCACAAAGTTTCAATATGTTCTATTTCACAAAAAAATACTTAGCAGAGGAAAAAAAACTAATTACAATCATCAATTACAAATATAACCAGAGTTCTAAAACTTCTTATTTTTTTCCTCCAGAGCAGGAGTTGATTATCTACTGAAGTAATCAAAAAACAAGGTGAATTTTCCACTTTAACTTCGCGCGAGTTATGAAATCATAAAATTATTTTTCATTTTTGCGAGTTGATAGTACCATATTTGACATCTACGTAGTTTCATGTCAATACTTTCAACTGTGTGTTTTTATGCGAAAAAAAATTTTGCGATCTTTTCTATATCTGATCTTATCGAGCAGAGAATTTCTGTTAAATTTTGATTACTGAACGACTATTCTGCCGCGCAGGCGTTGAGAGTATGTCGCAAAAAAATGTGGTACAAGGACTTTGGTTCCATACTTACATTAGTATGTCCGCCTTTAGGAACTGAATCTGATAAGACTGATAAACACGTTTGAATCTGGATATGTAATACTTACTTTAGCATTACTGTCTTACTTTAGCAACTGATAAGAACTGATAAAGACTGATAAGAGAGATAGGAAACAGATGGAAGATTTTATACAAAGCTGATTAAACAATTAGAAATTAAGAAAATAAGGATTTTCAAACTAAAGGTCCAAAGAACGCAACAATTTGTTGAGGAAGAACTTAATAAGGATCGTTTTGAAATGTACGACTAATTTCATTTCTATGAACGTACTTGTGTTAGTATATAAAATAGCTGACTTTAGCTTAGTCTAAGTTGATGCTTGCTTGATGCTAAACATTAATTCATCTTTAGACATGACATAATATATTATTTTAGATGACTTAACAATTCTAAATTTTCTTCTTTTGTTGTTGTTTATTCTAAATTTAATTTTGTATTCTCTACTCGATATATTTTAGTAAACTTTTCTGCCTCCCCGTTTATAGCACTGAAATTAGTTCTTAGACACCAGAAACAAACAAGACACTTAACTTATCAAGATGGCTTATCCAATATAAATGCTTCCTAAAGGTAAGTAAAAAGTGAAACTAAAAATCAATCAACTATTATGCCTACATTTTTCAAATTATTTTGCAATTTTGGTTGTGTGTTGATTTGAAAATATATAAGAGTTTGAACCAAAAAAAAGTAAAGAAAACGGCATTCTCAAGCTGTATCCTTAGTAAATTTCATATTGAAAAAACTGTTCCTTTTTTAGACGATTAATTTTGTTTTGCTCATTTTGCAAAGTACACGAAAAGTTTGGAACCTGTTTTTAACCATACTCTTTGACCAGTTCTTAGATATCTGTTTCTTTCATTATATTCCGAATCATATAGAATTTGTGCATATCTGAGGATCTAGTAGACTTAGGAACATAATAATAATAATTTTATAATCTCTATAATGAATACAACGAGCAGGACCGCAATGTCATCATATCACAAAATTGCGTGAATATGAATATTATATGATTTCAAAATTTCTACAAATTCTAAATTACAAGATTTAGATTTAATAACAAAAATTATCGACATTTAATGGAGTTTTATTAAGATTTTCCTTAAGATAAATTCTCGACGAAATTTGAACTTCGTACCGTGTTTTGTTTTGTTTTGTTTTTTTTTTTTTTTTTGCTTTGTATATGAACATTTCAGTTACAAAAATAACTCAAGCGTTAAGTCCTTTATTTTCATATTAAATTATTTGAAACAAAAGAAAAAGTCATACAAACTACCTAATGTTTAAGTTGCAAACTAAAAAGACGTTGTGGTCGAAAATCGTCGGTTGACAATTAGAGATCTTGCTGATGCTGCGGGTATTTCATTTGGATCTACACTAACCAATTCAAAAGATGTTTTAAGCTTCAAACGCGTCAAATCTCGATTAGTTCCGAAACTAATCAAATGTTTGCAAAAAAAGCGTCGCTGTTCAATAGACTCAAAAGATCGTTTGATTCGAATGAGAAGTAAAAACGAAGAAACTAAGGATGTCGCCAAAGAAGGCTTGTGCGGATCTTTCGAAGACTGGAAAAAATGTTGGCGTAAATGCTTTACCTAGAGCGGAATACAGTTCTAAGTCGATGAAATTTATTTGAAAGAGGGAATTCTTCTTTGAGCAAATTTACCTAATTTTTTAATTGTAAAATGCGACTAAGATGCCAGAATCAGACGGCCGTTCTCGCGGAATTTAACGACTGACACTACGTAAATATTTCATATTCTTTTTTTTAATTCTAGTAGAAAATAAAGCAAAAATTTTTCTGAAAATGTAAAACCTCTGAAAAGAAATAAAATCAGACAGTTTCACACATCAAAAAACTTTAATAAGATATACAAAGCCTGGGGCTCTTTCACGACTTTCCATTGATCCTTACTTTTATGAATCATTATAAATTGTGGAAAAATTTGAAAATTAAATTAAAAATTACTAAAAGCAACGTCATTGAGATTAAATGAAAAAACTAAAAACATTATTGTAACAATTTATCAAATTTAATTTCGGTATAATTTTCAAGTAATACAAAAATTTAATGCTAATTTAGTGAATTAAAATTCTTGACATAAATCGAAACTGTTTTTGCATTGCACAGAAAAACTTTGTAGATCCTAACATTGTACCAAAGCTTTTTCAAAGACGGGACTGTTTAAAAAGGCAAAACGCGGCTTACAGGAGAAGCTAACGGTAATTAGCCCAAGCTGAAGCGCGGGGCGAGTTGTTTGGCGACGCATACGATGTCCTATGTTCGGCACGAGAGGGAGGTCTATATATACCATTACGGGGTGCCATCGGCATTTCCGTCATGGCATATAGAGATCTGTTAAAACCCGAAACATTTTCATGTGGCTGAATACAGGCATTGTAACGGGGCATTTGAGCCTCAGCCGAATGGCGTTGCCAACAAGACCCATCACCGCAATTTCTTGACGAAAAAGGTTGCGGAAGCATCTGCTGTGTCCACAAGGTTCGATAGCAGCAGCCTGAATTATCACCACAATCGCAGCGGAAATTACACGGTGTACTTAACATACATTCCGCTGGCACTTCGCATACAATTTGAGCAGTAGTACACATCGCAAATGGTTTAAATTGTTATCGTTGTTATTCCTAAACAAATTATGTTCCTTTTTCAAGATAATTTTTGTTCTGACTAAATGATGATCGCCGTACTGAAGCGAAAAATATTGCATTTATAAAACAATATTAATTACAGCCGTATAAAATTTTGATAAATTATAAATTTTATAAAAATTTAAAGGATTCGTTTCGACTTACATGAAATTTTTAGAATTTTTGAAGAAAATTTTTCCGTTTTTTCTATGTTAATATATTAAAATTTCGTGTCGAATAAATTTTTTTTTATGATGGAAAACTCAATGATATCGATGAAATTTTCTCAGAAACCAAATGCATGCAGAGTTACCAAACTTTGGCAAACAATAAGTAAAAAAATATTTCGAAAATATTAGTATTTAAGAATTTAAAAATTTATTTTTAAAACAATAAATTTCAATATGTCATGTTAATCATGTAAACACTTAATGTTTATGTTTATGTTTGTGTTTATCACTACGGTGGTTACTGGAATATGAGTCGCGTTCCTCACGTTTAGCACTACGTGGATAACTAGGTGAAGGCGACCTAAAAAAATTATTTATTAATTTGTGATTTGCGATAGAAAACGAAATTTTTTCTTCTATTATACTTTCGGTTACAGTAATATTTCATACGTAGTTTTAATATCGTGAAAAGTTGAAATTCCGCTTTTTTTTACAAAACTACAGCGACCATTAAAACTTTCTCCTGTCTTTTTAGACAGTTTTATCAGAAATCACACTCATTGTAGAACTCATGAAGGAAGCCTCTTAAGCTATTTTAAATTTTATATAATAAAACCTAAGCTGGTATATTCGAGTACAATTGAATCGGTTGAATTTGTTATTCACCCACTAACATGTCACCCTCTAACATGGTTAAGTTCAAAACTTAACTTCATGAGAATTTTCCGCCTTTCTTTAAAGCTTTCAAATATAACGTTCTGCGATTTTCATAGTGCCTTACATAAATGTCTAACAATTACTCATAACATAACAAATACATTCGTCAACAACTCCCAGGACTAAACAAAAAAGGTGATTTTTTTCCAAAATATTCCTCACAGTAAGTAGGACATAACTTTGCCATCCGATGCCCCCGTTTTTGCTTGCACGGCTTTCAGCAATTACCTTCCAGAATTGGGTATTGAAAGAAACATGAAATACATCTTACAGAGGAAATTTTTTATCGCGGTTAAATAACTCCAAAAGGGCTCCGAATCAAAAGCATGTTGATGTTCTTGTGTTAGTGAAACCGTTTCCTTATACATTACTTTAATAATTCTCAAGATGTTTCCTGGTATAACCGCCCTTTTCAAAATCATAGTTGTCTATACGGTAATGCTTAAAATAAGCAAACCTCCGAAAATTTGTCCCTTTCCGCGATAAAGAGCCGCTGTAACACTTCTCAAAATTTGAAAGATTTTCTCTCCTATCAAAGGTCAGCAATCAATCAACACACGAAATTAGAATTTTTGATCTTTAAAAGATTTTTTTAATTATTGGGAAAATAAGAAAAGTAGAACCGCTATAACTCGAAAAGAAATTATTGACATGGCATGAAATTGTTAAAAGTCATCGTTTAAAAATTCAGTTTTCCTAAAAATTAGAAAATGTTAAAGGTGATGCCTATGTATCAATTCGGGGAATTCTTGATTGATCATTTAAAACTATTTCCAGATTAGTGAAAAGTACGGTTCAATGCGAATGCAGCTTTTCTTTTTAAGTTCCAACTAAAATGGTACTACTTTTCAAGAAAAAAAGGTCCAGAAGCTTAGGTTTATAAAAGAGCGTGCAAAATTTTTTACTAACCTTCGAGAGCGAGACGTTGATGATTGTGGGCTGTCATAACGTGACTTAGCGATGTAAGCGGTTCTTTCAAGTGGATGGGGTGGTGAAGCCGAAAGACTTCTTGATTTATGGCGTTTACCATACTTACTGCTGCTTCCTCTACTGCTGGAGGCTGGTGATATATCTTTACGACTTGCTGCTCCAGCTCCATAGGGTGAACGCGACCGTTTACGACTACTTCGTGATGGACTAGAGCGTGCGCTGGTGTGAGCGGGAGAAGATGACCGTCTGTGATGTCGTATCCGTTTAACACTGTCGGGGCTTTCACTACGTTTTCCATCTTTTTGCTTTAAGTAACTCAGAGGTGAGAGTACTTCTCGACGTGTGTCCTAAAAAATACATTCAATGTAAAACTACAGGCGCGACGTAGCCATGAAAAACATATAATACCTTTTTCATTAATTTGTTTCGATAAGATTCGACTTGCTCGGCTATTGTCCAGCTGGATTTTGATTCCCTTTGGCCAGATTCCAATTCATCTTGGTATTGCATTGTCTTCAATTCAATTTCTCGTAACTTTTTACGTTTAAATTCGTCGTAGTTAAGAGCTTTTTCATGTTCATCGTCCTCGTTATCCTCGTCCGCACTAGAGCTATCATAAAATTTTGGTGGTTCTGGAGCATCCAGCGTATCCCATTTGCTTGTAGTTACGGCTTGGGCTTCAACTTGCTCGGGATCAATAGTTTCCCATTTCGATGGTATGAATGCACCACTTTTGGAACCAGCTTTGCCTTCAGATGATTCGGCAGATATTTTTTCCAAAGCTATGGGTATTCCATCGATATCTTCATCCACTAGTAAATACAATCAGTTTTCGTAATATTTATATGAAACTATGATTTGTTGAAAAAATGACGTCGCAACATACATGGCACACCATCAATATCATCATTGTAATCCGCATCTTGACTAACGTCTTGACTGCGACTAATTGGAGTCTTATTGTGTTGGGTGTCTGGCAAGCCACGCATCAGGACACCTTTGAGAAGAGCTGCTCCGTCTAAGGGGACTCCATCCAAGTCTTCGTCTTCTTTCTCATCGCCCGATAATGGAGCTCCGTCAATATCCTCCGCTTCTTTTACTTCTTCCGCTGGTGGGGTGGCTGCCTGGCTCTAAACATACAATGTTATAAAATTTGTTTTCAACTTTGGAATAATTTTTAATAAAATACCTGTTGTTTGCCTAAGAAAACTGAACGCAATTGGGTCAAAAACTCTTTCGAGTACACTGCCCAATCGTCCCAAGCCCGCAAAACATTTAGAACACGTGACTTGAAACCTTCTGCTTTTAAACGACTTTCTATAGCATTATAAAATGCATGCAAATTTTCAAATATTTCCAACAAATGCCTTTCAACTCTAGAAATGAGGGAAAAGTCACTACTTTGGGTACTCATATCAGAATGGTAAAGCTCACGATTTTCTGAAGAAGGAGGCATTAGACACTTTGACAGTGCAGTTGTGTAAAATGTCGGAGACCAAATACAAACGGGCTATTTTTTTCGAAGCTAGTGTTAAGGGATTGCCCAATGATTCAGCAACACATTCACATATTTCATCGGCCGCATCGGCATGCTCTATACAAAATATCATCGCATCTCCAATTCTAGACCGTTCAGGTGTTAAATGTCGTATTAGATCTTCTAAACGGTCACGTTGCCTACAAACATAATATCAATGTATGCCGCATAGTATTTGAGCAGAGTTGATTACTCACGCTGTTGACAAAGCTCCTTTATGAACCTCAGGAGCGTCAGGATCAACAACCAATTCATCTGACATGCCTTGTGTGTAAAAGTTGGCAATTGGCGGGCGCCAAATGGGGCCGTTCTTAAACATGCGAAATTCTTTTTCATTCCATTCATTTGGTGAATCTCCCTGCAACAGCGAGAACAATTTCCACCGATAATAGATGTGAGCCGGGCTTTCATTATCGAAAAGAAACGAAAACATGGGATTATCTATTTCGCGACTCATAATTAAAGCCTCAAACATGGGGCCTTCACGTATGACAAACTCGATCATGCGATGTATAACATGCAAAACAGTCCTGAAATAATAACTTATGTAATTAATTGTAAAAATAGTTATTCATACTTACTTTTCAGTTGGTACTATCACCTTAACTACTGATTTCTTTAATATCTATAATAAAATAAAAATTTCAAAACTGCTTTAAATTTTCATATAATCCTTTACGTACTCTTTCCATGTTTTCTTTTTCTTCATCAGTTGTATATTCTTTGTAATTCTTCTTAGGCACGTTCGCTGTCTCGCTGGGCGGTGCTTGAGCATTGAAAGGCAAGCCCGATGGTGGTGGTGGCATTGTGAGTTCTAGTAGAGGTGGAGGAATGAAAATTGGTTGATTCATAATGGGCACCGCTTTGCCCCAACCCAATCTCATTTCATAACCCATTATATAGCGGCCGTTTAAAGTTTTTAAAGCCCGCTCTGCATCTCTCCGACTCATATAAGCCACAAAACCACAATTACGGCCCCTTTGCTTTTCCTCCTCCGAACGCGGCCACATAATCTTTATACTTGCAAGTGGTCCATAACGACCAAAAATTTCCATAAGTTGTTGTTCCGAAATCTGCAAGATACACGTAAAATTTAGTCACAGATAGTCTGTGTAGGGAACTGTAATTTTAATCTTAGTTCGGATATTTAGTCACCTTTGGTGAAAGGTTACCCAAATATAAATTTGTAGTGTTTGGATCACCAGTATCAAATGAGCCCGTATTAGTTTCGCGAACTTCTGAAGTATGCGGATGATGCTCTGTTGTGTGAGGAACGGTAGGCGATTGGCTCATTATATGCTTATATTTATGACGCTCCTCTCGTTCTTCTTGTATTCTAAAAAAAGGAAATTGAATTAATGCTGGTTTACAAATATTAAATAAAACCTACTGTCTCAGCTCTTCTTTGAATAATTCCAAGTTACTTTTCTTTTTCTCTTGATTTTTCTTTTTCAAGGGCAGCACGTCTTTTTTTAAATCTGAAGCCAACATTTTAGCATATTCCTGTGCTTTATCGGTAGCAGATTTATCATCTCCCAATTTGGAAGATGGTTTGTATACTTTGCCTTTCTCACGATTATCTTCCTCTGTAATGGTTTGAAATTATGTTCTTGAATCTTTTTAAGTATTGTTTAAAAATCGAAACTTACTTCTGGAACCCGCATCATAAGTACCGGCTTTTATCCAAATCTTTGAAGATGGATTAGATGTTTGTTGAAATGTTTCCACAAATTCTTGAAAGGCCTTAAAATAAAAAGGTATCATGCAAAAATGCAAGACACACCAAAAATTTACTTAGTTGAAAATAATTAAAAATTAATTTACTCAAAACTATCCGTAAGATTTCATTAACTACACTTACAATTACTTCTATTTGTATACAATTTAATAACTTACATGCGCTGCAGCGGCCTCATCTTCTTTTTTCTTTTGCTCTTCTAATTCTTTTTTAGATAGCTGGCGTTTACCCATTGTACCCACTGTAAAAGCTTCTAGTTTCTTTTCACTTATGCGCTGTGAATATAAATTGTATTCAAATATTATTAACTCATCCTTGTCGAAGCGTTAACTTTTTAAAAAATTTCTACCTTCATTTTTTGCTAATATCTCTCTTACAAATCTTATCAACTATATCGATTTCTTGTTCTTCTTTTAGTGCAATCTCAATTTATTGTATTTTAACATTCAGTAGCTAGATTACTGGGTACTGAATACTGATTATGTATCCTTCAATTAACTTTCGTTGTGGTTGCGGAGAAACTTGAGTGTCAAATTTTGTTATACTACTTATGGCGTTCGTCGTACTTTTCGCTGCTATCATTTATTTTGCGTTAATAGGGCACATAAATAAGTCATTTTATCTGTTTTTTAGAAACGAACTACATTATATAAACAACAGCAAACAAATATAATGAAGTAAAAACAATTATTCAATATCCTATATCACTAATACTTCCCTGAAAAAATATGAAAAATTACACTTTGTTTCCAGTTAAGATATGCTTTTCACGGGCGGCCTTTATGTGTAAGGGGGATGAAAGCGGGAACTGACGTGGGCCAAACTTAGAAAATTTTTTTGTTTTGAAGAAAAATGTATAGAAATATATACATACACAAACACCCGGGGACTTAAAATTTTTCATTAGCAATTGTTTTGAACTGCATATTAAGCAGACGTTGCAGTCATGTCAAATTGAAAAAAATATGTAAATAAGAAAGAAATTGTATTCAACTCTACACTTCCCGCAGGTTTCGGAACATCATCTATAAATTACCGTAGTCATATAGTTTATTACTAAGTACTTGTGAAAACACGTTATTTGGAAAACCTTGTTTATTCGTAGGTTTTTCATATAGCTATCTTGCGTCGAGTGTTTATACTAGTTTCCTCCTTGCTCTTATAAGAACACTATAAACATGAAAATGCAGTGTACATAATTTATGAGTGCTTTATTTTACACAATATTCTTGTAAAAAAATATCGATGCTGCAATAGATTCAGACGAATTGAAAAGGCGAGAACTAATTACATAAATACATTGCAATTTTATGTAAATTTGTGTAGAAAATCTTGTTATTTTGTAATTCCGGTTGTTTCTCAATAAAAGATAGAAAATGCTGCAGTTGCTCGACTGATATTTTTTAACAATTTCTACACATATAGAATATATTAATTTGTTAATGTATTAAATTATTATATCTGAATGATATGTTAAAAACTAACTAATCAATTCGTTGATACTTCAATTTGTAATGTTAACATAAACTAACAGCCCTGTTTTAGAGTAACTTGAGGTTGGATAATTTTGTCGTGAGGTTGGCGCTAGAATACCAAATTTGAAAGTTTCAAATCAGCTGATGGGCAAACATAATCACAAAGCTAATGGACACTCACAGATATAAAATTCCAGAATAGGTCCTGTATATCACGAATGCATTTAGATGCTTACGTATGCTTGTAATTTCTTAGATATTTAACGCATGATAGCAGACAGTTACTCTCTCTTTCATTCACAACGCCTGCTTAATGGGAAAAATTGCTTATCTTTTTTCGCCATACTATTACCAAAGAATCATGTAGAGAAAGTAAGAAGATTATATAAGGTCGGAGATTAAGTTTCTCCATAAACTTCCCATGTTTCTGCCAAATTTGAAGACGATATCTTCATTTTTGCAGAAACGGACAGACAGACATGCTTAAATCGATTCTAAATTTGATGCTGATCAAGAATATACTTTGCAGGGTCTCAGAAATTTTCTCTTTAAGAATCGCAAAACAAACATTTATTACCCGCTTAGACTTGTTTAAATTTTATGCGTTAGTATATATTACACTTGTCTTTAAAGAAAATTATATATTAAAATGTATTGAAAAAAATATATTTCTATTCCTAATTAATATAAAATTATATATGCAAAAAAAAAATAATACAATAATCCAAAAAATAAAAGAAAATGTCTAGTTAATGTTTTATAAAGAAAAAAAAAAAAGAAAAGATAATAAAAAACAATAATTAACTTTTGTTCGTGCACTAATACTAAATATTTATACGAAGAAATAGTAGAATATGTAATATACACTAACATACACAGACACTTCTACATACATTGCTTCACTTTACATATATGTTATATATATTTCTAATATCTATACAATAGTAGAAGATATAATGTTAAAGAAATTCTGCTATTAATAGTAAATCGTTCCTAAACACGAACTATTGCAAATGGAAAGCAAAAGCCGAGTTACTCTGCTCTTGTAAATGCATATACATATACACATATACAGGTGTCTAAAGTTGACAAACAGTTCATCTAAATAATTGTATTCTAGTATCCACAGATTAATTTATATGCGATATTTGATCGATTCATTCAAATTATATATCGATCGTTGTATTATATATATTGTATAGAGTGCATGTAACACATTATATTTTTATACGATCTAGCGTCGCTTTCTGGATGATTGCATTAACGAAAATTTATTTACCACCTTTCGTAGTCCCAGGTGAACTCTTCACTAGATTCTGCCAATTTATAAATCCTGCCTTGACAGGACGGAAAAGCAAAAATTTGACACGAAAGTTGGGTTTTCTTAAAGGAAAGTTTTGAATTCATAATCCTGATTTGAACGCTACGTCTACCTGATTTGGTTAATTTGTTCCTACTCGTTGGTCAAGAGTTTTTCAGTGCATATTCCTACGTGTCGCTAGTGACTAACAATCTATATTATCCTTATAATAAGGGCAAAGATATGTTTTTAAGCAGGGAAAGTATTGTGATAGTTAAAAAAAATAATGTTATTTTGGCATTTTGTTTCACATGAAAGCAAATTTAATGGAAACTATATTTTAGAAGATTGTTAAACGTACATCAAAGCATAATATTAAATAATAAACAAAGAAAAAATTTTCGATGTCCAAAACTTAGAAAAATTAAAAATTTTTAAAAACTATTACCTGCAATAAGCAAAATATTTTATACTCGTTATACATTAAATTTATTTTTCTAATTTCAATTCTTTATTTATTTTCAGACATAGCTAAGTAAAAATGGAGGAAATATTTTAAATTGTCATACATTAATTTGGTCAATGGAAATGCCAAATGGCAAATTTTAATAGTAAGCATATAAATTAAAAAATATGTACTTTTTATGTATTTACATATTTATTTTCAGAGAGAATTGAAAATCTGAATTTAGATGAAAATAAGATTCTTCTATAATCTGCATATATTACTATTAAATTTTGGTCCAAAAATCTATAGTGATCGTGGCTTTGCTTTTGTCGATTTTATTTCCAACAGCGATACTAAGAAAGTTTTTGAAGCGACTCATCGAAGTGCAGATTTATACGGGAGACACTTTATTGCTCGAATGGATATCCGTATTAACACACCGAAATAGTTATTTATCCGTTACTATAGGTTTACCTTTGTATTGTATATATTATATTCATAGAAAATTATTTTTATATATGAGGAAAAGAAAGTCAAATGTAACCTCGGTTGATTTTACTCATTTTGATAAATCTAAAGAAGCTTTTTGTATTAAAAATGGCAAATACTTTTAAAAATAAAGTTTTTGTTGTTCTTTTGTAGGTAATTCCGTTACGTTTTGATTCGATAGCTGCATAATGTAATAGGCAGCGGCGCGCTAAGTTCAACAGAGATCCAAATTAGTGCATAATTTACGATTTTTGTGATCATTTCTTTCATAATTTTTGCGTTTTATGTTTTTTATATTACGAAAACTGCAAGGCATTATTGCCTGGCTTTTTAAATTCTCTTTCAATACTTGTTAGCAGCATTTCACAATGTTTTTAGCCATTTTCTGTTTTTAAAAACACAACAACTATTCGCTTTCGTATTATTTCTTTAGAAGATTTTTTTTTTTGGTTTGTTGAAATTCAGAATGGGGGAAGCCTTTTAATTTAGGCTTAAGTCTCCATTTGCTTTTCTTTAATTTTGTCTCTTTGTTATTGTTTACTACAAACGAACATCAAATAGCCTCTCATTTTCTAGTTTAGTCATGTAAAGCACAATAATAGACGAGATAACTACCTTGATACTCTAACGAAATACTAACAATTTCAACTTTCAAGAATCTACGTTATCACCGAAAAAAGGTAGTCAAAAGTCGCAAAATCGCTACCCATATGTTAATTTTTTTACTTTTAGGGCATCCGTGCGCGCCGAAATCTGTTTTCACTTTACGATGGGAATTAGACAGTAATAGGTAAGAAATTAAGCTTTTCTATTGCCTTAAATATTTTTTTCATTCGGTAACCGTCGAATGAGTACAATAACTGCCAAGTGGTCCAATGAAATGGTTCATGTTGCGCTTTTTTACTTCTGCGATTTTGACGTGTTTATGTTACGAATATTGGAGAAAACTTCGTTAAAAGTGGTTATGCTCTATTACAAATCAAAGCCATTTGTATTTACATTTTAAATTCTTTTAGTATTTCACACAAATCACAAAAGTCGCACATAAAATTATTCTTTAAAAGCTTTTGAGACAATTACGCTATGGCATAGTGGACAAGTGTTATGTCTAGTTATTTCCATTGGTGAGGCGCAGTGATTGCAGATGTTACAAATCCAAATATTTGCGACAGGTTGTGTTATAGGTTTTCCAGAAGAAATACACGGGGGATAACGCACTCCACAATTGGTACATGAAGGTAAGCTGGAAAAATAGTTTTTTAAGAACTTTCTTGACAAAATGATAGGTCAAAAAGACGGGTTTTATATGCATTCTGCCCAAAAAATGTGTGCAGTAACCGAAATAAAAGATATTGATAAGTAATCTTTATAAAGAACACAGTGCATTTAATATGAAAAGCTGGAAAGTGGAACGTACCAGTCGGGCACTATTGCTTCACAGGCATAACATGTTATAAAATCAACTTTATCATCGATTGGCTCATTTTTGGCAAAAATATTTACGGCCAGCTCTTCATATTCCCTTTGGCCTCTCTCTGGTAAATAGTCCAAAGATTCGAGTTTAATGAATGCTTTTGAGCAAGTACCAAACGATCGATCTGCACAACTTGACAATGCTAAAAGGCAATAAATATCTTCGACATTTAGAACATCTTCATATTCACGCAATCTTAAAGAGGTTATAACCGCGCTATGAACAATTCCAAACCTCAATTGTCTTTGCGCTATCAGAACGAAATGATATGCTTCTGCACAATGCCACATACGTTCTATAGCTGATGCTTCTTCGAGACTAACATTGTTCATTAAACTAATGCGATCTATATTATGTATTGGAGTATCCGTCGAGAATTGAAGGGCTACGTTTTTTAAATGCTTTTCAGCTAAAAGTCCAGCTAAAACATATAGCTTCTTAATGCGTAATAAATTCGAATTTTTCTCAATTTCTCGTTCGGCCAGTTTGGTTATGAGACGTGCTGCATCCAAGTAGTATCCCGCCTTTTTTTGTAACTCAATGGCTTCTGGAAGTCGTCCATTCTTTAAAAGTTCGGCGGCGTGCTTGCTAAGCAAAATATTGACTTGCGGCATTTCAAATTTTTGTGCCAATTCCACTGCCTGTCCCCACTGCCTTAAATTAACGCAAGTGTTAACAGCTAATTTGGGGTCCCCCAACTTTAAATAAGCTTTCACCGCCTCCGAACACATACCTGTGTATAGTTCATTTTTAAATATCGTTTGTAAAATTAAATCAATGACAAAGTGAGTAATATCTTTCTCACCTACTGAGGCTAACATTTCACCTAATTTTTCTAAAAGCGGACTCTTTTCAGCAAGTTTATCAATGCACTTTTCAAGTTCTTCAAATTGTTCCATGTGATATAAAGATTCCATTAGACCTTCAATATAGTGCGATTTATCGTAATACTCCTTGGCACTCTCCCTAAAACTCCGCAATCAATCGTTGCTTTTACAAAATTCTAAACGAATTCTTACCAAGAACGTATGTTAGCGAAATGATGGCCAATTTCTCGCCAAGCGATTTCCATTTGCTGATCCGATACACTAGAACCCATGCGATATAATTGTACTACGCGAAACCAATCACATAAAGTAACTCGAAGATTTATAGCCAAATCTCGCCTATCCCCATCTATATATAGTTTCTCGGCTTCCTCGAATTCACCGTAGAAAGCGGCCACTTCAGCTTTTTGCAGCATTGACGAATGTATATTTCGTAATCTCTTAACTATTTGAATACCTTGATAATTGGCACAACGCACAAAAGCATTTTCCGCCACGTTAAGCTCCAGTTTCTTCAGAGCAGATTCTGCCAACAATTTCCAGAGACGTGGATGAGGATTGTCTTCAATAAACTGTTTGGCATCCTCCAAACCAACGTGCTGTAAAAGTTCGTCAGTATCGCGTAACGACTTTATTCTCAGTTGTAAAATGTGGCTCAATGAGTTTGGAGCTTCTTCGCCATTTATTATATCATCCAGTAAAACGCTAGTTATCTCAAGATCTTCAAATGTACCAATGTAGCCAGAGCAAATTATAGGTTCTTCCGGGTCATTGCCACGAAATATGTACATGCGAGTTTTTTCCATAAGAGCCAGGAGCAATGGATTATCCTTTGCCCAACAGATCGCCCATACATCCTTACGTTCAACGCGACTAAAATTTAACTGAGTTTCCCGGTTATCGTCCAATTCTAAAAGCGTCATTATACCAGCTTGATCTACTAGAGCCGCGCGTCTGAGAATAATTAAAATATAAAAAAGGACGGAATATTAAAACTGAAATCAAAATTTTCACAAACGTTGTTAACTAACGTAGAATTACAATTGATGGCCATTTTGTGCACATGAACACCACTTTCGTGACGACTTCTCAGACCCAGGCTAGGAAGAAGGTACTCGTTGATAACACCTGATTCTCGAGCAACCAAGAGTAGCTTCTCCGATATTGCTAAAGAGCATATAGGATTCGAATTCTCGGGTCTGCCTCCAATATTTCCATGGCGATCATCACTCTCTAACAAATCCTTAGTGTTATCTATATCAGTGAATGTGTCGTCAATATGAAAACGTTTCTCTTTGCGGGCTTTCACGTTATGTAGTTGAGAAGCACTCTGAGGTAATTCAATGAATAAATGAAATACTTCTTGTTTAGATTTCTTTTAGAAAAATAAAAAATTTACCTTTGGAGTATGATAATGCCACAAAAGAATTTCATCTAAGGAGGCTATAGCCACAAAACTTGTATTGATACCAATGAAACTGGGAGCAATTTCTGTATACTTAGCTTTAAACGAAAAGATTTGGAAAACTTATCCTTTAGATTCATATTCTAACTTACAATCTACTGTTGTTCCTATAGAATTGCATAATAATAGCTGATATAACTTATCATCATGACTCTTCCGTTCCAGAGAGCTTAAAGCTAGATCTTTTAAATTACTGTTAACACATTCAATCGATATGACGCAGTGCTCATTACAAGCAACCATTCCCAGGCAATTCTCAATCTCTTTAAGGAAACTCTGCAATGAAATCAATTAAAAGATACAATTCATTTTCCGATTACATTGTTCTCTAAAGCAACTTTTATGTTTCTAACTTGATTAGTTACGGTATTCCAAAATGTAACGACAGTCATGCTATTTTTATTAAAGTTGTTGTGGGTATTGTTTATAAAGACGACAGTCTTTTCAAAATAACACCAAATATACTCCGGCCTTATGTTAGCAAAATATATGAAAGAATCTACTGCCATAGCGACGCGTAGAGATTTACCCTCCCAAGAAACCGAGGCTATATCATTACCGGGAACTTTTAAAACACGGCATAAACATCCCCAGGGGGTATAAAAACATACTTGGCTAATATCTTTAGAAGTAAATGTTTCAGTTAAGGTTCCACTGATGGCCAAAACCGTTCCATCATGATTCCATTTCGCGTCAGTTATACGCATCTGACTATCAAATATGGCTGGAGCTGAAAAAATATAAATACTACTAAGTGTAGATAAATCGTTGTGGTTTGTATCAAAACTCTCGAACTTACATTCATCACTTTCATTAGCCATAATTTGAACTTTCCCCGTTTCGTAACATAACGCTAAGACTGGTCGACTATTTGAAGTTTTACCATTAAACCAACACATTGCCGATACCCGAGTTTGGCGATGATTGCTCAAATTTACACATTGTATATTCAGTTTCATCTAAATAAAAAGAAGCAAATAATAAATAGTTGAGTTGTGTTCACTTTGGGATGAATCACACGAATTTCCACTACCTCAAGTAAACTATTTTCGTCATTAAAGGGAACAACAACCACTATTGCACTAAACTTGTGTTAAGTTTCTGTATTAAATATAGGTTGTCCTCTTTTTTGGTGTATTCGATATTGTAGTGGCTTTTTAAACGAATCAGAGTGGTTTTTAAAAATGATAGACGATTATGTTGTGCTATAATATAGGTGCTAAGATCCAGTTTCCTATGCCAATTCTGCGATTATAAGAGCAACAACAACAAGACACAACCAAACAAAAATACTACAATTGTGGTCTAAGTAATTATTATGCTGTTATGGTATAATAGGGGCTGTACGAATATGATTGAATAGGCTAAAGCACGTTCCTATAGCCAAATGAATGAACAATATTAGCAAGCACAGATTCTTTTCTTGCTTCATTCGTTTAATGCGCTTTCTGTAAGTCGCGGATTACTTGCAAGAGAAAATCATTTTTACAAAAGTACGATCGATGAGGCATGTCGCCTCTTATTTTATACTTCTGTCTAAATTAAGTGAATACTTATGAGATTTTGCTGAAAACTTAGTTTTCATATATGAATTTCTTTTTCGCAAACAACCAGTCGCGGTCGAATATTATTTGTTAATTTATAAGCATTATAATTGTAGCTTCACCAGACTCTTAACAAACATAACGAAATTAAGGTGCTTCGTGACAATTCATTCAATTATTTGCAAGGTCTTACGTCAACGGATCAAATAATAATTGGTAATTGAGGGATTTGGACCGAACTTTCTTGATCTGACGTTTTAGATCCGGCTTGACACACTCTTCAATTAAGCATTGCAAATTAACATAAATAAATAAAATTAAATTAATTTTATAAATTTCTTTTTCGTGTAAGTGAAGACCACAAATGGAAACTCCATTCCTATATTCATCACCAAAGAATAGAGAGCATACTTTCCGTTTGCGGCAACACAGAATACTTATCAGAAACTATACAAATTACATGTGTTCTTGATCCACGGATAATTTTAAACCGATTTCTCTATACCTACATCTTTTATTCGAACGCTCAAGGTCATAAAAATTGAGACAGAAAACTTCAACTTAACATGTGCGATTTTCATAGATGTTGGTTCAAAACTTGTTAAATTCTTTTAGAACCAAAGATCACGGGAAAAGCAGAGCGTGTCTTACCTTCAAGCACGCTCGCAATGGATTAAAAACTTCCAAGTGTTCTATTATGAGATTTATTGATCTCAGCGCGTAGTTAGTCAAAAATAAAATTAATAAAATAATTTGGGAATTTAATGTATACGGAGATGCGGTGATATTAATCATAGTACTATCGAGGATTGTCGATTGGAATCATATTCCGAAACCCGAATTCATTCATTTTCATATCAAGGTTCTCAATAAAAGTAATTTAAAATATTCAGTCTCTTTGAAGAATTATTCCTTTAAAGGTGTCGTCCCTGACAATATAAATATATCTTCAATTACCGCAAAATTGGCTTGGTTGTCATATAAATGACATTCGCCGTTAGCTAAACTGAAAAGTAACAAACGATTGTCTGGACTCCATTGTACCCCAGTTAAATGAGTATTTTTCAGCTCTTTCCCCCAAATTCGATTACCATCGACAGATCCTACAGAAAAAAAAAAACAATTTCAATTATAATAAAATGCTAATGGAAGTTGTTTAACTTACCTACAATAATTGCTCCATCTTCATACACTATACATATTTTAGTACCATCAGAAGTCCAATGCATACCGTTTACTGTAGATTTTTTTCGATCGTTAGTCATCTCCTCGTACCAGGAACCTTTATAAAGCATCCACACCATAATTACACCATCTACATCGGATGACGTTAACTTTAGTTGAGCTTCATTCCAGACTACTAATTTTACATCATTCTTATGCCCATCTAAAGTTTGATTTAACGATAGATTTGAAACTGCTGCTAAGCCTCCTTTGTTTGGGCCGTTCGCTATTCGTTTTCAAGTTTTGTTCAACATTTTAACAATAATATGCTTTGGATATAAATACCTTGCTCCAATTTCAAAACTTTTAATAAACCCTCTGTACCAGCTACCGCTATGTGGCCTTCTTCCTTATTCCAAGCTACGTAATTTAGTTTCACATTATTAGGTATAGCAATCTTGCAATCGTAAAAGGATTAAGGAAATATGCTTATTTAAAAAACATTTATATATATATAAAGTAAATAAAAACCTTTTTGCTTAGATACACAAACATTATTAAAATATTTTCTTTGCTCGAAAATTTACACAAAAACAAATTCGTTAAATTTTTTATGATCTTGTTTACTTAAAAGGAAAAACTCGTTTCCATGGTTTAGTATTGCTTAGCCTTTGCGATTACTTGGTCAACAACTACCACAACCGCTCTGTCTGTCTCTTTCTCTCTCTTTCTCCCGCCATCTTTATAGGTAGGCTTGGTTCACAATTACTCTTTTGCTAAATGTGTGGTTTTGACCAAAATCAAAATGTTAGATAAGTCAAGTTTTAAGCTCTTTGCACAACTTGTTGTTTAGCTACAAACAGAAAGAGAGTAAAAAGGAACTTATTATTGAAAAAAAGAAAACATTGCATTAGCCTTAAAGAAAAGCAGCTCAATTGACGATGAATCTTGAATGTGTTCTACACATAAAATGATGACTGGTGATAAAAGAAGAAAAATCTTGATAAATGGCAGGCAGTTACAATAATTCATATAAATTCCCCTGTTTGCTTATCTATTTTTTTCGGTTCATTCCTGAGTTCCTTTATGGAAATCCATGTCGCTGCATATTGAGGCCCCTCTATCTCGATCAGGCGCGACTAAGCAAAGATTATTTTGCAAACCATTTAAAAGGTGCAGAAACCGCTGCACGATCGATTAATATCTATTTTAAGATCGATTACAATACCTCGTAATTGAAGAATGAAGTTTTTTATACTGAAAGATAGTTTCATGAAAAGTACGAAAGAAGTTGCATTTCTCGATATGTGATTTACTTTCTGTTAAAGCTTAATCTCCGAATGGCGACCTCCTGCTTAGCAAGCTTTATACGATATTTAAACTTGTAGTTAAAGATGCATTTGTCACTAATGAATAAAACGACGAACATAATCTTTCGATTCACGTTTTATTAACCTAAAATTTTTCGAATTGGCGCAGTTATAAACATAAAAACATAACACAAGCCACTAAAATCATAATTTATAATGTAAAAATTACAATAAAATCGATCTGGTGATATATTAGTTCAATATTAAAAAAAATCATCGAAATTATAATCAGTTTAAAGTTTGCCTTAGATATGCCATCTGCCACTTTAACAATATGTTAAATTCACAAATAGTCAATTGTGAGTTTGTTAGCCGCATTCTCAGTACCATCTCTACAGATTTATATGAACCTAATAAATGTTCGAAAAAATATCTCCCGCTATTTGTTCAAGTTGAAAAATTAGACCGATCCATGCTCGTGAACGTGTTAGT
The DNA here is from genome assembly GCA_000671755.1 of Glossina brevipalpis. NCBI lineage: Eukaryota > Metazoa > Arthropoda > Insecta > Diptera > Glossinidae > Glossina > Glossina brevipalpis. The sequence continues at coordinate 510,498 of KK351108.1, forward strand.
ACTGAAACGTTTCCTTTTGCACACAGATTCATGTGTAACTAATTGTGAGACGAGCCAAGCTTGCGTTTTCTATCTGAATATTTGCGTGTTTAAGATTTCGAACAAGAAGCAAACATGCACAACTAAGTAGGTTAGAAGCTCGTCTGGCTTAGAGATTGCTGGTTACTTCAAGAAAGGGATACTATGTACGAAATAGACGCAAGTTTCACTTGAAAAATAAATTATGAAAGTATTTAAAATAATTTTTAATTCTGTTCCTCTTTATTACTTATTTTGTACTCAATCCCGAAATATATAGATGCAATTATTATTAAAAAATGCTAGTGCTATGGCTTATTAGTAATTGAGAACTGCCGCGTTTCGATTTCCGCCATTCGTCCCATTCTATTGGATGCATTTTCTTTTTATGCGCATGCATGTTGGCGTTCGAATTGAATGTTCTAGTGCAGAAGGGACATTTATACAAAGTTTCTCCCGTATGCTGCGCCATATGCTCCTTTAAAAAAAAAAAAAAAAAAGAAAAACCAATTTAAAAATAAGATAAGATAAGATTGTATTTTACACCTACTTTTAGTGTTAAAGCCTTTTTGAAAGTTTTACCGCATTGCTCACAGGGAAATGTTTCATTTGAATGACTATATCTCTTATGACTAGCCAAAGCTACGCGACTTTTACACGATTTGCCACATTCTGCGCATTTGTAAATAATTCCTTCCGGGTTATGATGTTTTAGATGTAGTTTCAAATTCTCCTCGTCTTTAAGCCAACTTTCGCAATCCGGATATGGGCACTTAACACGTGGACCACTGTCCTCGAAATGCAAACGTACATGCTTTTCAAACGATCGTTTATCACGTATGGCCTTTGCGCAAACATGACAAACATTTGTTTCTCTATTATGTCTCATACTATTATGTATCGCCAAAAGGTACTCACTAGCAAAACTAGAAAATCACAAAAGAAAAGTAACAATTTAATATTTTAAAGTTATGGATAGAATAATTCTTAACTCACGCCCTCTTTGTTGGACATTTGGTGCAAAAAAAACTTCTTTCATCCCGCGATATATGTGCCGGCTGATGTAAATCTAATAAATGTTTTGTAGCAAATCTTTGCGGACATACCTCACAGGCGTAAAGCTTTTGTTCTTCGGGTGCATGATAAGCTAAGTTATGGGCTCGCAAACCCCTATTACTAGAGAAGGTTTTTTGACACTCGTGGCATCTGAATACAATTCCAAAATACGAGTAAAAGTTTATACATGTTTGCGAAAAAAATTTTATAGATTTGTATACAAACTTGAAGTGTTCGGGATTTTCATGTTTTAAAGCATGCTGACTTAAATAGTAACGTTTGGATAATTTACGTTCACAACACATAACAAAGGGTTTCTGTTTGGGATGAATATTTCGAAAGTGCTGCACAATATCCGAAAATTTTTGTCCCATAAATACGCATAAACTACACGCCATGGGAATATGCTTGTTTATTAAATTCTCTATAACCGATTGATCTGTCTTAACTTTAGATGTTTTTGGTTTAGCTTCTTGGAAGGGCTTCGTGTTCCGTTTGAAAGGTTTTCGACTTCCTTTTTTTCTAGACAGTTTATTCTTGCCTTTTAACATTGCTAAGCATTCCCCATCAGAAGATGAATCACTTTCACCAGTGTTAAGTAAATTTACGTCATTGGTAGCATCACTTACATCGTCTTTTGGTTTTAATTCGCTATCGTCTAGTGGATTCTTTTGCTCATCTATATTACTTGCGACGTTTGCTTCAAGAGAGGTTTTCTCTATTTCCATAACTTGTTCTTGCAATTTATCGTCCATTTCCACTTTAATATTTAGTACCATTTCTTCAACGTTGACTGTGTTGCTTTCTCCTAATTGCAACAGATAGTTGTTCTGAACATTTTGTATAGATTCAAAAAATCGATGAAAATCACATATTTTTAGCCAACAGGATTTACAGATTGCCGTAGACATTGTGTCATCTCGAAGAGGCTGAAATATTAAAACGCTCAAGTGATTTAATATGCCGGTTGCAAGGAAATTGCTTTAACAAAATACATACCTTTACCCAAAGATGCTTATTTACAATTTCAGCAATTTTTAAATGCTTGTTTTCTTCAGCGAATATTGCCATTGTGTCGTGCGACTTTTCCAAACATATTCGACAAATCATTGTTTAGTTTTTATATCAGTTCTTAAATAAAAAGTTTTCAACTTTTTTCTTATAATATCATATATAGTAAACAACTAAATCGGAGTTATCCAACGTTAGGCACGGACAGAAGAAATCTATAGTTGTGAAAAAAATCGGTTTGTTTTCTTTGAGTACGCATCCATTAACGAAAGGTAGTCAGACCGATTTGCCATTACTTTGACCAAGAGCGTATTTTCTCTACAATAATAGCAGATAGCAGGCAATAGAGAAAAGTAAAAGAACAACAAGAGATTAGTTATTTTAAAGACTGAAGAATTTTTTATTGTTATGAAAAATAAATCGTTTATCTATACACCGGTATAGCGTCAAATTTTTTATTCGCATCTCAAAAGTCTCCACTTTGGAAATCTTAAACATTTCAAAAGCAAGGGAACAAATTAAACTGACTTTAAAACTTACACTAATCATATATGTATAAGAGCCGCACACTTCTGACTGATACAAGGAAATCAAGGGCATACGAGTTGTATGCCAGCAAACATGCAACATAAATAGTAACGTCTTCTGCTTGCTATTACTTTTACATACATTTTTTTAGTATTTTGCTAATTACATGAATGTTACTATTAAAAAATATGGTAAAGATTTGTTTAATAAAATTTAAAAATTATTTTTAGCTATCTTCGTTATCAAATTTAATAAAATGTTCTTGTACAAAACTTGTGCTTTCTTGTGAAGAGAACGATGATGCCAAGTTTGAAGACACTGTAGACTTTCTATCATTCATAATATCCAAGGCAATATTGCCTACTTTTGCGCGAAATTCTAATTTTTGCATATTGGACATATTTTTCATAATAGGTAATAGGCTTATCAAAAAATTATAGTCTCCATCCAATCTAAGGTTTTGAGTGCTTTTTAAAATATTTAATTTTTCTTTTTCAATCTCCAATTGAAGATCCTCATTAGCTGTTGTTTTTCGTTTATTAGATTTTCTTCTTTTTGGATCACTAGTTGCTGACTCATCACTTTCAATTTCAGGTTCTGTGCCATTTGCTGTAATAGGTGACATAACGTCGTCTAAAAAAGACATTTCATCAAAGTGTGACCACTTTCTTTCAAGTCCGCCTGCGCCGCTTGCTGATTTATGTTTGTTAATACCTCTTTTAACAGCAAGCCTATAAGAATCTCGCAGATTTTTCCATTTTTTGTGAACTTCGTCTTCTAAAGGTAATATATCAGAGATTTATACGCGTAAGTAATGAGATGAAGACGTAGTATAATACAATGTAATACACAATACGCGATTTTGAAAGTAAAATGAAACGAAGGAAGGAATCTACTTTGTATATATAATCTTCGATCGATATCTGTTTAGATGGGTGTTAGTTCCCGCGGAGAGACGTTGCAAATTCTCAAATTTCGTTTGTAAAGTCAGACCAGCGTACATCACTAAACCATAAAAGAAGAACAAAATGTACACGGTTTATAGGGTAGGAATTAAGACATTGGAAGTTATCTTGTTTTTCTGAAGCTTCGTAAAGCTATGTGTCAATAAGCCGCGTTAAATCTCTTCACTTTGTTAAAGCCTTTCTATTAAATTTAATAGACATTTTAGCAATTTTTTTAAAATAAAGATTTATGCAAAGTTCATCATAATTCCAACTATGAATTGGACATACCTGAAAAATCACCCCTAATAGAAATTTTGAAATATTGACAACCCTTTCTTACAGATTTTCCATACATACTTTCCATGTACTTGAAAATTACCCGAAATATTTTTTTTTCCCAATAGTTACAAGTAAATTTTTTATTCATTAGCTGTAATAAGAAAAAAAATAAAATTTTCGGTAAACACTACTTACTAGGTTTCTTCATTTCTTTTGCAACTTCGTCCCATAAATTTGCATTTATTCTTCTCTCACCGTATAGTTTATCTTTCCTATCCCACAATGGGCGACGTTTTTGCACTGCAGTAATTAACTTTCCAACGTCCATGTTATGTTGTGCTCAAATACCAACTGACATCGCGCTAAACAGCAAATATGAAGTCACAGTAAAATTTACATCGTAAGACGCCGCGCGATGCGAAGTTCTTTAGCAAAACGAAAACATGGCAAATAAGTGCTTTTGCTTGCATAAGTGTAACCGCGCATTTTACGTCGTGTATCTACGCTTAACCACATTATACTGACAATTTTGCATCCAGTCGTTTTTACATTTCCAGTGGTTGCTTGCTCTACTTGTGGCGTTATCTATTCATCTTCTTGCGAGTCTTCAGGACCTTCCTTCCATTGCTGCTGCTTCTTTCCCCCAAACACAAAATATATAATCGACATATTAAAAAAAAAACATTTTTAAAAAATATACTATCAATTTTCTTAAATTCCAAAAAATAAATGTTATTGTTTAAAAAATTTTATTTTCTTTTTTTTTTGTGTTCAAAAAATATTAAAAGAAAGAAAAATAATGTATAAAAAGGGTTAATAATATTATGCATAGTAATAAATACGGCGCTTAAAAATTCTTTGTGACTTGACTAATTGATTTGCGCCATCAAATTCGTTTAACTTCGCTTGTTCCAGACCTGCTCATCTTACGTCCGCTTGCTCCTCTTTTCCTTATATAATTTAAGAAAATCTACATTACATCTAATTTCTTTCTGAAGTTTTCAGATGTACATGACCCTTAGCATGAAGCAAACTTTGATTACTTTAACGAAACTTGTTGATATACCTGCTTTGCTTTTTTTGTGGTTTTTCTTTATTGAAGAAAAAAGTTAATTCAATTTTCTGTACTTCATAAATATAATACATTATAAATAATTGGTAATAGCACATCCGCTCTGAAGTCAGTCTGCACATTCATTGCTTTAAGTTAAATGTTGTGACTTTGTCTTATTTATTTTTTCAAATTTTAAGTAATTTTTACTTATATCATTTACAAGATAATCGAGAAGTCATCAAAAAAACGATTTGCAGTTATCAACAGCTTGATCACTCCTTCCTGTTTTTTTCCTGTTCCACATCACATTCTTCTATTTAGAAATTGTCAAATAGTCATTTATAAATTTTACCTTCTGGATTATGGCGATGTTTCAGATTTTCTTCGTCCTTAAGCCAAACCTTCACAATCCGGATATGGACATTTAATTCATGACGCTTATGCGCTTTTGCGTATACGTGACAGACATTTGCTCCTCTCTCATGTCTCGCGCGGCGGCTTACGAAGCGGTCTAGGTTGGGAGGAGATTTTGGTTTGCGAAATAATAGACTTCGTCTTAGCAACGCAGTTGTCTATGCTTCAGAATCCTGTTAACTTCTTCATTTCACTGAAAAGGGCGGTTGGAAAGAGTAGAGAAGTTGTTGAAGCAATCAAATTGTTAGAAGCTAATGTCACAAGTATGTCTGTGTAAGATATTAAGCAAAAAAGTTCTCAGTTTCCTCTTGCTTCTGTGTGTTGTCAGAGGTATTGATTGAAGAAGAAATTATAGGCACACGCCAGAATCTCGTTAACAAGCACTCAGATTATTCGTGATTATAAATTGGAGAAAATCTGACAAAATTATTGATTTTAATTTTGCAGTCTTTTAAAAAATTCATCGTTTTTGAAAAATTTTTAACACCAAAAAAAGTTGCTTTTTTCACACATCTTCGAATAGATACGAACGTAGTAGTTTTCTTTTAATTTCTTTTTAACCAAAATTAAAATGTGAACAGTTTTCGATTTTCTCGTTATTCTTCTTCTAACGAATAACTCATAATACTGTCATAGCATGAAAAATTATTATAATATAACGCAAATTTCAAAAGAAATTTGATCTAAAGGGGCTCTTTACAATCTTTTAATAAAAACACGCGTACCGTTTAAAACTTCAATATATTTTCATCAATAATTTACAAGTAAGAGTAATTCCCAATTTTCACTCATTGACTTGTACGGTTCCTGCAAGACACGCTTATTACATTGTAGGTGTACTTACCTACAATTTACCTTTTTCCATCGGTTCAAATGTATAATTCTGCAAATTAATGAATGACTGCAATCAAATCTATTTTTTGACTAGCATAAACCGTTGCCTAACAGATTTGCAATGATTTTGATGTCGCCGGTTTGAATTGAAATTCTTATAGAACAATATACAATCAACATATTCCGAACAGGTCTTAGCTAGCACAAATAGTAAATATTTGCCTATTCTCAGTCTGTTTTTCTTCAATTTTTGAAAAAACAAAAGCTGTATATAATAGCAGGATATTGTTAATTACTCGCGATTTGCAAATCTGAATTTTTTTCAAACATTTTTTCGAGTTCTCCTAAAACTGTATAGAAACGGTGTTATATATAGTTATATTTTTACACGGTTGATATTTAAAGAACCAGAAAAAGGTAAATTAGTTTTCCTTGTTAATAGGTTTAATAGAGTTATAGAATAAATCATAAACAAATTCGTTTCTCATTAACATTAATTTTCTCCTTTTTTTCTATTATGTGCAAGGCAGTGCACATTGGATTAAAATATTCTTGTCAGGGGAAAATATTCTATCCATTGTCTGCTTTACTAGGAATATTCGTCATATATATTTGAATTGATATTTTAACACCTCCTCACATTTACTGTGTAAAAACGAAACTTAGTTCACATATTCGATATTCATGCAGCAAAATTTATAATGCTCGCCCTCTTAGTTGTTTTTATTATTGTTTAGTAGCCATTATTACTCGAATTATTTTCTAAAATTTCACTTCGCTGATTTAAAATTTGAATACTACCGCGCTGTAGTTTACGCGACTCATTCCATTCCACGGGATGGGTCTTCTTTTTATGTGCATGCATGTTAGCGTTAGAATTGAACGGTCTCGTACAAAAAGGACATTTGTATAAAGTTTCACCAGTATGCTGAGCCATATGTTACTGAAACACAAGAAACATAAACGCTTTAGACGAGACTATATTTAATTCAAATTAACCTTTAGCGCAATTGCTCTTTTAAATTCCTTGTCGCATTTTCCGCATTTATATATTTTTGTGGAGTGCGCATTAATTTTATGATTCGTTAGGGCTCGGCGATTTTTACAGAGTTTTCCGCATTCCGGACACTGATAAGTTTTACAGTCGGGATTGTGAGTTTTTAAATGTTGCTTTAAATAGTCTTCGTCTTTTAGCCAACTGTCGCAACCCGGACGCGGACATTGTAAACGGAGGCCGCTATTTTCGAAATGCCCTCGTACATGCTTTTCAAAATAGCGTTTATCATGTATCGCCTTTGCGCAAACATGACAAACATTTGTTTCTCTATTATGTCTCATACTATTATGTATCGCCAAAAGGTACTCACTAGCAAAACTAGAAAATCA